>JBBPBR010001862.1:61403-269238 GCA_037974775.1 Cicer pinnatifidum | reverse complement strand
TATCATTGGATGATCAATTAGGTCATTTTCGTCCTCCCTAGGCTTATTCTTGTTAAATTAGGGTTTTTAACCAATCTTGTGCATCCAATAAGTTCATTTGTGTTATTGGATTAACATTTAGGTCATTTTCGTCCTCCTTGGGCTTATTCTTGTCCAATTAGGGTTTTTAACCAATCTTGTGCATCCAATAGGTGTGTTTGTGTCATTGGACGATCAATTAGGTCATTTTCTTCCTCCCTAGGCTTATTCTTGTCCAATTAGTGTTTTTAACCAATCTTGTGCATCTAATAGTTGTGTTTGTGTCATTGGATGATCAATTATGTCATTTTTGTCCTCCCTAGGCTTATTCTTGTTCAATTAGGGTTTTTAACCAATCTTGTGCATCCAATAGGTTTGTTTGTGTCATTGGATGATCAATTAGGTCATTTTCGTCCTCCCTGGGCTTATTCTTGTCCAATTAGGGTGTTTAACCAATCTTGTGCATCCAATAGGTGTGTTTGTGTCATTGGATGATCAATTACGTCATTTTCGTCCTCCCTAGGCTTATTCTTGTCCAATTAGGGTTTTTAACCAATCTTGTGCATCCAATAGGTGTGTTTGTGTCATTGGATGATCAATTAGGTCATTTTCGTCCTCGCTAGGCTTATTCTTGTTCAATTAGGGTTTTTAACCAATCTTGAGCATCCAATAGGTGTGTTTGTGTCATTGGATGATCAATTAGGTCATTTTCGTCCTCCCTAGGCTTATTCTTGTTCAATTAGGGTTTTTAACCAATCTTGCGCATCCAATAGGTGTGTTTGGGTCATTGGATGATCAATTAGGTCATTTTCGTCCTCCCGATGCTTATTCTCGACGAATTAGGGTTTTTAACCAATCTTGTGCATCCAATAGGTGTGTTAGTGTCATTGGATGATCAATTAGGTCATTTTCGTCCTCCCTAGGCTTATGCTTGTCCAATTAGGGTTTTTAACCAATCTTGTGCATCCAATAGGTGTGTTTGTGTCATTGGATGATCAATTAGGTCATTTTAGTCCTCCCTAGGCTTATTCTTGTCCAATTAGGGTTTTTAACTAGTCTTGTGCATCCAATAGGTTTGTTTGGGTCATTGGATGATCAATTAGGTCATTTTCGTCCTCCCGAAGCTTATTCTCGACCAATTAGGGTTTTTAACCAATCTTGTGCATCCAATAGGTTTGTTTGTGTCATTGGATGATCAATTAGATCATTTTCTTCCTCCCTAGGCTTATTCTTGTCCAATTAGGGTTTTTAACCAATCTTGTGCATCCAATAGGTGTGTTTGTGTCATTGGATAATCAATTAGGTCATTTTCGTCCTCCCTAGGCTTATTCTTGTCCAATTAGGGTTTTTAACCAATCTTGTGCATCCAATAAGTTCATTTGTGTCATTGGATTAACATTTAGGTCATTTTCGTCGTCCTTAGGCATATTCTTGTTCAATTAGGGTTTTTAACCAATCTTTGGCATCCAATAGGTGTGTTTGTGTCATTGGATGATCAATTAGGTCATTTTCTTCCTCCCTAGGCTTATTCTTGTCCAATTAAGGTTTTTAACCAATCTTGTGCATCCAATAGGTGTGTTTGTGTAATTGGATGATCAATTAGGTCATTTTCGTCCTCCCTAGGCTTATTCTTGTTCAATTAGGGTTTTTAACCAATCTTGTGCATCCAATAGGTTTGTTTGTGTCATTGGATGATCAATTTGGTCATTTTCGTCCTCCTTGGGCTTATTCTTGTCCAATTAGGGTTTTTAACCAATCTTGTGCATCCAATAGGTGTGTTTGTGTCATTGGATGATCAATTACGTCATTTTGATCCTCCCTAGGCTTATTCTTGTCCAATTAGGGTTTTTAACCAATCTTGTGCATCCAATAGGTGTGTTTGTGTCATTGGATGATCAATTAGGTCATTTTCGTCCCCCCTAGGCTTATTCTTGTTCAATTAGGGTTTTTAACCAATCTTGTGCATTCAATAGGTGTGTTTGTGTCATTGGATGATCAATTAGGTCATTTTCGTCCTCCCTAGACTTATTCTTGTCAAATTAGGGTTTTTAACCAATCTTGTGCATCCAATAACTTTGTTTGTGTCATTGAATTAGTATTTAGGTCATTTTCGTCCTCCCTAGGCATATTCTTGTCCAATTAGGGTTTTTAACCAATCTTGTGCATCCAATAGGTGTGTTTGTGTCATTGGATGATCAATTAGGTCATTTTCGTCCTCCCTAGGCTTATTCTTGTCCAATTAGGGTTTTTAACCAATCTTGTGCATCCAATAAGTTGAGTTGTGTCATTGGATTAACATTTAGGTCATTCTCGTCATCCCTAGGCTTATTCTTGTCCAATTAGGGTTTTTAACCAATCTTGTGCATCCAATAGGTGTGTTTGTGTCATTGGATGATCAATTAGGTCATTTACGTCCTCCCTAGGCTTATTCTAGTCCAATTAGGGTTTTTAACCAATCTTGTGCATCCAAGAATTTGAGTTGTGTCATTGGATTAACATTTAGGTCATTTTTCATCCTCCCTAGGCTTATTCTTGTCCAATTAGGGTTTTTAACCAATCTTGTGCATCCAATAAGTTCATTTGTGTCATTGGATTAACATTTAGGTCATTTTCGTCCTCCCTAGGCATATTCTTGTCCAATTATGGTTTTTAACCAATCTTGTGCATCCAATAGGTGTGTTTGTGTCATTGGATGATCAATTAGGTCATTTTCGTCCTCCTTAGGCTTATTCTTGTCCAATTAGGGTTTTTAACCAATCTTGTGCATCCAATAGCTGTGTTTGTGTCATTGGATGATCAATTAGGTCATTTTCGTCCTCCCTAGGCTTTTTCTTGTCCAATTAGGGTTTTTAACCAATCTTGTGCATCCAATAAGTTCATTTGTGTCATTGGATGATCAATTAGGTCATTTTCGTCCTCCCTAGGCATATTCTTGTCCAACTAGGGTTTTTAACCAATCTTGTGCATCCAATAGGTGTGTTTGTGTCATTGGATGATCAATTAGGTCATTTTCGTCCTCCCTAGGCTTATTCTTGTCCAATTAGGGTTTTTAACCAATCTTGTGCATCCAATAGGTGTGTTTGTGTCATTGGATGATCAATTAGGTCATTTTCGTCCTCCCAAGGCTTATTCTTGTCCAATTAGAGTTTTTAACCAATCTTGTGCATCCAATAGGTGTGTTTGTGTCATTGGATGATCAATTAGGTCATTTTCGTCCTCCCTAGGCTTATTCTTGTCCAATTAGGGTTTTTAACCAATCTTGTGCATCCAATAGGTGTGTTTGTGTCATTGGATGATCAATTAGGTCATTTTCGTCATCCCTAGGCTTATTCTTGCCAAATTAGGGTTTTTAACCAATCTTGTGCATCCAATAGGTGTGTTTGTGTCATTGGATGATCAATTAGGTCATTTTCGTCCTCCCTAGGCTTATTCTTGTCCAATTAGGGTTTTTAACCAATCTTGTGCATCCAATAAGTAGAGTTGTGTCATTGGATTAACATTTGAGTCATTTTCGTTCTCCCTAGGCTTATTCTTGTCCAATTAGGGTTTTTAACCAATCTTGTGCATCCAATAGGTGTGTTTGTGTCATTGGATGATCAATTAGGTCATTTTCGTCCTCCCTAGGCTTATTCTTGTCCAATTAGGGTTTTTAACCAATCTTGTGCATCCAATAGGTGTGTTTGTGTCATTGGATGATCAATTAGGTCATTTTCGTCCTCCCTAGGCATATTCTTGTCCAACTAGGGTTTTTAACCAATCTTGTGCATCCAATAAGTTCATTTGTGTCATTGGATGATCAATTAGGTCATTTTCATCCTCCCTAGCCATATTCTTGTCCAACAATGGTTTTTAACCAATCTTGTGCATCCAATAGGTGTGTTTGTGTCATTGGATGATCAATTAGGTCATTTTCGTCCTCCCTAGGCTTATTCTTGTCCAATTAGGGTTTTTAACCAATCTTGTGCATCCAATAGGTGTGTTTGTGTCATTGGATGATCAATTAGGTCATTTTCGTCCTCCCTAGGCTTATTCTTGTCCAATTAGGGTTTTTAACCAATCTTGTGCATCCAATAGGTGTGTTTGTGTCATTGGATGATCAATTAGGTCATTTTCGTCCTGCCTAGGCTTATTCTTGTCCAATTAGGGTTTTTAACCAATCTTGTGCATCCAGTAGGTGTGTTTGTGTCATTGGATGATCAATTAGGTCATTTTCGTCCTCCCTAGGCTTATACTTGCCCAATTAGGGTTTTTAACCAATCTTGTGCATCCAATAGGTGTGTTTGTGTCATTGGATGATCAATTAGGTCATTTTCGTCCTCCCTAGGCTTATTCTTGTCCAATTAGGGTTTTTAACCAATCTTGTGCATCCAATAAGTTCTTTGTGTCATTGGATTAACATTTAGGTCATTTTCGTCCTCCTTAGGAATATTCTTGTTCAATTAGGGTTTTTAACCAATCTTGGGCATCCAATAGGTGTGTTTGTGTCATTGGATGATCAATTAGGTCATTTTCGTCCTCCCTAGGTTTATTTTTGTCCAATTAGGGTTTTTAACCAATCTTGTGCATCCAATAAGTTCATTTGTGTCATTGGAATTAACATTTAGGTCATTTTCGTCCTCCTTAGGCATATTCTTGTTCAATTAGGGTTTTTAACCATTCTTGTGCATCCAATAGGTTTGTTTGTGTCATTGGATGATCAATTTGGTCATTTTCGTCCTCCCTAGGCTTATTCCTGTCCAATTAGGGTTTTTAAGCAATCTTGTGCATCCAATAGGTGTGTTTGTGTCATTGGATGATCAATTACGTCATTTTGATCCTCCCTAGGCTTATTCTTGTCCAATTAGGGTTTTTAACCAATCTTGTGCATCCAATAGGTGTGTTTGTGTCATTGGATGATCAATTAGGTCATTTTCGTCCTCCCTAGGCTTATTCTTGTTCAATTAGGGTTTTTAACCAATCTTGCGCATCCAATATGTGTGTTTGGTTCATTGGATGATCAATTAGGTCATTTTCGTCCTCCCGATGCTTATTCTCGACCAATTAGGGTTTTTAACCAATCTTGTGCATCCAATAGGTGTGTTTGTGTCATTGGATGATCAATTAGGTCATTTTCGTCCTCCCTAGGCTTATGCTTGTCCAATTAGGGTTTTTAACCAATCTTGTGCATCCAATAGGTGTGTTTGTGTCATTGGATGATCAATTAGGTCATTTTAGTCCTCCCTAGGCTTATTCTTGTCCAATTAGGGTTTTTAACTAGTCTTGTGCATCCAATAGGTTTGTTTGGGTCATTGGATGATCAATTAGGTCATTTTCGTCCTCCCGAAGCTTATTCTCGACCAATTAGGGTTTTTAACCAATCTTGTGCATCCAATAGGTTTGTTTGTGTCATTGGATGATCAATTAGGTCATTTTCTTCCTCCCTAGGCTTATTCTTGTCCAATTAGGGTTTTTAACCAATCTTGTGCATCCAATAGGTGTGTTTGTGTCATTGGATGATCAATTAGGTTATTTTCGTCCTCCCTAGGCTTATTCTTGTCCAATTAGGGTTTTTAACCAATCTTGTGCATCCAATAAGTTCATTTGTGTCATTGGATTAACATTTAGGTCATTTTCGTCGTCCTTAGGCATATTCTTGTTCAATTAGGGTTTTTAACCAATCTTTGGCATCCAATAGGTGTGTTTGTGTCATTGGATGACCAATTAGGTCATTTTCTTCCTCCCTAGGCTTATTCTTGTCCAATTAAGGTTTTTAACCAATCTTGTGCATCCAATAGGTGTGTTTGTGTAATTGGATGATCAATTAGGTCATTTTCGTCCTCCCTAGGCTTATTCTTGTTCAATTAGGGTTTTTAACCAATCTTGTGCATCCAATAGGTTTGTTTGTGTCATTGGATGATCAATTTGGTCATTTGCGTCCTCCTTGGGCTTATTCTTGTCCAATTAGGGTTTTTAACCAATCTTGTGCATCCAATAGGTGTGTTTGTGTCATTGGATGATCAATTACGTCATTTTGATCCTCCCTAGGCTTATTCTTGTCCAATTAGGGTTTTTAACCAATCTTGTGCATCCAATAGGTGTGTTTGTGTCATTGGATGATCAATTAGGTCATTTTCGTCCTCCCTAGGCTTATTCTTGTTCAATTAGGGTTTTTAACCAATCTTTGGCATCCAATAGGTGTGTTTGTGTCATTGGATGACCAATTAGGTCATTTTCTTCCTCCCTAGGCTTATTCTTGTCCAATTAAGGTTTTTAACCAATCTTGTGCATCCAATAGGTGTGTTTGTGTAATTGGATGATCAATTAGGTCATTTTCGTCCTCCCTAGGCTTATTCTTGTTCAATTAGGGTTTTTAACCAATCTTGTGCATCCAATAGGTTTGTTTGTGTCATTGGATGATCAATTTGGTCATTTTCGTCCTCCTTGGGCTTATTCTTGTCCAATTAGGGTTTTTAACCAATCTTGTGCATCCAATAGGTGTGTTTGTGTCATTGGATGATCAATTACGTCATTTTGATCCTCCCTAGGCTTATTCTTGTCCAATTAGGGTTTTTAACCAATCTTGTGCATCCAATAAGTTCATTTGTGTCATTGGATTAACATTTAGGTCATTTTGGTCCCCCCTAGGCATATTCTTGTCCAATTAGGGTTTTTAACCAATCTTGTGCATCCAATAGGTGTGTTTATGTCATTGGATGATCAATTAGGTCATTTTCGTCCTCCCTAGGCTTATTCTTGTTCAATTAGGGTTTTTAACCAATCTTGTGCATCCAATAGGTGTGTTTGTGTCATTGGATGATCAATTAGGTCATTTTCGTCCTCCCTAGGCTTATTCTTGTTCAATTAGGGTTTTTAACCAATCTTGCGCATCCAATAGGTGTGTTTGGGTCATTGGATGATCAATTAGGTCATTTTCGTCCTCCCGATGCTTGTTCTCGACCAATTAGGGTTTTTAACCAATCTTGTGCATCCAATAGGTGTGTTTGTGTCATTGGATGATCAATTAGGTCATTTTCGTCCTCCCTAGGCTTATTCTTGTTCAATTAGGGTTTTTAACCAATCTTGTGCAGCCAATAGGTTTGTTTGTGTCATTGGATGATCAATTTGGTCATTTTCGTCCT
Organism: Cicer pinnatifidum; assembly: GCA_037974775.1. Lineage (NCBI taxonomy): Eukaryota > Viridiplantae > Streptophyta > Magnoliopsida > Fabales > Fabaceae > Cicer > Cicer pinnatifidum. The sequence goes on along the minus strand of JBBPBR010001862.1, from coordinate 262,102 downwards.
CCTTGGGCTTATTCTTGTCCAATTAGGGTTTTTAACCAATCTTGTGCATCCAATAGGTGTGTTTGTGTCATTGGATGATCAATTAGGTCATTTTCGTCCTCCCTAGGCTTATTCTTGTCCAATTAGGGTTTTTAACCAATCTTGTGCATCCAATAGGTGTGTTTGTGTCATTGGATGATCAATTAGGTCATTTTCGTCCTCCCTAGGCATATTCTTGCCCAATTAGGGTTTTTAACCAATCTTGTGCATCCAATAGGTGTTTTTGTGTCATTGGATGATCAATTAGGTTATTTTCGTCCTCCCTAGGCTTATTCTTGTCCAATTAGGGTTTGTAACCAATCTTGTGCATCCAATAGGTGTGTTTGTGGCAATGGATGATCAATTAGGTCATTTTCGTCCTCCATAGGCTTATTCTTGTCCAATTAGGGTTTTTAACCAATCTTGTGCATCCAATAGGTGTGTTTGTGTCATTGGATGATCAATTAGGTCATTTTCGTCCTCCCTAGGCTTATTCTTGTCCAATTAGGGTTTTTAACCAATCTTGTGCATCCAATAGGTGTGTTTGTGTCATTGGATGATCAATTAGGTCATTTTCGTCCTCCCTAGGCTTATTCTTGTTCAATTAGGGTTTTTAACCAATCTTGTGCATCCGATAAGTTTGTTTGTGTCATTGGATTAATATTTAGGTCATTTTCGTCCTCCCTAGGCATATTCTTGTCCAATTAGGGTTTTTAACCAATCTTGTGCATCCAATAGGTGTGTTTGTGTCATTGGATGATCAATTAGGTCATTTTCGTCCACCCTATGCTTATTCTTGTCCAATTAGGGTTTTTAACCAATCTTGTGCATCCAATAGGTGTGTTTGTGTCATTGGAAGATCAATTAGGTCATTTTCGTCCTCCCTAGGCTTATTCTTGTCCAATTAGGGTTTTTAACCAATCTTGTGCATCCAATAAGTTCATTTGTGTAATTGGATGATCAATTAGGTCATTTTTGTCCTCCCTATGCATATTCTTGTCCAACTAGGGTTTTAAACCATTCTTGTGCATCCAATAGGTGTGTTTGTGTCATTGGATGATCAATTAGGTCATTTTCGTCCTCCCTAGGCTTATTCTTGTCCAATTAGGGTTTTTAACCAATCTTGTGCATCCAATAGGTGTGTTTGTGTCATTGGATGATCAATTAGGTCATTTTCGTCCTCCCTAGGCTTATTCTTGTCCAATTAGGGTTTTTAACCAATCTTGTGCATCCAATAGGTGTGTTTGTGTCATTGGATGATCAATTAGGTCATTTTCGTCCTCCCTAGGCATATTCTTGTCCAATTAGGGTTTTTAACCAATCTTGTGCATCCAATAAGCTTGTTTGTTTTATTGAATTAATATTTAGGTCATTTTCGTCCTCCCTAGGCATATTCTGGTCCAATTAGGGTTTTTAACCAATCTTGTGCATCCAATAGGTGTGTTTGTGTCATTGGATGATCAATTAGGTTATTTTCGTCCTCCCTAGGCTTATTCTTGTCCAATTAGGGTTTTTAACCAATCTTGTGCATCCAATAAGTTGAGTTTGTGTCGTTGGATCAACATGTAGGTCATTTTCGTCCTCCCTAGGCATATTCTTGTCCAATTCGGGTTTTTAACCAATCTTGTGCATCCAATAGGTGTGTTTGTGTCATTGGATGATCAATTAGGTTATTTTCGTCCTCCCTAGGCTTATTCTTGTCCAATTAGGGTTTTTAACCAATCTTGTGCATCCAATAAGTTTCTTTGTTTCATTGAATTAATATTTAGGTCATTTTCGTCCTCCCTAGGCATATTCTTGTCCAATTAGGGTTTTTAACCAATCTTGTGCATCCAATAGGTGTGTTTGTGTCATTGGATGATCAATTAGGTCATATTCGTCCTGCCTAGGCTTATTCTTGTCCAATTAGGGTTTTTAACCAATCTTGTGCATCCAATAGGTGTGTTTGTGTCATTGGATGATCAATTAGGTTATTTTCGTCCTCCCTAGGCTTATTCTTGTCCAATTAGGGTTTTTAACCAATCTTGTGCATCCAATAGGTGTGTTTGTGTCATTGGATGATCAATTAGGTCATTTTCGTCCTCCCCAGGCTTATTCTTGTCCAACTAGGGTTTTTAACCAATCTTGTGCATCCAATAGGTGTGTTTGTGTCATTGGATGATCAATTAGGTTATTTTCGTCCTCCCTAGGCTTATTCTTGTCCAATTAGGGTTTTTAACCAATCTTGTGCATCCAATAAGTTGAGTTGTGTCATTGGATTAACATTTAGGTCATTTTCGTCCTCCCTAGGCATATTCTTGTCCAATTAGGGTTTTTAACCAATCTTGTGCGTCCAATAGGTGTGTTTGTGTTATTGGATGATCAATTAGGTCATTTTCGTCCTTCCTAGGCTTATTCTTGTCCAATTAAGGTTTTTAACCAATCTTGTGCATCCAATAAGTTCATTTGTGTCATTGGATGATCAATTAGGTCATTTTCGTCCTCCCTAGGCATATTCTTGTCCAACTAGGGTTTTTAACCAATCTTGTGCATCCAATAGGTGTGTTTGTGTCATTGGATGATCAATTAGGTCATTTTCTTCCTCCCTAGGCTTATTCTTGTCCAATTAGGGTTTTTAACCAATCTTGTGCATCCAATAGGTGTGTTTGTGTCATTGGATGATCAATTAGGTTATTTTCGTCCTCCCTAGGCTAATTCTTGTCCAATTAGAGTTTTTAACCAATCTTGTGCATCCAATAAGTTGAGTTGTGTCATTGGATTAACATTTAGGTCATTTTCGTCCTCCCTAGGCATATTCTTGTCCAATTAGGGTTTTTAACCAATCTTGTGCATCCAATAAGTTCATTTGTGTCATTGGATTAACATTAAGGTCAATTTCGTCCACCCTAGGCATATTCTTGTCCATTTAGGGTTTTTAACCAATCTTGTGCATCCAATAGGTGTGTTTGTGTCATTGGATGATCAATTAGGTCATTTTCGTCCTCCCTAGGCTTATTCTTGTCCAATTAGGGTTTTTAACCAATCTTGTGCATCCAATAAGTTGAGTTGTGTCATTGGATTAACATTTAGGTCATTTTTGTTCTCCCTAACCATATTCTTATCCAATTAGGGTTTTTAACCAATCTTGTGCATCCAATAGGTGTGTTTTTGTCATTGAATGATCAATTAGGTCATTTTCGTCCTCCCTAGGCTTATTCTTGTCCAATTAGGGTTTTTAACCAATCTTGTGCATCCAATAGGTGTGTTTGTGTCATTGGATGATCAATTAGGTCATTTTCGTCCTCCCTAGGCTTATTCTTGTTCAATTAGGGTTTTTAACCAATCTTGTGCCTCAAATAAGTTTGTTTGTGTCATTGAATTAATATTTAGGTCATTTTCGTCCTCCCTAGGCATATTCTTGTCCAATTAGGGTTTTTAACCAATCTTGTGCATCCAATAGGTGTGTTTGTGTCATTGGATGATCAATTAGGTCATTTTCGTCCTCCCTAGGCTTATTCTTGTCCAATTAGGGTTTTTAACCAATCTTGTGCATCCAATAGGTGTGTTTGTGTCATTGGATGATCAATTAGGTCATTTTCGTCCTCCCTAGGCATATTCTTGTCCAATTAGGGTTTTTAACGAATCTTGTGCATCCAATAGGTGTGTTTTGTCATTGGATGATCAATTAGGTCATTTTCGTCCTCCCTAGGCATATTCTTGTCCAATTAGGGTTTTTAACGAATCTTGTGCATCCAATAGGTGTGTTTGTGTCATTGGATGATCAATTAGTTCATTTTCGTCCTCCCTAGGCTTATTCTTGTGCAATTAGGGTTTTTAACCAATCTTGTGCATCCAATAAGTTGAGTTGTGTCATTGGATTAACATTTAGGTCATTTTCGTCCTCCCTAGGCTTATTCTTGTCCAATTAGGGTTTTTAACCAATCTTGTGCATCCAATAGGTGTGTTTGTGTCATTGGATGATCAATTAGGTCATTTTCGTCCTCCCTAGGCTTATTCTTGTTCAATTAGGGTTTTTAACCAATCTTGTGCATCCGATAAGTTTGTTTGTGTCATTAAATTAATATTTAGGTCATTTTCTTCCTCCCTAGGCATATTCTTGTCCAATTAGGGTTTTTAACCAATCTTGTGCATCCAATAAGTTGAGTTGTGTCATTGGATTAACATTTAGGTCATTTTCGTCGTCCCTAGGCTTATTCTTGTCCAATTAGGGTTTTTAACCAATCTTGTGCATCCAATAAGTTGAGTTGTGTCATTGGATTAACATTTAGGTCATTTTCGTCCTCCCTAGGCTTATTCTTGTCCAATTAGGGTTTTTAACCAATCTTGTGCATCCAATAGGTGTGTTTGTGTCATTGGATGATCATTTAGGTAATTTTCGTCCTCCCTAGGCTTATTCTTGTCCAATTAGGGTTTTTAACCAATCTTGTGCATCCAATAGGTGTGTTTGTGTCATTGGATGATCAATTAGGTCATTTTCGTCCTCCCTAGGCTTATTCTTGTTGAATTAGGGTTTTTAACCAATCTTGTGCATCCAATAAGTTCATTTGTGTCATTGGATGATCAATTAGGTCATTTTCGTCCTCCCTAGGCTTATTCTTGTCCAATTAGGGTTTTTAACCAATCTTGTGCATCCAATAGGTGTGTTTGTGTCATTGGATGATCAATTAGGTCATTTTCGTCCTCCCTAGGCTTATTCTTGTCCAATTAGGGTTTTTAACCAATCTTGTGCATCCAATAAGTTGAGTTGTGTCATTAGATGATCAATTAGGTCATTTTCGTCCTCCCTAGGCTTATTCTTGTCCAATTAGGGTTTTTAACCAATCTTGTGCATCCAATAGGTGTGTTTGTGTCATTGGATGATCAATTAGGTCATTTTCGTCCTCCCTAGGCTTATTCTTGTCCAATTAGGGTTTCTAACCAATCTTGTGCATCCAATAGGTGTGTTTGTGTCATTGGATGATCGATTAGGTCATTTTCGTCCTCCCTTGACTTATTCTAGTCAAATTAGGGTTTTTAACCAATCTTGTGCATCCAATAACTTTGTTTGTGTCATTGAATTAATATTTAGGTCATTTTCGTCCTCCCTAGGCATATTCTTGTCCAATTAGGGTTTTTAGCCAATCTTGTGCATCCAATAGGTGTGTTTGTGTCATTGGATGATCAATTAGCTCATTTTCCTCCTCCCTAGGCATATTCTTGTCCAATTAGGGTTTTTAACCAATCTTGTGCATCCAATAGGTGTGTTTGTGTCATTGATGATCAATTAGGTCATTTTCGTCCTCCCTAGGCTTATTCTTGTCCAATTAGGGTTTTTAACAAATCATGTGCATCCAATAAGTTCATTTGTGTCATTGGATGATCAATTAGGTCATTTTCGTCCTCCCTAGGCTTATTCTTGTCCAATTAGGGTTTTTAACCAATCTTGTGCATCCAATAGGTGTGTTTGTGTCATTGGATGATCAATTAGGTCATTTTCGTCCTCCCTAGGCTTATTCTTGTCCAATTAGGGTTTTTAACCAATCTTGTGCATCCAATAGGTGTGTTTGTGTCATTGGATGATCAATTAGGTCATTTTTGTCCTCCCTTGACTTATTCTTGTCAAATTAGGGTTTTTAACCAATCTTGTGCATCCAATAACTTTGTTTGTGTCATTGAATTAATATTTAGGTCATTTTCGTCCTCCCTAGGCATATTCTTGTCCAATTAGGGTTTTTAACAAATCTTGTGCATCCAATAATTTCATTTGTGTCATTGGATGATCAATTAGGTCATTTTCGTCCTCCCTAGGCTTATTCTTGTCCAATTAGGGTTTTTAACCAATCTTGTGCTTCCAATAGGTGTGTTTGTGTCATTGGATGATCAATTAGGTCATTTTTGTCCTCCCTAGGCTTATTCTTGTCCAATTACAGTTTTTAACCAATCTTGTGCATCCAATAGGTGTGTTTGTGTCATTGGATGATCAATTAGGTCATTTTCGTCCTCCCTAGGCTTATTCTTGTCCAATTAGGGTTTTTAACCAATCTTGTGCATCCAATAGGTGTGTTTGTGTCATTGGATGATCAATTAGGTCATTTTCGTCCTCCCTAGGCTTATTCTTGTCCAATTAGGGTTTTTAACAAATCTTGTGCATCCAATAAGTTCATTTGTGTCATTGGATGATCAATTAGGTCATTTTCGTCCTCCCTAGTCTTATTCTTGTCCAATTAGGGTTTTTAACAAATCTTGTGCATCCAATAGGTGTGTTTGTGTCATTGGATGATCAATTAGGTCATTTTCGTCCTCCCTAGGCTTATTCTTGTCCAATTAGGGTTTTTAACCAATCTTGTGCATCCAATAGGTGTGTTTATCTCATTGGATGATCAATTAGGTCACTTTGATCCTCCCTAGGCTTATGCTTGTCCAATTAGGGTTTTTAACCAATCTTGTCCATCCAATAAGTTCATTTGTGTCATTGGATTAACATTTAGGTCATTTTCGTCCTCCCTAGGCATATTCTTGTCCAATTAGGGTTTTTAACCAATCTTGTGCATCCAATAGGTGTGTTTGTGTCTTTGGATGATCAATTTAGGTCATTTTCGTCCTCCCTAGGCATATTCTTGTCCAATTAGGGTTTTTAACCAATCTTGTGCATCCAATAGGTAAGTTTGTGTCATTGGATGATCAATTAGGTCATTTTCGTCCTCCCTAGGCTTATTCTTGTCCAATTAGGGTTTTTAACCAATCTTGTGCATCCAATAGGTGTGTTTGTGTCATTGGATGATCAATTAGGTCATTTTCGTCCTCCCTAGGCATATTCTTGTCCAATTAGGGTTTTTAACCAATCTTGTGCATCCAATAGGTGTGTATGTGTCATTGGATGATCAATTAGGTTATTTTCGTCCTCCCTAGGCATATTCTTGTCCAATTAGGGTTTTTAACGAATCTTGTGCATCCAATAGGTGTGTTTGTGTCATTGGATGATCAATTAGGTCATTTTCGTCCTCCCTAGGCATATTCTTGTCCAATTAGGGTTTTTAACCAATCTTGAGCATCCAATAGGTGTGTTTGTGTCATTGGATGATCAATTAGGTCACTTTCGTCCTCCCTAGGCTTATTCTTGTCCAATTAGGTTTTTAACCGATCTTGTGCATCCAATAGGTGTATTTGTGTCATTGGATGATCAATTAGGTCATTTTCGTCCTCCCTAGGCATATTCTTGTCCAATTAGGGTTTTTAACCAATCTTGTGTACCAATAGGTGTGTTTGTGTCATTAGATGATCAATTAGGTCATTTTCGTCCTCCCTAGACTTATTCTTGTCCAATTAGGGTTTTTAACCAATGTTGTACATCTAATAAGTTCATTTGTGTCATTGGATTAACATTTAGGTCATTTTCGTCCTCCCTAGGCATATTCTTGTCCAATTAGGGTTTTTAACCCATCTTGTGCATCCAATAGGTGTGTTTGTGTCATTGGATGATCAATTAGGTCATTTTCGTCCTCCCTAGGCTTATTCTTGTCCAATTAGGGTTTTTAACCAATCTTGTGCATCCAATAGGTGTGTTTGTGTCATTGGATGATCAATTAGGTCATTTTCGTCCTCCCTAGGCATATTCTTGTCCAATTAGGGTTTTTAACCAATCTTGTGCATCCAATAGGTGTGTTTGTTTCATTGGATGATCAATTAGGTCATTTTCGTCCTCCTTAGGCTTATTCTTATCCAATTAGGGTTTTTAACCAATCTTGTGCATCTAATAAGTTGAGTTGTGTCATTGGATTAACATTTAGGTCATTTTCGTTCTCCCTACGCTTATTCTTGTCCAATTAGGGTTTTTAACCAATCTTGTGCATCCAATAGGTGTGTTTGTGTCATTGGATGATCAATTAGGTCATTTTCGTCGTCCCTAGGCTTATTCTTGTCCAATTAGGGTTTTTAACCAATGTTGTGCATCCGATAAGTTTGTTTGTGTCATTGAATTAATATATAGGTCATTTTGTCCTCCTTAGGCATATTCTTGTCCAATTATGGTTTTTCACCAATCTTGTGCATCCAATAGGTGTGTTTGTGTCATTGGATGATCAATTAGGTCATTTTCGTCCTCCCTAGGCTTTTTCTTGTCCAATTAGGGTTTTTAACCAATCTTGTGCATCCAATAAGTTGAGTTGTGTCATTGGATTAACATTTAGGTCATTTTCGTCCTCCCTAGGCTTATTCTTGTCCAATTAGGGTTTTTAACCAATCTTGTGCATCCAATAGGTGTGTTTGTGTCATTGGTTCATCAATTAGGTTATTTACGTCCTCCCTAGGCTTATTCTTGTCCAATTAGGGTTTTTAACCAATCTTGTGCATCTAATAGGTGTGTTTGTGTCATTGGATGATCAATTAGGTCATTTTCGTCCTCCATAGGCTTATTCTTGTCCAATTAGGGTTTTTAACCAATCTTGTGCATCCAATAAGTTGAGTTGTGTCATTGGATTAACATTTAGGTCATTTTCGTCCTCCCTAGGCTTATTCTTGTCCAATTACGGTTTTTAACCAATCTTGTGCATTCAATAAGTTCATTTGTGTCATTTGATTAACATTTAGGTCATTTTGGTCCTCCCTAGGCATATTCTTGTCCAATTAGGGTTTTTAACCAATCTTGTGCATCCAATAGGTGTGTTTGTGTCATTGGATGATCAATTAGGTTATTTTCGTCCTCCCTAGGCTTATTCTTGTCCAATTAAGGTTTTTAACCAATCTTGTGCATCCAATAGGTGTGTTTGTGGCAATAGATGATCAATTAGGTCATTTTCGTCCTCCCTAGGCTTATTCTTGTCCAATTAGGGTTTTTAACCAATCTTGTGCATTCAATAGGTGTGTTTGTGCATTGGATGATCAATTAGGTCATTTTCGTCCTCCCTAGGCTTATTCTTGTCCAATTAGGGTTTTTAACCAATCTTGTGCATCCAATAAGTTGAGTTGTGTCATTGGATTAACATTTAGGTCATTTTCGTCCTCCCTAGGCTTATTCTTGCCCAATTAGGGTTTTTAACCAATCTTGTGCATCCAATAGGTGTGTTTGTGTCATTGGATTAACATTTAGGTCATTTTCGTCCTCCCTAGGCATATTCTTGTCCAATTAGGGTTTTTAACCAATCTTGTGCATCCAATAGGTGTGTTTGTGTAATTGGATGATCAATTAGGTCATTTTCGTCCTCCCTAGGCTTATTCTTGTTCAATTAGGGTTTTTAACCAATCTTGTGCATCCAATAGGTTTGTTTGTGTCATTGGATGATCAATTAGGTCATTTTCGTCCTCCCTGGGCTTATTCTTGTCCAATTAGGGTGTTTAACCAATCTTGTGCATCCAATAGGTGTGTTTGTGTCATTGGATGATCAATTACGTCATTTTCGTCCTCCCTAGGCTTATTCTTGTCCAATTAGGGTTTTTAACCAATCTTGTGCATCCAATAGGTGTGTTTGTGTCATTGGATGATCAATTAGGTCATTTTCGTCCTCGCTAGGCTTATTCTTGTTCAATTAGGGTTTTTAACCAATCTTGAGCATCCAATAGGTGTGTTTGTGTCATTGGATGATCAATTAGGTCATTTTCGTCCTCCCTAGGCTTATTCTTGTTCAATTAGGGTTTTTAACCAATCTTGCGCATCCAATAGGTGTGTTTGGGTCATTGGATGATCAATTAGGTCATTTTCGTCCTCCCGATGCTTATTCTCGACGAATTAGGGTTTTTAACCAATCTTGTGCATCCAATAGGTGTGTTAGTGTCATTGGATGATCAATTAGGTCATTTTCGTCCTCCCTAGGCTTATGCTTGTCCAATTAGGGTTTTTAACCAATCTTGTGCATCCAATAGGTGTGTTTGTGTCATTGGATGATCAATTAGGTCATTTTAGTCCTCCCTAGGCTTATTCTTGTCCAATTAGGGTTTTTAACTAGTCTTGTGCATCCAATAGGTTTGTTTGGGTCATTGGATGATCAATTAGGTCATTTTCGTCCTCCCGAAGCTTATTCTCGACCAATTAGGGTTTTTAACCAATCTTGTGCATCCAATAGGTTTGTTTGTGTCATTGGATGATCAATTAGATCATTTTCTTCCTCCCTAGGCTTATTCTTGTCCAATTAGGGTTTTTAACCAATCTTGTGCATCCAATAGGTGTGTTTGTGTCATTGGATAATCAATTAGGTCATTTTCGTCCTCCCTAGGCTTATTCTTGTCCAATTAGGGTTTTTAACCAATCTTGTGCATCCAATAAGTTCATTTGTGTCATTGGATTAACATTTAGGTCATTTTCGTCGTCCTTAGGCATATTCTTGTTCAATTAGGGTTTTTAACCAATCTTTGGCATCCAATAGGTGTGTTTGTGTCATTGGATGATCAATTAGGTCATTTTCTTCCTCCCTAGGCTTATTCTTGTCCAATTAAGGTTTTTGACCAATCTTGTGCATCCAATAGGTGTGTTTGTGTAATTGGATGATCAATTAGGTCATTTTCGTCCTCCCTAGGCTTATTCTTGTTCAATTAGGGTTTTTAACAAATCTTGTGCATCCAATAGGTTTGTTTGTGTCATTGGATGATCAATTTGGTCATTTTCGTCCTCCTTGGGCTTATTCTTGTCCAATTAGGGTTTTTAACCAATCTTGTGCATCCAATAGGTGTGTTTGTGTCATTGGATGATCAATTACGTCATTTTGATCCTCCCTAGGCTTATTCTTGTCCAATTAGGGTTTTTAACCAATCTTGTGCATCCAATAAGTTCATTTGTGTCATTGGATTAACATTTAGGTCATTTTCGTCCTCCTTAGGCATATTCTTGTTCAATTAGGGTTTGTAACCAATCTTGTGCATCCAATAGGTGTGTTTGTGTCATTAGATGATCAATTAGGTCATTTTCTTCCTCCCTAGGCTTATTCTTGTCCAATTAGGGTTTTTAACCAATCTTGTGCATCCAATAGGTTCATTTGTGTCATTGGATTAACATTGAGGTCATTATCGTCATCCCTAGTAATATTCTTATCCAATTAGGGTTTTTAACCAATCTTGTGCATCCAATAGGTGTGTTTGTGTCATTGGATGATCAATTAGGTCATTTTCGTCCTCCTTGGGCTTATTCTTGTCCAATTAGGGTTTTTAACCAATCTTGTGCATCCAATAGGTGTGTTTGTGTCATTGGATGATCAATTACGTCATTTTCGTCCTCCCTAGGCTTATTCTTGTCCAATTAGGGTTTTTAACCATTCTTGTGCATCCAATAGGTGTGTTTGGGTCATTGGATGATCATTTATGTTATTTTCGTCCTCCCGATGCTTATTCTCGACCAATTAGGGTTTTTAACCAATCTTGTGCATCCAATAGGTGTGTTTGTGTCATTGGATGATCAATTAGGTCATTTTCGTCCTCCCTAGGCTTATGCTTGTCCAATTAGGGTTTTTAACCAATCTTGTGCATCCAATAGGTGTGTTTGTGTCATTGGATGATCAATTAGGTCATCTTAGTCCTCCCTAGGCTTATTCTTGTCCAATTAGGGTTTTTAACTAGTCTTGTGCATCCAATAGGTTTGTTTGGGTCATTGGATGATCAATTAGGTCATTTTCGTCCTCCCGAAGCATATTCTCGACCAATTAGGGTTTTTAACCAATCTTGTGCATCCAATAGGTTTGTTTGTGTCATTGGATGATCAATTAGGTCATTTTCTTCCTCCCTAGGCTTATTCTTGTCCAATTAGGGTTTTTAACCAATCTTGTGCATCCAATAGGTGTGTTTGTGTCATTGGATGATCAATTAGGTCATTTTCGTCCTCCCTTGGCTTATTCTTGTCCAATTAGGGTTTTTAACCAATCTTGTGCATCCAATAAGTTCATTTGTGTCATTGGATTAACATTTAGGTCATTTTCGTCGTCCTTAGGCATATTCTTGTTCAATTAGGGTTTTTAACCAATCTTTGGCATCCAATAGGTGTGTTTGTGTCATTGGATGATCAATTAGGTCATTTTCTTCCTCCCTAGGCTTATTCTTGTCCAATTAAGGTTTTTAACCAATCTTGTGCATCCAATAGGTGTGTTTGTGTAATTGGATGATCAATTAGGTCATTTTCGTCCTCCCTAGGCTTATTCTTGTTCAATTAGGGTTTTTAACAAATCTTGTGCATCCAATAGGTTTGTTTGTGTCATTGGATGATCAATTTGGTCATTTTCGTCCTCCTTGGGTTTATTCTTGTCCAATTAGGGTTTTTAACCAATCTTGTGCATCCAATAGGTGTGTTTGTGTCATTGGATGATCAATTACGTCATTTTGATCCTCCCTAGGCTTATTCTTGTCCAATTAGGGTTTTTAACCAATCTTGTGCATCCAATAAGTTCATTTGTGTCATTGGATTAACATTTAGGTCATTTTCGTCCTCCTTAGGCATATTCTTGTTCAATTAGGGTTTGTAACCAATCTTGTGCATCCAATAGGTGTGTTTGTGTCATTAGATGATCAATTAGGTCATTTTCTTCCTCCCTAGGCTTATTCTTGTCCAATTAGGGTTTTTAACCAATCTTGTGCATCCAATAGGTTCATTTGTGTCATTGGATTAACATTTAGGTCATTATCGTCATCCCTAGTAATATTCTTATCCAATTAGGGTTTTTAACCAATCTTGTGCATCCAATAGGTGTGTTTGTGTCATTGGATGATCAATTAGGTCATTTTCGTCCTCCTTGGGCTTATTCTTGTCCAATTAGGGTTTTTAACCAATCTTGTGCATCCAATAGGTGTGTTTGTGTCATTGGATGATCAATTACGTCATTTTCGTCCTCCCTAGGCTTATTCTTGTCCAATTAGGGTTTTTAACCAATCTTGTGCATCCAATAATTTCATTTGTGTCATTGGATGATCAATTAGGTCATTTTCGTCCTCCCTAGGCATATTCTTGTCCAACTAGGGTTTTAAACCAATCTTGTGCATTAATAGGTGTGTTTGTGTCATTGGATGATCAATTAGGTCGTTTTCGTCCTCCCTAGGCTTATTCTTGTCCAATTAGGGTTTTTAACCAATCTTGTGCATCCAATAGGTGTGTTTGTGTCATTGGATGATCAATTAGGTCATTTTCGTCCTCCCTAGGCTTATTCTTGTCCAATTAGGGTTTTTAACCAATCTTGTGCATCCAATAGGTGTGTTTGTGTCATTGGATGATCAATTAGGTCATTTTTGTCCTCCATAGGCTTATTTTTGTCCAATTAGTGTTTTTAACCAATCTTGTGCATCCAATAGGTGTGTTTGTGTCATTGGATGATCAATTAGATCATTTTCGTCCTCCCCAGGCTTATTCTTGTCCAATTAGGGTTTTTAACCAATCTTGTGCATCCAATAGGTGTGTTTGTGTCATTGGATGATCAATTAGGTCATTTTCGTCCTCCCTAGGCTTATTCTTGTCCAATTAGGGTTTTTAACAAATCTTGTGCATCCAATAAGTTCATTTGTGTCATTGGATGATCAATTAGGTCATTTTTGTCCTCCCTAGGCATATTCTTGTCCAACTAGGGTTTTTAACCAATCTTGTGCATCCAATAGGTGTGTTTGTGTCATTGGATGATCAATTAGGTCATTTTCGTTCTCCCTAGGCTTATTCTTGTCCAATTAGGGTTTTTAACCAATCTTGTGCATCCAATAACTTTGTTTGTTTCATTGAATGATCAATTAGGTCATTTTAGCCCTCCCTAGGCATATTCTTGTCCAATTAGTGTTTTTAACCAATCCTGTGCATCCAATAGGTGTGTTTGTGTCATTGGATGATCAATTAGGTCATTTTCTTCCTCCCTAGGCTTATTCTTGTCCAATTAGGGTTTTTAACCAATCTTGTGCATCCAATAGGTGTGTTTGTGTCATTGGATGATCAATTAGGTCATTTTCGTCCCCCCTTGGCTTATTCTTGTCCAATTAGGGTTTTTAACCAATCTTGTGCATCCAATAGGTGTGTTTGTGTCATTGGATGATCAATTAGGTCATTTTCGTCCTCCCTAGGCTTATTCTTGTCCAATTAGGGTTTTTAACGAATTTTGTGCATCCAATAAGTTGAGTTGTGTCATTGGATTAACATTTAGGTCATTTTCGTCCTCCCTAGGCTTATTCTTGTCCAATTAGGGTTTTTAACCAATCTTGTGCATCCAATAGGTGTGTTTGTGTCATTGGATGATCAATTAGGTCATTTTCGTCCTCCCTAGGCATATTCTTGTCCATTTAGGGTTTTTAACCTATCTTGTGCATCGAATAAGTTGAGTTGTGTCATTGGATTAACATTTAGGTCATTTTCGTCCTCCCTAGGCTTATTCTTGTCCAATTAGGGTTTTTAACCAATCTTGTGCATCCAATAGGTGTGTTTGTGTCATTGGATGATCAATTAGGTAATTTTCGTCCTCCATAGGCTTATTCTTGTCCAATTAGGGTTTTTAACCAATCTTGTGCATCCAATAAGTTGAGTTGTGTCATTGGATTAACATTTAGGTCATTTTCGTCCTCCCTAGGCTTATTCTTGTCCAATTAGGATTTTTAACCAATCTTGTGGATCCTATAGGTGTGTTTGTGTCATTGGATGATCAATTAGGTCATTTTCGTCCTCCATATGCTTATTCTTGTCCAATTAGGGTTTTTAACCAATCTTGTGCATCCAATAAGTTGAGTTGTGTCATTGGATTAACATTTAGGTCATTTTCGTCCTCCCTAGGCTTATTCTTGTCCAATTAGGGTTTTTAACCAATCTGGTGCATCCAATAGGTGTGTTTGTGTCATTGGATGATCAATTAGGTCATTTTCGTCCTCCCTAGGCTTATTCTTGTTCAATTAGGGTTTTTAACCAATCTTGTGCATCCAATACGTTTGTTTGTATCATTGGATGATCAATTTGGTCATTTTCGTCCTCCCTAGGCTTATTCTTGTCCAATTAGGGTTTTTAACCAATCTTGTGCATCCAATAGGTGTGTTTGTGTCATTGGATGATCAATTAGGTCATTTTCGTCCTCCCTAGGCTTATTCTTGTCCAATTAGGGTTTTTAACTAATCTTGTGCATCCAATAAGTTCATTTGTGTCATTGGATTAACATTTAGGTCATTTTCGTCCTCCTTAGGCATATTCTTGTTCAATTAGGGTTTTTAACCAATCTTGTGCATCCAAAAGGTGTGTTTGTGTCATTAGATGATCATTTAGGTCATTTTCTTCCTCCCTAGGCTTATTCTTGTCCAATTAGGGTTTTTAACCAATCTTGTGCATCCAATAGGTGTGTTTATGTCATTGGATGATCAATTAGGTCATTTTCGTCCTCCCTAGGCTTATTCTTGTCCAATTAGGGTTTTTAACCAATCTTGTGCATCCAATAGGTGTGTTTATGTCATTGGATGATAAATTATGTCATTTTCTTCGTCCCTAGGCTTATTCTTGTCCAATTAGGGTTTTTAACCAATCTTGTGCATCCAATAGGTGTGTTTGTGTCATTGGATGATTAATTACGTCATTTTGATCCTCCCTAGGCTTATTCTTGTCCAATTAGGGTTTTTAACCAATCTGGTGCATCCAATAGGTGTATTTGTGTCATTGGATGATCAATTAGGTCATTTTCGTCCTCCCTAGGCTTATTCTTGTTCAATTAGGGTTTTTAACCAATCTTGTGCATCCAATACGTTTGTTTGTATCATTGGATGATCAATTTGGTCATTTTCGTCCTCCCTAGGCTTATTCTTGTCCAATTAGGGTTTTTAACCAATCTTGTGCATCCAATAGGTGTGTTTGTGTCATTGGATGATCAATTAGGTCATTTTCGTCCTCCCTAGGCTTATTCTTGTCCAATTAGGGTTTTTAACCAATCTTGTGCATCCAATAAGTTCATTTGTGTCATTGGATTAACATTTAGGTCATTTTCGTCGTCCTTAGGCATATTCTTGTTCAATTAGGGTTTTTAACCAATCTTTGGCATCCAATAGGTGTGTTTGTGTCATTGGATGATCAATTAGGTCATTTTCTTCTTCCCTAGGCTTATTCTTGTCCAATTAGGGTTTTTAACCAATCTTGTGCATCAAATAGGTGTGTTTGTGTAATTGGATGATCAATTAGGTCACTTTCGTCCTCCCTAGGCTTTTTCTTGTTCAATTAGGGTTTTTAACCAATCTTGTGCATCCAATAGGTTTATTTGTGTCATTGGATGATCAATTTGGTCATTTTCGTCCTCCTTGGGCTTATTCTTGTCCAATTAGGGTTTTTAACCAATCTTGTGCATCCAATAGTTGTGTTTGTGTCATTGGATGATCAATTACGTCATTTTGATCCTCCCTAGGCTTATTCTTGTCCAATTAGGGTTTTTAACCAATCTTGTGCATCCAATAGGTGTGTTTGTGTCATTGGATGATCAATTAGGTCATTTTCGTCCTCCCTATGCTTATTCTTGTTCAATTAGGGTTTTTAACCAATCTTGTGCATCCAATAGGTTTGTTTGTGTCATTGGATGATCAATTTGGTCATTTTCGTCCTCCCTAGGCTTATTCTTGTCCAATTAGGGTTTTTAACCAATCTTGTGCATCCAATAGTTGTGTTTATGTCATTGGATGATCAATTTGGTCATTTTCGTCCTCCCTAGGCTTATTCTTGTCCAATTAAGGTTTTTAACCAATCTTGTGCATCCAATAGGTGTGTTTGTGTCATTGGATGATCAATTAGGTCATTTTCGTCCTCCCTAGTCATATTCTTATCCAATTAGGGTTTTTAACCACTCTTGTGCATCCAATAGGTGTGTTTGTGTCATTAGATGATCAATTAGGTCATTTTCTTCCTCCCTTGGCTTATTCTTGTCCAATTAGGGTTTTTAACCAATCTTGTGCATCCAATAGGTTCATTTGTGTCATTGGATTAACATTTAGGTCATTTTCGTCATCCCTAGTCATATTCTTATCCAATTAGGGTTTTTAACCAATCTTGTGCATCCAATAGGTGTGTTTGTGTCATTGGATGATCAATTAGGTCATTTTCGTCCTCCCTAGGCTTATTCTTGTTCTATTAGGGTTTTTAACAAATCTTGTACATCCAATAGGTGTGTTTGTGTCATTGGATGATCAATTAGGTCATTTTCGTCCTCCCTAGGCTTATTCTTGTTCAATTATGGTTTTTAACCAATCATGTGCATCCAATAGGTTTGTTTTTGTCATTGGATGATCAATTTGCTCATTTTCGTCCTCCCTAGGCTTATTCTTGTCCAATTAAGGTTTTTAACCAATCTTGTGCATCCAATAGGTGTGTTTGTGTCATTGGATGATCAATTAGGTCATTTTCGTCCTCCTGAAGCTTATTCTCGACCAATAAGGGTTTTTAACCAATCTTGTGCATCCAATAGGTGTGTTTGTGTCATTAGATGATCAATTAGGTCATTTTCTTCCTCCCTTGGCTTATTCTTGTCCAATTAGGGTTTTTAACCAATCTTGTGCATCCAATAGGTTCATTTGTGTCATTGGATTAACATTTAGGTCATTTTCGTCATCCCTAGTCATATTCTTATCCAATTAGGGTTTTTAACCAATCTTATGCATCCAATAGGTGTGTTTGTGTCATTGGATGATCAATTAGGTCATTTTCGTCCTCCCTAGGCTTATTCTTGTTCAATTAGGGTTTTCAACAAATCTTGTACATCCAATAGGTGTGTTTGTGTCATTGGAAGATCAATTAGGTCATTTTCGTCCTCCCTAGGCTTATTCTTGTTCAATTATGGTTTTTAACCAATCTTGTGCATCCAATAGGTTTGTTTTTGTCATTGGATGATCAATTTGCTCATTTTCGTCCTCCCTAGGCTTATTCTTGTCCAATTAAGGTTTTTAACCAATCTTGTGCATCCAATAGGTGTGTTTGTGTCATTGGATGATCAATTAGGTCATTTTCGTCCTCCCGAAGCTTATTCTCGACCAATTAGGGTGTTTAACCAATCTTGTGCATCCAATAGGTTCATGTGTGTCATTGGATTAACATTTATGTCATTTTCGTCCTCCCTAGTCATATTCTTATCCAATTAGGATTTTTAACCAATCTTGTGCATCCAATAGGTGTGTTTGTGTCATTGGATGATCAATAAGGTCATTTTAATCCTCCATAGGCTTATTCTTGTCCAATTAGGGTTTTTAACCAATCTTGTGCATCCAATAAGTTCATTTGTGTCATTGGATTAACATTTAGGTCATTTTCGTCCTCCCTAGGCATATTCTTGTCCAATTAAGGTTTTTAACCAATCTTGAGCATCCAATAGGTGTGTTTGTGTCATTGGATGATCAATTAGGTCATTTTCGTCCTCCTTAGGCTTATTCTTGTCCAATTAGGGTTTTTAACCAATCTTGTGCATCCAATAGGTGTGTTTGTGTAATTGGATGATCAATTAGGTCATTTTGATCCTCACTAGGCTTATTCTTGTCCAATTAGGGTTTTTAACCAATCTTGTGCATCCAATAAGTTCATTTGTGTCATTGGATTAACATTTAGGTCATTTTCGTCCTCCCTAGGCATATTCTTGTCCAATTAGGGTTTTTAACCAATCTTGAGCATCCAATAGGTGTGTTTGTGACATTGGATGATCAATTAGGTCATTTTCGTCCTCCTTAGGCTTATTCTTGTCCAATTAGGGTTTTTATCCAATCTTGTGCATCCAATAGGTGTGTTTGTGTCATTGGATGATCAATTAGGTCATTATGATCCTCCCTGGGCTTATTCTTGTCCAATTAGGGTTTTTAACCAATCTTGTGCATCCAATAAGTTCATGTGTCATTGGATTAACATTTAGGTCATTTTCGTCCTCCCTAGGCTTATTCGTGTCCAATTAGGGTTTTTAACCAATCTTGTGCATCCAATAGGTGTGTTTGTGTCATTGGATGAACAATTAGGTCATTTTCGTCCTCCCGAAGCTTATTCTCGACAAATTAGGGTTTGTAACCAATCTTGTGCATCCAATAGGTTCATTTGTGTCATTGGATTAACATTTAGGTCATTTTCGTCCTCCCTAGTCATATTCTTATCCAATTAGGGTTTTTAACCAATCTTGTGCATCCAATAGGTGTGTTTGTGTCATTGGATGATCAATTAGGTCATTTTCGTCCTCCCTAGGCTTATTCTTGTTCAATTAGGGTTTTTAACAATTCTTGTGCATCCAATAGGTGTGTTTGTGTCATTGGATGATCAAATAGGTCATTTTCGTCCTCCTTAGGCATATTCTTGTTCAATTAGGTTTTTTAACCAATCTTGTGCATCCAATAGGTTTGTTTGTGTCATTGGATGATCAATTAGGTCATTTTCTTCCTCCCTAGGCTTATTCTTGTCCAATTAGGGTTTTTAACCAATCTTGTGCATCCAATAGGTGTGTTTGTGTCATTGGATTAACATTTAGGTCATTTTCGTCATCCCTAGTCATATTCTTATCCAATTAGGGTTTTTAACCAATCTTGTGCATCCAATAGGTGTGTTTGTGTCATTGGATGATCAATTAGGTCATTTTCGTCCTCCCTAGGCTTATTCTTGTTCAATTAGGCTTTTCAACAAATCTTGTACATCCAATAGGTGTGTTTGTGTCATTGGAAGATCAATTAGGTCATTTTCGTCCTCCCTAGGCTTATTCTTGTTCAATTATGGTTTTTAACCAATCTTGTGCATCCAATAGGTTTGTTTTTGTCATTGGATGATCAATTTGCTCATTTTCGTCCTCCCTAGGCTTATTCTTGTCCAATTAAGGTTTTTAACCAATCTTGTGCATCCAATAGGTGTGTTTGTGTCATTGGATGATCAATTAGGTCATTTTCGTCCTCCCGAAGCTTATTCTCGACCAATTAGGGTGTTTAACCAATCTTGTGCATCCAATAGGTTCATGTGTGTCATTGGATTAACATTTATGTCATTTTCGTCCTCCCTAGTCATATTCTTATCCAATTAGGATTTTTAACCAATCTTGTGCATCCAATAGGTGTGTTTGTGTCATTGGATGATCAATAAGGTCATTTTAATCCTCCATAGGCTTATTCTTGTCCAATTAGGGTTTTTAACCAATCTTGTGCATCCAATAAGTTCATTTGTGTCATTGGATTAACATTTAGGTCATTTTCGTCCTCCCTAGGCATATTCTTGTCCAATTAAGGTTTTTAACCAATCTTGAGCATCCAATAGGTGTGTTTGTGTCATTGGATGATCAATTAGGTCATTTTCGTCCTCCTTAGGCTTATTCTTGTCCAATTAGGGTTTTTAACCAATCTTGTGCATCCAATAGGTGTGTTTGTGTAATTGGATGATCAATTAGGTCATTTTGATCCTCACTAGGCTTATTCTTGTCCAATTAGGGTTTTTAACCAATCTTGTGCATCCAATAAGTTCATTTGTGTCATTGGATTAACATTTAGGTCATTTTCGTCCTCCCTAGGCATATTCTTGTCCAATTAGGGTTTTTAACCAATCTTGTGCATCCAATAATTACATTTGTGTCATTGGATTAACATTTAGGTCATTTTCGTCCTCCCTAGGCATATTCTTGTCCAATTAGGGTTTTTAACCAATCTTGTGCATCCAATAGGTGTGTTTGCGTCATTGGATGATCAATTAGGTCATTTTCGTCCTGCCTAGGCGTATTCTTGTCCAATTAGGGTTTTAACCAATCTTGTGCATCCAATAGGTGTGTTTGTGTCATTGGATGATCAATTAGGTCATTTTCGTCCTCCCTAGGCTTATTCTTGTCCAATTAGGGTTTTTAACCAATCTTGTGCATCCAATAAGTTCATTTGTGTCATTGGATGATTAATTAGGTCATTTTCGTCCTCCCTAGGCATATTCCTGTCCAACTAGGGTATTAAACCAATCTTGTGCATCCAATAGGTGTGTTTGTGTCATTGGATGATCAATTAGGTCATTTTCGTCCTCCCTAGGCTTATTCTTGTCCAATTAGGGTTTTTAACCAATCTTGTGCATCCAATAGGTGTGTTTGTGTCATTGGATGATCAATTAGGTCATTTTCGTCCTCCCTAGGCTTATTCTTGTCCAATTAGGGTTTTTAACCAATCTTGTGCATCCAATAGGTGTGTTTGTGGCAGTGGATGATCAATTAGGTCATTTTCGTCCTCCCTAGGCTTATTCTTGTCCAATTAGGGTTTTTAACCAATCTTGTGCATCCAATAGGTGTGTTTGTGTCATTGGATGATCAATTAGGTTATTTTCGTCCTCCCTAAGCTTATTCTTATCCAATTAGGGTTTTTAACTAATCTTGTGCATCCAATAGGTGTGTTTGTGTCATTGGATGATCAATTAGGTCATTTTCGTCCTCCCTAGGCTTATTCTTGTCCAATTAGGGTTTTTAACCAATCTTGTGCATCCAATAGGTGTGTTTGTGTCATTGGATGATCAATTAGGTCATTTTCGTCCTCCCTAGGCTTATTCTTGTCCAATTAGGGTTTTTAACCAATCTTGTGCATCCAATAGGTGTGTTTGTATCATTGGGTGATCAATTAGGTCATTTTTGTCCTCCCTAGGCTTATTCTTGTCCAATTAGGGTTTTTAACCAATCTTGTGCATCCAATAGGTGTGTTTGTGTCATTGGATGATCAATTAGGTCATTTTCGTCCTCCCTAGGCTTATTCTTGTCCAATTAGGGTTTTTAACCAATCTTGTGCATCCAATAAGTTCATTTGTGTCATTGGATGATCAATTAGGTCATTTTCGTCCTCCCTAGGCATATTCTTGTCCAACTAGGGTTTTTTAACCAATCTTGTGCATCCAATAGGTGTGTTTGTGTCATTGGATGATCAATTAGGTCATTTTCTTCCTCCCTAGGCTTATTCTTGTCCAATTAGGGTTTTTAACCAATCTTGTGCATCCAATAGGTGTGTTTGTGTCATTGGATGATCAATTGGGTCATTTTCGTCTTCCCTAGGCATATTCTGGTCCAATTAGGGTTTTTAACCAATCTTGTGCATCCAATAGGTGTGTTTGTGTCATTGGATGATCAATTAGGTCATTTTCGTCCTCCCTAGGCTTATTCTTGTCCAATTAGGGTTTTTAACCAATCTTGTGCATCCAATAGGTGTGTTTGTGTCATTGGATGATCAATTAGGTCATTTTCGTCCTGCCTAGGCTTATTCTTGTCCAATTAGGGTTTTTAACCAATCTTGTGCATCCAGTAGGTGTGTTTGTGTCATTGGATGATCAATTAGGTCATTTTCGTCCTCCCTAGGCTTATACTTGCCCAATTAGGGTTTTTAACCAATCTTGTGCATCCAATAGGTGTGTTTGTGTCATTGGATGATCAATTAGGTCATTTTCGTCCTCCCTAGGCTTATTCTTGTCCAATTAGGGTTTTTAACCAATCTTGTGCATCCAATAAGTTCATTTGTGTCATTGGATGATAAATTTGGTCATTTTCGTCCTCCATAGGCATATTCTTGTCCAACTAGGGTTTTAAACCAATCTTGTGCATCCAATAGGTGTGTTTGTGTCATTGGATGATCAATTAGGTCATTTTCGTCCTCCCTAGGCTTATTCTTGTCCAATTAGGGTTTTTAACCAATCTTGTGCATCCAATAGGTGTGTTTGTGTCATTGGATGATCAATTAGGTCATTTTCGTCCTCCCTAGGCTTATTCTTGTCCAATTAGGGTTTTTAACCAATCTTGTGCATCCAATAAGTTCATTTGTGTCATTGGATTAACATTTAAGTCATTTTCTTCCTCCCTAGGCATATTCTTGTCCAATTAGGGTTTTTAACCAATCTTGTGCATCCAATAGGTGTGTTTGTGTCATTGGATGATCAATTAGGTCATTTTCTTCCTCCCTACGCTTATTCTTGTCCAATTAGGTGTTTTAACCAATCTTGTGCATCCAATAAGTTGAGTTGTGTCATTGGATTAACATTTAGGTCATTTTCGTTCTCCCTAGGCTTATTCTTGTCCAATTAGGGTTTTTAACCAATCTTGTGCATCCAATAGGTGTGTTTGTGTCATTGGATGATCAATTAGGGTTTTTAACTAATCTTGTGCATCAAATAAGTTCATTTGTGTCATTGGATGATCAATTAGGTCATTTTCGTCCTCCCTAGGCATATTCTTGTCCAATTAGGGTTTTTAACCAATCTTGTGCATCCAATAGGTGTGTTTGTGTCATTGGATGATCAATTAGGTCATTTTCGTCCTCCCTAGGCTTATTCTTGTCCAATTAAGGTTTTTAACCAATCTTGTGCATCCAATAAGTTCTTTGTGTCATTGGATTAACATTTAGGTCATTTTCGTCCTCCTTAGGCATATTCTTGTTCAATTAGGGTTTTTAACCAATCTTGTGCATCCAATAGGTGTGTTTGTGTCATTGGATGATTAATTAGGTCAATTTCGTCCTCCCTAGGCTTATTTTTGTCCAATTAGGGTTTTTAACCAATCTTGTGCATCCAATAAGTTCATTTGTGTCATTGGATTAACATTTAGGTCATTTTCATCCTCCTTAGGCATATTCTTGTTCAATTAGGGTTTTTAACCAATCTTGTGCTTCCAATAGGTTTGTTTGTGTCATTGGATGATCAATTTGGTCATTTTCGTCCTCCCTAGGCTTATTCCTGTCCAATTAGGGTTTTTAAGCAATCTTGTGCATCCAATAGGTGTGTTTGTGTCATTGGATGATCAATTACGTCATTTTGATCCTCCCTAGGCTTATTCTTGTCCAATTAGGGTTTTTAACCAATCTTGTGCATCCAATAGGTGTGTTTGTGTCATTGGATGATCAATTAGGTCATTTTCGTCCTCCCTAGGCTTATTCCTTTTCAATTAGGGTTTTTAACCAATCTTGTGCATCCAATAGGTTGGTTTGTGTCATTGGATTAACATGTAGGTCATTTTCGTCCTCCCTAGGCTTATTCTTGTCCAATTAAGGTTTTTAACCAATCTTGTGCATCCAATAGGTGTGTTTGTGTCATCGGATGATCAATTAGGTCATTTTCGTCCTCCCTAGGCTTATTCTTGTTCAATTAGGGTTTTTAACAATTCTTGTGCATCCAATAGGTGTGTTTGTGTCATTGGATGATCAAATAGGTCATTTTCGTCCTCCTTAGGCATATTCTTGTTCAATTAGGTTTTTTAACCAATCTTGTGCATCCAATAGGTTTGTTTGTGTCATTGGATGATCAATTAGGTCATTTTCTTCCTCCCTAGGCTTATTCTTGTCCAATTAGGGTTATTAACCAATCTTGTGCATCCAATAGGTGTGTTTGTGTCATTGGATGATCAATTAGGTCATTTTCGTCCTCCCTAGACTTATTCTTGTTCAATTAGGGTTTTTAACCAATCTTGTGCATCCAATAGGTTTGTTTGTGTCATTGGATGATCAATTTGGTCATTTTCGTCCTCCCTGGGCTTATTCTGGTCCAATTAGGGTTTTTAACCAATCTTGGGCATCCAATAGGTGTGTTTGTGTCATTGGATGATCAATTACGTCATTTTGATCCTCCCTAGGCTTATTCTTGTCCAATTAGGGTTTTTAACCAATCTTGTGCATCCAATAGGTGTGTTTGTGTCATTGGATGATTAATTAGGTCATTTTCGTCCTCCCTAGGCTTATTCTTGTTCAATTAGGGTTTTTAACAAATCTTGTGCATCCAATAGGTTTGTTTGTGTCATTGGATTAACATGTAGGTCATTTTCGTCCACCCTAGGCTTATTCTTGTCCAATTAAGGTTTTTAACCAATCTTGTGCATCCAATAGGTGTGTTTGTGTCATTGGATGATCAATTAGGTCATTTTCGTCCTCCCTTGGCTTATTCTTGTTCAATTAGGGTTTTTAACAAATCTTGTGCATCCAATAGGTGTGTTTGTGTCATTGGATGATCAATTAGGTCATTTTCGTCCTCCCTAGGCTTATTCTTGTTCAATTATGGTTTTTAACCAATCTTGTGCATCCAATAGGTTTGTTTTTGTCATTGGATGATCAATTTGCTCGTTTTCGTCCTCCTTAGGCTTATTCTTGTCCAATTAAGGTTTTTAACCAATCTTGTGCATCCAATAGGTGTGTTTGTGTCATTGGATGATCAATTAGGTCATTTTCGTCCTCCCTAGGCTTATTCTTGTCCAATTAGGGTTTTTAACCAATCTTGTGCATCCAATAAGCTGAGTTGTGTCATTGGATTAACATTTAGGTCATTTTCGTCCTCCCTAGGCTTATTCTTGTCCAATTAGGGTTTTTAACCAATCTTGTGCATCCAATAGGTGTGTTTGTGTCATTGGATGATCAATTAGGTCATTTTCTTCCTCCCTAGGCTTATTCTTGTCCAATTAGGGTTTTTAACCAATCTTGTGCATCCAATAGGTGTGTTTGTGTCATTGGATGATCAATTAGGTCACTTTCGTCCTCCCTAGGCATATTCTTGTCCAATTAGGGTTTTTAACCAATCTTGTGCATCCAATTGGTATGTTTGTGTCATTGGATGATCAATTAGGTCATTTTCGTCCTCCCTAGGCTTATTCTTGTCCAATTAGGGTTTTTAACCAATCTTGTGCATCCAATAAGTTCATTTGTGTCATTGGATTAACATTTAGGTCATTTTCGTCCTCCCTAGGCATATTCTTGTCCAATTAGGGTTTTTAACCAATCTTGTGCATCCAATAGGTGTGTTTGTGTCATTGGATGATCAATTAGGTCATTTTCGTCCTCCGTAGGCGTATTCTTGTCCAATTAGGGTTTTTAACCAATCTTGTGCATCCAATAAGTTGAGTGGTGTCATTGGATTAACATTTAGGTCATTTTCGTCCTCCATAAGCTTTTTCTTGTCCAATTAGGGTTTTTAACCAATCAAGTGCATCCAATAGGTGTGTTTGTGTCATTGGATGATCAATTAGGTTATTTTCGTCCTCCCTAGGCTTATTCTTATCCAATTAGGGTTTTTAACTAATCTTGTGCATCCAATAAGTTCATTTGTGTCATTGGATGATCAATTAGGTCATTTTCGTCCTCCCTAGGCATATTCTTGTCCAATTAGGGTTTTTAACCAATCTTGTGCATCCAATAAGTTGAGTTGTGTCATTGGATTACCATTTAGGTAATTTTCGTCCTCCCTAGGCATATTCTTGTCCAATTAGGGTTTTTACCCAATCTTGTGCATCCAATATGTGTGTTTGAGTCATTGGATGATCAATTAGGTCATTTTCGTCCTCCCTAGGCATATTCTTGTCCAATTAGGGTTTTTAACGAATCTTGTGCATCCAATTGGTGTGTTTGTGTCATTGGATGATCAATTAGGTCATTTTCGTCCTCCCTAGGCTTATTCTTGTCTAATTAGGGTTTTTAACCAATCTTGTGCATCCAATAAGTGTGTATGTGTCATTGGATGATCAATTATGTCATTTTCGTCCTCCCTAGGCATATTCTTGTCCAATTAGGGTTTTTAACCAATCTTCTGCATCCAATAAGTTGAGTTGTGTCATTGGATTAACATTTAGGTCATTTTCGTCCTCCCTAGGCATATTCTTGTCCAATTAGGGTTTTTAACCAATCTTATGCATCCAATAAGTTGAGTTGTGTCAATGGATTAACATTTAGGTCATTTTCGCCCTCCCTAGGTATATTCTTGTCCAATTAGGGTTTTTAACCAATCTTGTGCATCCAATAGGTGTGTTTGTGTCATTGGATGATCAATTAGGTCATTTTCGTCCTCCCTAGGCATATTCTTGTCCAATTAGGGTTTTTAACCAATCTGGTACATCTAATAAGTTCATTTGTGTCATTGGATTAACATTTAGGTCATTTTTGTCCTCCCTAGGCATATTCTTGTTCAATTAGGGTTTTTAACCAATCTTGTGCATCCAATAGGTGTGTTTGTGTCATTGGATGATCAATTAGGTCATTTTCGTCCTCCCTAGGCTTATTCTTGTCCAATTAGGGTTTTTAACCAATCTTGTGCATCCAATAAGTTTGTTTGTGTCATTGAATTAATATTTAGGTCATTTTCGTCCTCCCTATGCATATTCTTGTTCAATTAGGGTTTTTAACCAATCTTGTGCATCCAATAGGTGTGTTTGTGTCATTGGATGATCAATTAGGTCATTTTCGTCCTCCCTAGGCTTATTCTTGTCCAATTAGGGTTTTTAACCAATCTTGTGCATCCAATAAGTGTGTTTATGTCAATGAATTAATATTTAGGTCATTTTCGTCCTCCCTAGGCATATTCTGGTCCAATTAGGGTTTTTAACCAATCTTGTGCATCCAATAGGTGTGTTTGTGTCATTGGATGATCAATTAGGTCATTTTCGTCCTCCCTACGCTTATTCTTGTCCAATTAGGGTTTTTAACCAATCTTGTGCATCGAATAAGTTTGTTTGTGTCATTGAATTAATATTTAGGTCATTTTCGTCCTCCCTATGCATATTCTAATCCAATTAGGGTTTTTAACCAATCTTGTGCATCCAATAGGTGTGTTTGTGTCATTGGATGATCGATTAAGTCATTATCGTTCTCCCTAGGCTTATTCTTGTCCAATTAGGGTTTTTAACCAATCTTGTGCATCCAATAAGTTCATTTGTGTCATTGGATTAACATTTAGGTCATTTTCGTCCTCCCTAGGCATATTCTTGTCCAATTAGGGTTTTTAACCAATCTTGTGCATCCAATAGGTGTGTTTGTGTCATTGGATGATCAATTAGGTCATTTTCGTCCTCCCTAGGCTTATTCTTGTCCAATTAGGGTTTTTAACCAATCTTGTGCATCCAATAAGTTCATTTGTGTCATTGGATGATCAATTAGGTCATTTTCGTCCTCCCTAGGCATATTCTTTTCCAACTAGGGTTTTTAACCAATCTTGTGCATCCAATAGGTGTGTTTGAGTCATTGGATGATCAATTAGGTCATTTTCGTCCTCCCTAGGCTTATTCTTTATTAATTAGGGTTTTTAACCAATCTTGTTCATCCAATAGGTGTGTTTGTGTCATTGGATGATCAATTAGGTCATTTTCGTCCTCCCTAGGCTTATTCTTGTCCAATTAGGGTTTTTAACAAATCTTGTGCATCCAATAGGTGTGTTTGTGTCATTGGATGATCAATTAGGTCATTTTAGTCCTCCCTAGGCTTATTCTTGTCCTATTAGGGTTTTTAACCGATCTTGTGCATCCAATAAGTTCATTTGTGTCATTGGATTAACATTTAGGTCATTTTCGTCCTCCCTAGGCATATTCTTGTCCAATTAGGGTTTTTAACCAATCTTGTGCATCCAATATGTGTGTTTGTGCCATTGGATGATCAATTAGGTCATTTTCGTCCTCCCTAGGCTTATTCTTGTCCAATTAGGGTTTTTAACCAATATTGTGCATCCAATAAAGTTCATTTGTGTCATCGGATTAACATTTAGGTCATTTTCGTCCTCCTTAGGCATATTCTTGTCCAATTAAGGTTTTTAACCAATCTGGTGCATCCAATAGGTGTGTTTGTGTCATTGGATGATCAATTAGGTCATTTTCTTCCTCCCTAGGCTTATTCTTGTCCAATTAGGGTTTTTAACCAATCTTGTGCATCCAATAGGTGTGTTTGTGTCATTGGATGATCAATTAGGTCATTTTCGTCCTCCCTAGGCTTATTCTTGTCCAATTAGGGTTTTTAACCAATCTTGTGCATCCAATAAGTTCATTTGTGTCATTGGATTAACATTTAGGTCATTTTCGTCCTCCCTAGGCATATTCTTGTCCAATTAGGGTTTTTAACCAATCTTGTGCATCCAATAGGTGTGTTTTTGTCATTGGATGAGCAATTAGGTCATTTTCGTCCTCCGTATGCTTATTCTTGTCCAATTAGGGTTTTTAACCAATCTTGTGCATCCAATAAGTTTGTTTGTTTCATTGAACTAATATTTAGGTCATTTTCGTCCTCCCTAGGCATATTCTTGTCCAATTAGGGTTTTTAACCAATATTGTGCATCCAATAGGTGTGTTTGTGTCATTGGATGATCAATTAGGTCATTTTCGTCCTCCATAGGCATATTCTTGTCCAATTAGGGTTTTTAACCAATCTTGTGCTTCCAATAGGTGTGTTTGTGTCATTGGATGATCAATTAGGTCATTTTCGTCCTCCCTAGGCTTATTCTTGTCCAATTAGGGTTTTTAACCAATCTTGTGCATCCAATGACTTTGTTTGTGTCATTGAATTAATATTTAGGTCATTTTCCTCCTCCCTTTTCATATTCTTGTCCAATTAGGGTTTTTAACCAATCATGTGCATCCAATAGGTGTGTTTGTGTCATTGGATGATCAATTAGGTCATTTTCGTCCTCCCTAGGCTTATTCTTTTCCAATTAGGGTTTTTAACCAATCTTGTGCATCCAATCAGTTCATTTGTGTCATTGGATTAACATTTAGGTCATTTTCGTCCTCCCTAGGCATATTCTTGTCCAACTACGGTTTTAAACCAATCTTGTGCATCCAATAGGTGTGTTTGTGTCATTGGATGATCAATTAGGTTATTTTCGTCCTCCTTAGGCTTATTCTTGTCCAATTAAGGTTTTTAACCAATCTTGTGCATCCAATAGGTGTGTTTGTGTCATTGGATGATCAATTAGGTCATTTTCGTCCTCCCTAGGCTTATTCTTGTCCAATTAGGGTTTTTAACCAATCTTGTGCATCCAATAAGTTCATTTGTCTCATTAGATTAACATTTAGGTCATTTTCGTCCTCCTTAGGCATATTCTTGTTCAATTAGTGTTTTTGACCAATCTTGTGCATCCAATAGGTGTGTTTGTGTCATTAGATGATCAATTAGGTCATTTTCTTCCTCCCTAGGCTTATTCTTGTCCAATTAGGGTTTTTAACCAATCTTGTGCATCCTATAGGTTCATTTGTGTCATTGGATTAACATTTAGGTCATTTTCGTCATCCCTAGTCATATTCTTATCCAATTAGGGTTTTTAACCAATCTTGTGCATCGAATAGGTGTGTTTGTGTCATTGGTTGATCAATTAGGTCATTTTCGTCCTCCCTAGGCTTATTCTTGTTCAATTATGGTTTTTAACAAATCTTGTGCATCCAATAGGTTTGTTTTTGTCATTGGATGATCAATTTGCTCGTTTTCGTCCTCCCTAGGCTTATTCTTGTCCAATTAAGGTTTTTAACCAATCTTGTGCATCCAATAGGTGTGTTTGTGTCATTGGATGATAAATTAGGTCATATTGTCCTCCCGAAGCTTATTCTCGACCAATTAGGGTTTTTAACCAAACTTGTGCATCCAATAGGTTTATTTGTGTCATTGGATTAACATTTAGGTCATTTTCGTCCTCCCTAGTCATATTCTTATCCAATTAGGGTTTTTAACCAATCTTGTGCATCCAATAGGTCTGTTTGTGTCATTGGATGATCAATAAGGTCATTTTAATCCTCCCTAGGCTTATTCTTGTTCAATTAGGGTTTTTAACCAATCTTGTGCATCCAATAAGTTCATTTGTGTCATTGGATTAACATTTAGGTCATTTTCGTCCTCCCTAGGCATATTCTTGTCCAATTAAGGTTTTTAACCAATCTTGAGCATCCAATAGGTGTGTTTGTGTCATTAGATGATCAATTAGGTCATTTTCGTCCTCCCTAGGCTTATTCTTGTCCAATTAGGGTTTTTAACCAATCTTGTGCTTCCAATAGGTGTGTTTGTGTCATTGGATGATCAATTAGGTCATTTTGATCCTCACTAGGCTTATTCTTGTCCAATTAGGGTTTTTAACCAATCTTGTGCATCCAATAAGTTCATTTGTGTCATTGGATTAACATTTAGGTCATTTTCGTTCTCCCTAGGCATATTCTTGTCCAATTAGGGTTTTTAACCAATCTTGAGCATCCAATAGGTGTGTTTGTGTCATTGGATGATCAATTAGGTCATTTTCGTCCTCCTTAGGCATATTCTTGTTCAATTAGGGTTTTTAACCAATCTTGTGCATCCAATAGGTTTGTTTGTGTCATTGGATGATCAATTAGGTCATTTTCTTCCTCCCTAGGCTTATTCTTGTCCAATTAGGGTGTTTAACCAATCTTGTGCATCCAATAGGTGTGTTTGTGTCATTGGATAATCAATTAGGTCATTTTCGTCCTCCCTAGGCTTATTCTTGTTCAATTAGGGTTTTTAACCAATCTTGTGCATCCAATAGGTTTGTTTGTGTCATTGGATGATCAATTTGGTCATTTTCGTCCTCCCTGGGCTTATTCTTGTCCAATTAGGGTTTTTAACCAATCTTGTGCATCTAATAGGTGTGTTTGTGTCATTGGATGATCAATTACGTCATTTTGATCCTCCCTAGGCTTATTCTTGACCAATTAGGAATTTTAACCAATCTTGTGCATCCAATACGTGTGTTTGTGTCATTGGACGATCAATTAGGTCATTTTCGTCCTCCCTAGGCTTATTCTTGTTCAATTAGGGTTTTTATCCAATCTTGTGCATCCAATAGGTTTGTTTCTGTCATTGGATTAACATTTAGGTCATTTTCGTCCTCCCTAGGCTTATGCTTGTCCAATTAAGGTTTTTAACCAATCTTGTGCATCCAATAGGTGTGTTTGTGTCATTGGATGATCAATTAGGTCATTTTCGTCCTCCCTAGGCTTATTCTTGTCCAATTAGGGTATTTAACCAATCTTGTGCATCCAATAAGTTCATTTGTGTCATTAGATTAACATTTAGGTCATTTTCGTCCTCCTTAGGCAAATTCTTGTTCAATTAGGGTTTTTAACCAATCTTGTGCATCCAATAGGTATGTTTGTGTCATTAGATGATCAATTAGGTCATTTTCTTCCTCCCTTGGCTTATTCTTGTCCAATTAGGGTTTTTAACCAATCTTGTGCATCCAATAGGTTCATTTGTGTCATTGGATTAACATTTAGGTCATTTTCGTCATCCCTAGTCATATTCTTATCCAATTAGGGTTTTTAACCAATCTTGTGCATCCAATAGGTGTGTTTGTGTCATTGGATGATCAATTAGTTCATTTTCGTCCTCCCTAGGCTTATTCTTGTTCAATTAGGGTTTTCAACAAATCTTGTACATCCAATAGGTGTGTTTGTGTCATTGGATGATCAATTAGGTCATTTTCGTCCTCCCTAGGCTTATTCTTGTTCAATTATGGTTTTTAACCAATCTTGTGCATCCAATAGGTTTGTTTTTGTCATTGGATGATCAATTTGCTCGTTTTCGTCCTCCCTAGGCTTATTCTTGTCCAATTAAGGTTTTTAACCAATCTTGTGCATCCAATAGGTGTGTTTGTGTCATTGGATGATCAATTAGGTCATTTTCGTCCTCCCGAAGCTTATTCTCGACCAATTAGGGTTTTTACCAATCTTGTGCATCCAATAGGTTCATTTGTGTCATTGGATTAACATTTAGGTCATTTTCGTCCTCCCTAGTCATATTCTTATCCAATTAGGGTTTTTAACCAATCTTGTGCATCCAATAGGTGTGTTTGTGTCATTGGATGATCAATAAGGTCATTTTAATCCTCCCTAGGCTTATTCTTGTCCAATTAGGGTTTTTAACCAATCTTGTGCATCCAACAAGTTCATTTGTGTCATTGGATTAACATTTAGGTCATTTTCGTCCTCCCTAGGCATATTCTTGTCCAATTAAGGTTTTTAACCAATCTTGAGCATCCAATAGGTGTGTTTGTGTCATTAGATGATCAATTAGGTCATTTTCGTCATCCCTAGGCTTATTCTTTTCCAATTAGGGTTTTTAACCAATCTTGTGCATCCAATAGGTGTGTTTGTGTCATTGGATGATCAATTAGGTCATTTTTATCCTCACTAGGCTTATTCTTGTCCAATTAGGGTTTTTAACCAATCTTGTGCATCCAATAAGTTCATTTGTGTCATTGGATGATCAATTAGGTCATTTTTGTCCTCCTTAGGCATATTCTTGTCCAATTAGGGTTTTTAACCAATCTTGTGCATCCAATAGGTGTGTTTGTGTCATTGGATGATCACTTAGGTCATTTTCGTCCTCCCTAGGCTTATTCTTGTTCAATTAGGGTTTTTAACCAATCTTGTGCATCCAATAGGTTTGTTTGTGTCATTGGATTAACATTTGGTCATTTTCGTCCTCCCTAGGCTTATTCTTGTCCAATTAAGGTTTTTAACCAATATTGTGCATCCAATTGGTGTGTTTGTGTCATTGGATGATCAATTAGGTCATTTTCGTCCTCCCTAGGCTTATTCTTGTCCAATTTGGGTTTTTAACCAATCTTGTTCATCCAATAAGTTCATTTGTGTCATTAGATTAACATTTAGGTCATTTTCGTCCTCCTTAGGCATATTCTTGTTCAATTAGGGTTTTTAACCAATATTGTGCATCCAATAGGTGTGTTTGTGTCATTAGATGATCAGTTAGGTCATTTTCTTCCTCCCTTGGCTTATTCTTGTCCAATTAGGGTTTTTAACCAATCTTGTGCATCCAATAGGTTCATTTGTGTCATTGGATTAACATTTAGGTCATTTTCGTCATCCCTAGTCATATTCTTATCCAATTAGGGTTTTTAACCAATCTTGTGCATCCAATAGGCTTGTTTGTGTCATTGGATGATCAATTAGGTCATTTTTGTCCTCCCTAGGCTTATTCTTGTTCAATTAGGGTTTTTAACAAATCCTGTGCATCCAATAGGTGTGTTTGTGTCATTGGATGATCAATTAGGTCATTTTCGTCGTCCCTAGGCTTATTCTTGTTCAATTATGGTTTTTAACCAATCTTGTGCATCCAATAGGTTTGTTTTTAACATTGGATGATCAATTTGCTCATTTTCGTCCTCCCTAGGCTTATTCTTGTCCAATTAAGGTATTTAACCAATCTTGTGCATCCAATAGGTGTGTTTGTGTCATTGGATGATCAATTAGGTCATTTTCGTCCTCCCGAAGCTTATTCTCGACCAATTAGGGTTTTTAACCAATCTTGTGCATCCAATAGGTTCATTTGTGTCATTGGATTAACATTTAGGTCATTTTCGTCCTCCCTAGTCATATTCTTATCCAATTAGGGTTTTTAACCAATCTTGTGCATCCAATAGGTGTGTTTGTGTCATTGGATGATCAATAAGGTCATTTTAATCTTCCCGAGGCTTATTCTTGTCCAATTAGGGTTTTTAACCAATCTTGTGCATCCAATAAGTTCATTTGTGTCATTGGATTAACATTTAGGTCATTTTCGTCCTCCCTAGGCATATTCTTGTCCAATTAAGGTTTTTAACCAATCTTGAGCATCCAGTAGGTGTGTTTGTGTCATTGGATGATCAATTAGGTCATTTTCGTCCTCCCTAGGCTTATTCTTGTCAAATTAGGGTTTTTAACCAATCTTGTGATCCAATATGTGTGTTTGTGTCATTGGATGATGAATTAGGTCATTTTGATCCTCACTAGGCTTATTCTCGTCCAATTAGGGTTTTTAACCAATCTTGTGCATCCAATAAGTTCATTTGTGTCATTGGATTAACATTTAGGTCATTTTTGTTCTCCCTAGGCATATTCTTGTCCAATTAGGGTTTTTAACCGATCTTGAGCATCCAATAGGTGTGTTTGTGTCATTGGATGATCAATTAGGTCATTTTCGTCCTCCTTAGGCATATTCTTGTTCAATTAGGGTTTTTAACCAATCTTGTGCATCCAATAGGTTTGTTTGTGTCATTGGATGATCAATTAGGTCATTTTCTTCCTCCCTAGGCTTATTCTTGTCCAATTAGGGTTTTTAACCAATCTTGTGCATCCAATAGGTGTGTTTGTGTCATTGGATGATCAATTAGGTCATTTTCGTCCTCCCTAGGCTTATTCTTGTTCAGTTAGGGTTTTTAACCAATCTTGTGCATCCAATAGGTTTGTTTGGGTCATTGGATGATCAATTTGGTCATTTTCGTCCTCCCTAGGCATATTCTTTTCCAATTAAGGTTTTTAACCAATCTTGAGCATCCAATAGGTGTGTTTGTGTCATTGGATGATCAATTAGGTCATTTTCATCCTCCCTAGGCTTATTCTTGTCAAATTAGGGTTTTTAACCAATCTTGAGCATCCAATAGGTGTGTTTGTGTCATTGGATGATCAATTAGGTCATTTTGATCCTCACTAGGCTTATTCTTGTCCAATTAGGGTTTTTAACCAATCTTGTGCATCCAATAAGTTCATTTGTGTCATTGGATTAACATTTAAGTCATTTTCGTTCTCCCTAGGCATATTCTTGTCCAATTAGGGTTTTTAACCAATCTTGAGCATCCAATAGGTGTGTTTGTGTCATTGGATGATCAATTAGGTCATTTTTGTCCTCCTTAGGCATATTCTTGTTCAATTAGGGTTTTTAACCAATCTTGTCCATCCAATAGGTTTGTTTGTGTCATTGGATGATCAATTAGGTCATTTTCTTTCTCCCTAGGCTTATTCTTGTCCAATTAGGGTTTTTAACCAATCTTGTGCATCCAATAGGTGTGTTTGTGTCATTGGATGATCAATTAGGTCATTTTCGTCCTCCCTAGGCTTATTCTTGTTCAATTAGGGTTTTTAACCAATCTTGTGCATCCAATAGGTTTGTTTGTGTCATTGGATGATCAATTTGGTCATTTTCGTTCTCCCTGGGCTTATTCTTGTCCAATTAGGGTTTTTAACCAATCTTGTGCATCCAATAGGTTTGTTTGTTTCATTGGATGATCAATTACGTCATTTTGATCCTCCCTAGGCTTAATCTTGTCCAATTAGGGTTTTTAACCAATCTTGTGCATCCAATAGGTGTGTTTGTGTCATTGGATGATCAATTAGGTCATTTTCGTCCTCCCTAGGCTTATTCTTGTTCAATTAGGGTTTTTAACCAATCTTGTGCATCCAATAGGTTTGTTTGTGTCATTGGATTAACATTGAGGTCATTTTCGTCCTCCCTAGGCTTATTCTTGTCCAATTAAGGTTTTTAACCAATATTGTGCATCCAATAGGTGTGTTTGTGTCATTGGATGATCAATTAGGTCATTTTCGTCCTCCCTAGGCTTATTCTTGTCCAATTTGGGTTTTTAACCAATCTTGTGCATCCAATAAGTTCATTTGTGTCATTAGATTAACATTTAGGTCATTTTCGTCCTCCTTAGGCATATTCTTGTTCAATTAGGGTTTTTAACCAATCTTGTGCATCCAATAGGTGTGTTTGTGTCATTAGATGATCAATTAGGTCATTTTCTTCCTCCCTTGGCTTATTCTTGTCCAATTAGGGTTTTTAACCAATCTTGTGCATCCAATAGGTTCATTTGTGTCATTGGATTAACATTTAGGTCATTTTCATCATCCCGAGTCATATTCTTATCCAATTAGGGTTTTTAACCAATCTTGTGCATCCAATAGGTTTGTTTGTGTCATTGGATGATCAATTAGGTTATTTCGTCCTCCCTAGGCTTATTCTTGTTCAATTAGGGTTTTTAACAAATCTTGTGCATCCAATAGGTGTGTTTGTGTCATTGGATGATCAATTAGGTCATTTTCGTCCTCCCTAGGCTTATTCTTGTTCAATTATGGTTTTTAACCAATCTTGTGCATCCAATAGGTTTGTTTTTGTCATTGGATGATCAATTTGCTCATTTTCGTCCTCCCTAGGCTTATTCTTGTCCAATTAAGGTTTTTAACCAATCTTGTGCATCCAATAGGTGTGTTTGTGTCATTGGATGATCAATTAGGTCATTTTCGTCCTCCCAAAACTTATTCTCGACCAATTAGGGTTTTTAACCAATCTTGTGCATCCAATAGGTTCATTTGTGTCATTGGATTAACATTTAGGTCATTTTCGTCCTCCCTAGTCATATTCTTATCCAAATAGGGTTTTTAACCAATCTTGTGCATCCAATAGGTGTGTTTGTGTCATTGGATGATCAATAAGGTCATTTTAATCCTCCCTAGGCTTATTCTTGTCCAATTAGGGTTTTTAACCAATCTTGTGCATCCAATAAGTTCATTTGTGTCATTGGATTAACATTTAGGTCATTTTCGTCCTCCCTAGGCATATTCTTGTCCAATTAAGGTTTTTAACCAATCTTGAGCATCCAATAGGTGTGTTTGTGTCATTGGATGATCAATTAGGTCATTTTCGTCCTCCATAGGCTTATTCTTGTCAAATTAGGGTTTTTAACCAATCTTGTGCATCCAATAGGTGTGTTTGTGTCATTGGATGATCAATTAGGTCATTTTGATCCTCACTAGGCTTATTCTTGTCCAATTAGGGTTTTTAACCAATCTTGTGCATCCAATAGGTTTGTTTTTGTCATTGGATGATCAATTTGCTCATTTTCGTCCTCCCTAGGCTTATTCTTGTCCAATTAAGGTTTTTAACCAATCTTGTGCATCCAATAGGTGTGTTTGTGTCATTGGATGATCAATTAGGTCATTTTCGTCCTCCCGAAGCTTATTCTCGACCAATTAGGGTTTTTAACCAATCTTGTGCATCCAATAGGTTCGTTTGTGTCATTGGATTAACATTTAGGTCATTTTCGTCCTCCCTAGTCATATTCTTATCCAATTAGGGTTTTTAACCAATCTTGTGCATCCAATAGGTGTGTTTGTGTCATTGGATGATCAATTAGGTCATTTTCGTCCTCCCGAAGCTTATTCTCGGTCAATTAGGGTTTTTAACCAATCTTGTGCATCCAATAGGTTCATTTGTGTCATTGGATTAACATTTAGGTCATTTTCGTCCTCCCTAGTCATATTCTTATCCAATTAGGGTTTTTAACCAATCTTGTGCATCCAATAGGTGTGTTTGTGTCATTGGATGATCAATAAGGTCATTTTAATCCTCCCTAGGCTTATTCTTGTCCAATTAGGGTTTTTAACCAATCTTGTGCATCCAATAAGTTCATTTGTGTCATTGGATTAACATTTAGGTCATTTTCGTCCTCCCTAGGCATATTCTTGTCCAATTAAGGTTTTTAACCAATCTTGAGCATCCAATAGGTGTGTTTGTGTCATTGGATGATCAATTAGGTCATTTTCGTCCTCCCAAGGCTTATTCTTGTCAAATTAGGGTTTTTAACCAATCTTGTGCATCCAATAGGTGTGTTTGTGTCATTGGATGATCAATTAGGTCATTTTGATCCTCACTAGGCTTATTCTTGTCCAATTAGGGTTTTTAACCAATGTTGTGCATCCAATAAATTCATTTGTGTCATTGGATTAACATTTAGGTCATTTTTGTTCTCCCTAGGCATATTCTTGTCCAATTAGGGTTTTTAACCGATCTTGAGCATCCAATAGGTGTGTTTGTGTCATTGGATGATCAATTAGGTCATTTTCGTCCTCCTTAGGCATATTCTAGTTCAATTAGGGTTTTTAACCAATCTTGTGCATCCAATAGGTTTGTTTGTGTCATTGGATGATCAATTAGGTCATTTTCTTCCTCCCTAGGCTTATTCTTGTCCAATTAGGGTTTTTAACCAATCTTGTGCATCCAATAGGTGTGTTTGTGTCATTGGATGATCAATTAGGTCATTTTCGTCCTCCCTAGGCTTATTCTTGTTCAATTAGGGTTTTTAACCAATCTTGTGCATCCAATAGGTTTGTTTGTGTCCTTGGATGATCAATTTGGTCATTTTCGTCCTTCCTAGGCTTATTCTTGTCCAATTAGGGTTTTTAACCAATCTTGTGCATCCAATAGGTGTGTTTGTGTCATTGGATGATCAATTAGGTCATTTTCGTCCTCCCGAAGCTTATTCTCGACCAATTAGGGTTTTTAACCAATCTTGTGCATCCAATAGGTTCATTTGTGTCATTGGATTAACATTTAGGTCATTTTCGTGCTCCCTAGTCATATTCTTGTCCAATTAGGGTTTTTAACCAATCTTGTGCATCCAATAGGTGTGTTTGTGTCATTGGATGATCAATTAGGTCATTTTCGTCCTCCTTAGGCTTATTCTTGTCCAATTAGGGTTTTTAACCAATCTTGTGCATCTAATAGGTGTGTTTGAGTCATTAGATGATCAATTAGGTCATTTTCGTCCTCCCTAGGCTTATTCTTGTCCAATTAGGGTTTTTAACCAATCTTGTGCATCCAATAAGTTGAGTTGTGTCATTGGATTAACATTTAGGTCATTTTCGTCCTCCCTAGGCTTATTCTTGTCTAATTAGGGTTTTTAACCAATCTTGTGCATCCAATAGGTGTGTTTGTGTTATTGGATGATCAATTAGGTCATTTTCGTCCTCCCTAGGCTTATTCTTGTCCAATTAGGGTTTTTAACCAATCTTGTGCATCCAATAAGTTCATTTGTGTCATTGGATTAACATTTAGGTCATTTTCGTCCTCCCTAGGCATATTCTTGTCCAATTAGGGTTTTTAACCAATCTTGTGCATCCAGTAAGTTCATTTGTGTCATTGGATGATCAATTAGGTCATTTTCGTCCTCCCTAGGCATATTCTTGTCCAACTAGGGTTTTTAACCAATCTTGTGCATCCAATAGGTGTGTTTGTGTCATTGGATGATCAATTAGGTCATTTTCGTCCTCCCTAGGCTTATTCTTGTCCAATTAGGGTTTTTAACCAATATTGTGTATCCAATAACTTTGTTTGTATCATTGAATTAATATTTAGGTCATTTTCGTCCTCCCTAGGCATATTCTTGTCCAATTAGGGTTTTTAACCAATCTTGTGCATCCAATAGGTGTGTTTGTGTCATTGGATGATCAATTAGGTCATTTTCGTCCTCCCTAGGCTTATTCTTGCCCAATTAGGGTTTTTAACCAATCTTGTGCATCCAATAAGTTCATTTGTGTCATTGGATAAACATTTAGGTCATTTTCGTCCTCCCTAGGCAAATTCTTGTCCAATTAGGGTTTTTAACCAATCTTGTGCATCCAATAGGTGTGTTTGTGTCATTGGATGATCAATTAGGTCATTTTCGTCCTCCCTAGGCTTATTCTTGCCCAATTAGGGTTTTTAACCAATCTTGAGCATCTAATAGGTTGAGTTGTGTCATTGGATTAGCATTTAGGTCATTTTCGTCCTCCCTAAGCTTATTCTTGTCCAATTAGGGTTTTTAACCAATCTTGTGCATCCAATAAGTTCATTTGTGTCATTGGATTAACATTTAGGTCATTTTCGTCCTCCCTAGGCATATTCTTGTCCAATTAGGGTTTTTAACCAATCTTGTGCTTCCCATAGGTGTGTTTGTGTCATTGGATGATCAATTAGGTCATTTTCGTCCTCCCTAGGCTTATTCTTGTCCAATTAGGGTTTTCAAACCAATCTTGTGCATCCAATAAGTTCATTTGTGTCATTGGATGATCAATTAGGTCATTTTCGTCCTCCCTAGGCATATTCTTGTCCAACTAGGGTTTTTAACCAATCTTGTGCATCCAATAGGTGTGTTTGTGTCATTGGATGATCAATTAGGTCATTTTCGTCCTCCCTAGGCTTATTCTTGTCCAATTAGGGTTTTTAACCAATCTTGTGCATCCAATAGGTGTGTTTGTGTCATTGAATGATCAATTAGGTTATTTTCGTCCTCCCTAGGCTAATTCTTGTCCAATTAGGGTTTTTAACCAATCTTGTGCATCCAATAAGTTGAGTTGTGTCATTGGATTAACATTTAAGTCATTTTCGTCCTCCCTAGGCATATTCTTGTCCAATTAGGGTTTTTAACCAATCTTGTGCTTCCAATAGGTGTGTATGTGTCATTGGATGATCAATTGGGTCATTTTCGTCCTCCCTAGGCTTATTCTTGTCCAATTAGGGTTTTTAACAAATCTTGTGCATCCAATAAGTTCATTTGTGTCAATGGATGATCAATTAGGTCATTTTCGTCCTCCCTAGGCATATTCTTGTCCAACTAGGGTTTTTAACCAATATTGTGCATCCAATAAGTTCATTTGTGTCATTGGATGATCAATTAGGTCATTTTCGTCCTCCCTAGGCATATTCTTGTCCAACTAGGGTTTTTAACCAATCTTGTGCATCCAATAGGTGTGTTTGTGTCATTGGATGATCAATTAGGTCATTTTCGTCCTCCCTAGGCTTATTCTTGCCCAATTAGGGTTTTTAACCAATCTTGTGCATCCAATAAGTTGAGTTGTGTCATTGGATTAGCATTTAGGTCATTTTCGTCCTCTCTAGGCTTATTCTTGTCCAATTAGGGTTTTTAACCAATCTTGTGCATCCAATAAGTTCATTTGTGTCATTGGATTAACATTTAGGTCATTTTCGTCCTCCCTAGGCATATTCTTGTCCAATTAGGGTTTTTAACCAATCTTGTGAATCCAATAGGTGTGTTTGAGTCATTGGATGATCAATTAGGTCATTTTCGTCCTCCCTAGGCATATTCTTGTCCAACTAGGGTTTTTAACGAATCTTGTGCATCCAATTGGTGTGTTTGTGTCATTGGATGATCAATTAGGTCATTTTCGTCCTCCCTAGGCATATTCTTGTCCAATTAGGGTTTTTAACCAATCTTGTGCATCCAATAAGTTGAGTTGTGTCATTGGATTAACATTTAGGTCATTTTCGTCCTCCCTAGGCTTATTCTTGTCCAATTAGGGTTTTTAACCAATCTTGTGCATCCGATAAGTTTGTTTGGGTCATTGAATTAATATTTAGGTCATTTTCGTCCTCCCTAAGCATATTCTTGTCCAATTAGGGTTTTTAACCAATCTTGTGCATCCAATAGGTGTGTTTGTGTCATTGGATGATCAATTAGGTCATTTTCGTCCTCCCTAGGCTTATTCTTGTCAAATTAGGGTTTTTAACCAATCTTGTGCATCCAATAGGTGTGTTTGTGTCATTGGATGATCAATTAGGTCATTTTGATCCTCACTAGGCTTATTCTTGTCCAATTAGGGTTTTTAACCAATGTTGTGCATCCAATAAGTTCATTTGTGTCATTGGATTAACATTTAGGTCATTTTTGTTCTCCCTAGGCATATTCTTGTCCAATTAGGGTTTTTAACCGATCTTGAGCATCCAATAGGTGTGTTTGTGTCATTGGATGATCAATTAGGTCATTTTCGTCCTCCCTAGGCTTATTCTTGTTCAATTAGGGTTTTTAACCAATCTTGTGCATCCAATAGGTTTGTTTGTGTCATTGGATGATCAATTTGGTCATTTTCGACCTCCCTGGGCTTATTCTTATCCAATTAGGGTTTTTAACCAATCTTGTGCATCCAATAGGTGTGTTTGTGTCATTGGATGATCAATTACGTTATTTTGATCCTCCTTAGGCTTATTCTTGTCCAATTATGGTTTTTAACCAATCTTGTGCATCCAATAGGTGTGTTTGTGTCATTGGATGATCAATTAGGTCATTTTCGTCCTCCCTAGGCTTATTCATGTTCAATTAGGGTTTTTAACCAATCTTGTGCATCCAATAGGTTTGTTTGTGTCATTGGATTAACATTTAGGTCATTTTCGACCTCCCGAGGCTTATTCTTGTCCAATTAATTTTTATAACCAATCTGGTGCATCCAAAAGGTGTGTTTGTGTCATTGGATGA
This sequence comes from Cicer pinnatifidum, assembly GCA_037974775.1. NCBI lineage: Eukaryota > Viridiplantae > Streptophyta > Magnoliopsida > Fabales > Fabaceae > Cicer > Cicer pinnatifidum. The sequence goes on along the minus strand of JBBPBR010001862.1, from coordinate 219,675 downwards.
TTAATTAGGTCATTTACGTCCTACCTAGGCTTATTCTTGTCCAAGTAGTGTTTTTAACCAATCTTGTGCATCCAATAAGTTCATTTGTGTCATTAGATTAACATTTAGGTCATTTTCGTCCTCCTTAGGCATATTCTTGTTCAATTAGGGTTTTTAACCAATCTTGTGCATCCAATAGGTGTGTTTGTGTCATTAGATGATCAATTAGGTAATTTTCTTCCTCCCTTGGCTTATTCTTGTCCAATTAGGGTTTTTAACCAATCTTGTGCATCCAATAGGTTCATTTGTGTCATTGGATTAACATTTAGGTCATTTTTGTTCTCCCTAGGCATATTCTTGTCCAATTAGGGTTTTTAACCGATCTTGAGCATCCAATAGGTGTGTTTGTGTCATTGGATGATCAATTAGGTCATTTTCGTCCTCCTTAGGCATATTCTTGTTCAATTAGGGTTTTTAACCAATCTTGTGCATCCAATAGGTTTGTTTGTGTCATTGGATGATCAATTAGGTCATTTTCGTCCTCCTTAGGCATATTCTTGTTCAATTAGGGTTTTTAACCAATCTTGTGCATCCAATAGGTTTGTTTGTGTCATTGGATGATCAATTAGGTCATTTCCTTCCTCCCTAGGCTTATTCTTGTCCAATTAGGGTTTTTAACCAATCTTGTGCATCCAATAGGTGTGTTTCTGTCATTGGATGATCAATTAGGTCATTTTCGTCCTCCCTAGGCTTATTCTTGTTCAATTAGGGTTTTAAACCAATCTTGTGCATCCAATAGGTTTGTTTGTGTCATTGGATGATCAATTTGGTCATTTTCGTCCTCCCTGGGCTTATTCTTGTCCAATTAGGGTTTTTAACCAATCTTGTGCATCCAATAGGTGTGTTTGTGTCATTGGATGATCAATTACGTTATTTTGATCCTCCCTAGGCTTATTCTTGTCCAATAAGGGTTTTTAACCAATCTTGTGCATCCAATAGGTGTGTTTGTGTCATTGGATGATCAATTAGGTCATTTTCGTCCTCCTTAGGCTTATTCTTGTTCAATTAGGGTTTTTAACCAATCTTGTGCATCCAATAGGTTTGTTTGTGTCATTGGATGATCAATTAGGTCATTTTCTTCCTCCCTAGGCTTATTCTTGTCCAATTAGGGTTTTTAACCAATCTTGTGCATCCAATAGGTGTGTTTGTGTCATTGGATGATCAATTAGGTCATTTTGATCCTCACTAGGCTTATTCTTGTCCAATTAGGGTTTTTAACCAATCTTGTGCATCCAATAGGTTTGTTTTTGTCATTGGATGATCAATTTGCTCATTTTCGTCCTCCCTAGGCTTATTCTTGTCCAATTAAGGTTTTTAACCAATCTTGTGCATCCAATAGGTGTGTTTGTGTCATTGGATGATCAATTAGGTCATTTTCGTCCTCCCGAAGCTTATTCTCGACCAATTAGGGTTTTTAACCAATCTTGTGCATCCAATAGGTTCATTTGTGTCATTGGATTAACATTTAGGTCATTTTCGTCCTCCCTAGTCATATTCTTCTCCAATTAGGGTTTTTAACCAATCTTGTGCATCCAATAGGTGTGTTTGTGTCATTGGATGATCAATTAGGTCATTTTCGTCCTCCCTAGGCTTATTCTTGTCCAATTAGGGTTTTTAACCAATCTTGTGCATCCAATAAGTTGAGTTGTGTCATTGGATTAACATTTAGGTCATTTTCGTCCTCCGTAGGCTTATTCTTGTCCAATTAGTTTTTTTAACCAATCTTGTGCATCCAATAGGTGTGTTTGTGTCATTGGATGACCAATTAGGTCATTTTCGTCCTCCCTAGGCTTATTCTTGTCCAATTAGGGTTTTTAACCAATCTTGTGCATCCAATAGGTGTGTTTGTGTCATTGGATGATCAATTAGGTCATTTTCGTCCTCCCTAGGCTTATTCTTGTCCAATTAGGGTTTTTAACCAATCTTGTGCATCCAATAAGTTGAGTTGTGTCATTGGATTAACATTTAGGTCATTTTCGTCCTCCCTAGGCTTATTCTTGTGCAATTAGGGATTTTAACCAATCTTGTGCATCCAATAGGTGTGTTTGTGTCATTGGATGATCAATTAGGTCATTTTCGTCCTCCATAGGCTTATTCTTGTCCAATTAGGGTTTTTAACCAATCTTGTGCATCCAATAAGTTGAGTTGTGTCATTGGATTAACATTTAGGTCATTTTCATCCTCCCTAGGGTTATTCTTGTCCAATTAGGGTTTTTAACCAATCTTGTGCATCCAATAAGTTCATTTGTGTCATTGGATTAACATTTAGGTCATTTTCGTCCTCCCTAGGCATATTCTTGTCCAATTAGGGTTTTTAACCAATCTTGTGCATCCAATAGGTGTGTTTGTGTCATTGGAAGATCAATTAGGTCATTTTCGTCCTCCCTAGGCTTATTCTTGTCCAATTAGGGTTTTTAACCAATCTTGTGTATCCAATATGTTCATTTGTGTCATTGGATGATCAATTAGGTCATTTTTCGTCCTCCCTAGGCTTATTCTTGTCCAATTAGGGTTTTTAACCAATCTTGTGCATCCAATAAGTTCATTTGTGTCATTGGATTAACATTTAGGTCATTTTCGTCCTCCCTAGGCATATTCTTGTCCAATTAGGGTTTTTAACCAATCTTGTGCATCCAATAGGTGTGTTTGTGTCGTTGGATGATCAATTAAGTTATTTTTGTCCTCCCTATGCTTATTCTTGTCCAATTAGGGTTTTTAACCAATCTTGTGCATCCAATAGGTGTGTTTGTGTCATTGGATGACCAATTAGGTCATTTTCGTCCTCCCTAGGCATATTCTTGTCCAATTAGGGTTTTTAACCAATCTTGTGCATCCAATAGGTGTGTTTGTGGCAATGGATGATCAATTAGGTCATTTTCGTCCTCCCTAGGCTTATTCTTGTCCAATTATGGTTTTTAACCAATCTTGTGCATCCAATAGGTGTGTTTGTGTCATTGGATGATCAATTAGGTCATTTTCGTCCTCCCTAGGCTTATTCTTGTCCAATTAGGGTTTTTAACCAATCTTGTGCATCTAATAAGTTCATTTGTGTTATTGGATGATCAATTAGGTCATTTTCGTCCTCCCTAGGCATATTCTTGTCCAACTAGGGTTTTTAACCAATCTTGTGCATCCAATAGGTGTGTTTGTGTCATTGGATGATCAATTAGGTCATTTTCGTCCTCCCTAGGCTTATTCTTGTCCAATTAGGGTTTTTAACCAATCTTGTGCATCCAATAAGTTGAGTTGTGTCATTGGATTAACATTTAGGTCATTTTTGTTCTCCCTAACCATATTCTTATCCAATTAGGGTTTTTAACCAATCTTGTGCATCCAATAGGTGTGTTTTTGTCATTGAATGATCAATTAGGTCATTTTCGTCCTCCCTAGGCTTATTCTTGTCCAATTAGGGTTTTTAACCAATCTTGTGCATCCAATAGGTGTGTTTGTGTCATTGGATGATCAATTAGGTCATTTTCGTCCTCCCTAGGCTTATTCTTGTTCAATTAGGGTTTTTAACCAATCTTGTGCCTCAAATAAGTTTGTTTGTGTCATTGAATTAATATTTAGGTCATTTTCGTCCTCCCTAGGCATATTCTTGTCCAATTAGGGTTTTTAACCAATCTTGTGCATCCAATAGGTGTGTTTGTGTCATTGGATGATCAATTAGGTCATTTTCATCCTCTCTAGGCTTATTCTTGTCCAATTAGGGTTTTTAACCAATCTTGTGCATCCAATAGGTGTGTTTGTGTCATTGGATGATCAATTAGGTCATTTTCTTCCTCCCTAGGCTTATTCTTGTCCAATTAGGGTTTTTAACCAATCTTGTGCATCCAATAAGTTCATTTGTGTCATTGGATTAACATTTAGGGCATTTTCGTCGTCCTTAGGCATATTCTTATTCAATTAGGGTTTTTAACCAATCTTTGGCATCCAATAGGTGTGTTTGTATCATTGGATGATCAATTAGGTCATTTTCTTCCTCCCTAGGCTTATTCTTGTCCAATTAGGGTTTTTAACCAATCTTGTGCATCCAATAGGTGTGTTTGTGTCATTGGATGATCAATTAGGTCATTTTCGTCCTCCCTAGGCTTATTCTTGTTCAATTAGGGTTTTTAACCAATCTTGTGCATCCAATAGGTTTGTTTGTGTCATTGGATGATCAATTTGGTCATTTTCGTCCTCCTTGGGCTTATTCTTGTCCAATTAGGGTTTTTAACCAATCTTGTGCATCCAATAGGTGTGTTTGTGTCATTGGATGATCAATTACGTTATTTTGATCCTCCCTAGGCTTATTCTTGTCCAATAAGGGTTTTAACCAATCTTGTGCATCCAATAGGTGTGTTTGTGTCATTGGATGATTAATTAGGTCATTTTCGTCCTCCCTAGGCTTATTCTTGTTCAATTAGGGTTTTTAACAAATCTTGTGCATCCAATAGGTGTGTTTGTGTCATTGGATGATCAATTAGGTCATTTTCGTCCTCCCTAGGCTTATTCTTGTTCAATTATGGTTTTTAACCAATCTTGTGCATCCAATAGGTTTGTTTTTGTCATTGGATGATCAATTTGCTCATTTTCGTCCTCCCTAGGCTTATTCTTGTCCAATTAAGGTTTTTAACCAATCTTGTGCATCCAATAGGTGTGTTTGTGTCATTGGATGATCAATTAGGTCATTTTCGTCCTCCCGAAGCTTATTCACGACCAATTAGGGTTTTTAACCAATCTTGTGCATCCAATAGGTTCATTTGTGTCATTGGATTAACATTTAGGTCATTTTCGTCCTCCCTAGTCATATTCTTATCCAATTAGGGTTTTTAACCAATCTTGTGCATCCAATAGGTGTGTTTGTGTCATTGGATGATCAATAAGGTCATTTTAATCCTCCCTAGGCTTATTCTTGTCCAATTAGGGTTTTTAACCAATCTTGTGCATCCAATAAGTTCATTTGTGTCATTGGATTAACATTTAGGTCATTTTCGTCCTCCCTAGGCATATTCTTGTCCAATTAAGGTTTTTAACCAATCTTGAGCATCCAATAGGTGTGTTTGTGTCATTGGATGATCAATTAGGTCATTTTCGTCCTCCCTAGGCTTATTCTTGTCAAATTAGGGTTTTTAACCAATCTTGTGCATCCAATAGGTGTGTTTGTGTCATTGGATGATCAATTAGGTCATTTTGATCCTCACTAGGCTTATTCTTGTCCAATTAGGGTTTTTAACCAATGTTGTGCATCCAATAAGTTCATTTGTGTCATTGGATTAACATTTAGGTCATTTTTGTTCTCCCTAGGCATATTCTTGTCCAATTAGGGTTTTTAACCGATCTTGAGCATCCAATAGGTGTGTTTGTGTCATTGGATGATCAATTAGGTCATTTTCGTCCTCCCTAGGCTTATTCTTGTTCAATTAGGGTTTTTAACCAATCTTGTGCATCCAATAGGTTTGTTTGTGTCATTGGATGATCAATTTGGTCATTTTCGACCTCCCTGGGCTTATTCTTATCCAATTAGGGTTTTTAACCAATCTTGTGCATCCAATAGGTGTGTTTGTGTCATTGGATGATCAATTACGTTATTTTGATCCTCCCTAGGCTTATTCTTGTCCAATTATGGTTTTTAACCAATCTTGTGCATCCAATAGGTGTGTTTGTGTCATTGGATGATCAATTAGGTCATTTTCGTCCTCCCTAGGCTTATTCATGTTCAATTAGGGTTTTTAACCAATCTTGTGCATCCAATAGGTTTGTTTGTGTCATTGGATTAACATTTAGGTCATTTTCGACCTCCCGAGGCTTATTCTTGTCCAATTAATTTTTATAACCAATCTGGTGCATCCAATAGGTGTGTTTGTGTCATTGGATGATCAATTAGGTCATTTACGTCCTCCCTAGGCTTATTCTTGTCCAAGTAGTGTTTTTAACCAATCTTGTGCATCCAATAAGTTCATTTGTGTCATTAGATTAACATTTAGGTCATTTTCGTCCTCCTTAGGCATATTCTTGTTCAATTAGGGTTTTTAACCAATCTTGTGCATCCAATAGGTGTGTTTGTGTCATTAGATGATCAATTAGGTCATTTTCTTCCTCCCTTGGCTTATTCTTGTCCAATTAGGGTTTTTAACCAATCTTGTGCATCCAATAGGTTCATTTGTGTCATTGGATTAACATTTAGATCATTTTCGTCATCCCTAGTCATATTCTTATCCAATTAGGGTTTTTAACCAATCTTGTGCATCCAATTGGTTTGTTTGTGTCATTGGATGATCAATTAGGTCATTTTCGTCCTCCCTAGGCTTATTCTTGTTCAATTAGGGTTTTTAACAAATCTTGTGCATCCAATAGGTGTGTTTGTGTCATTGGATGATCAATTAGGTCATTTTCGTCCTCCCTAGGCTTATTCTTGTTCAATTATGGTTTTTAACCAATCTTGTGCATCCAATAGGTTTGTTTTTGTCATTGGATGATCAATTTGCTCATTTTCGTCCTCCCTAGGCTTATTCTTGTCCAATTAAGGTTTTTAACCAATCTTGTGCATCCAATAGGTGTGTTTGTGTCATTGGATGATCAATTAGGTCATTTTCGTCCTCCCGAAGCTTATTCACGACCAATTAGGGTTTTTAACCAATCTTGTGCATCCAATAGGTTCATTTGTGTCATTGGATTAACATTTAGGTCATTTTCGTCCTCCCTAGTCATATTCTTATCCAATTAGGGTTTTTAACCAATCTTGTGCATCCAATAGGTGTGTTTGTGTCATTGGATGATCAATAAGGTCATTTTAATCCTCCCTAGGCTTATTCTTGTCCAATTAGGGTTTTTAACCAATCTTGTGCATCCAATAAGTTCATTTGTGTCATTGGATTAACATTTAGGTCATTTTCGTCCTCCCTAGGCATATTCTTGTCCAATTAAGGTTTTTAACCAATCTTGAGCATCCAATAGGTGTGTTTGTGTCATTGGATGATCAATTAGGTCATTTTCGTCCTCCCAAGGCTTATTCTTGTCAAATTAGGGTTTTTAACCAATCTTGTGCATCCAATAGGTGTGTTTGTGTCATTGGATGATCAATTAGGTCATTTTGATCCTCACTAGGCTTATTCTTGTCCAATTAGGGTTTTTAACCAATGTTGTGCATCCAATAAATTCATTTGTGTCATTGGATTAACATTTAGGTCATTTTTGTTCTCCCTAGGCATATTCTTGTCCAATTAGGGTTTTTAACCGATCTTGAGCATCCAATAGGTGTGTTTGTGTCATTGGATGATCAATTAGGTCATTTTCGTCCTCCTTAGGCATATTCTAGTTCAATTAGGGTTTTTAACCAATCTTGTGCATCCAATAGGTTTGTTTGTGTCATTGGATGATCAATTAGGTCATTTTCTTCCTCCCTAGGCTTATTCTTGTCCAATTAGGGTTTTTAACCAATCTTGTGCATCCAATAGGTGTGTTTGTGTCATTGGATGATCAATTAGGTCATTTTCGTCCTCCCTAGGCTTATTCTTGTTCAATTAGGGTTTTTAACCAATCTTGTGCATCCAATAGGTTTGTTTGTGTCCTTGGATGATCAATTTGGTCATTTTCGTCCTTCCTAGGCTTATTCTTGTCCAATTAGGGTTTTTAACCAATCTTGTGCATCCAATAGGTGTGTTTGTGTCATTGGATGATCAATTAGGTCATTTTCGTCCTCCCGAAGCTTATTCTCGACCAATTAGGGTTTTTAACCAATCTAGTGCATCCAATAGGTTCATTTGTGTCATTGGATTAACATTTAGGTCATTTTCGTCCTCCCTAGTCATATTCTTATCCAATTAGGGTTTTTAACCAATCTTGTGCATCCAATAGGTGTGTTTGTGTCATTGGATGATCAATTAGGTCATTTTCGTCCTCCCTAGGCTTATTCTTGTTCAATTAGGGTTTTTAACCAATCTTGTGCATCCAATAGGTTTGTTTGTGTCATTGGATGACCAATTAGGTCATTTTCGTCCTCCCTAGGCTTATTCTTGTCCAATTTGGGTTTCTAACACATCTTGTGCATCAAATAGGTGTGTTTGTGTCTTTGGTTGATCAATTAGGTCATTTTCGTCCTCCCGAAGCTTCTTCTCGACCAATTAGGGTTTTTAACCAATCTTCTGCATCCAATAGGTTCATTTGTGTCATTGGATGAACATTTAGGTCATTTTCGTCCTCCCTAGCCATATTCTTATCCAATTAGGGTTTTTAACCAATCATGTGCATCCAATAGGTGTGTTTGTGTCATTGGATGATCAATTACGTCATTTCCGTCCTCCCTAGGCTTATTCTTGTCCAATTAGGGTTTTTAACCAATCTTGTGCATCCAATAGGTGTGTTTCTGTCATTGGATGATCAATTAGGTCATTTTCTTCCTCCCTAGGCTTATTCTTGTCCAATTAGGGTTTCTAACCAATCTTGTGCATCCAATAGGTGTGTTTTTGTCAATGGATGATCAATTAGGTCATTTTGATCCTCCCTATGCTTATTCTTGTCCAATTAGGGTTTTTAACCAACCTTGTGCATCCATTAAGTTCATTTGTGTCATTGGATTAACATTTAGGTCATTTTCATCCTCCCTAGTCATATTCTTGTCCAATTAGGGTTTTTAACCAATCTTGTGCATCCAATAGGTGTGTTTGTTTCATTCGATGATCAATTAGGTCATTTTCGTCCTCCGTAGGCTTATTCTTGTCGAGTTAGGGTTTTTAACCAATCTTGTGCATCCAATAAGTTCATTTGTGTCATTGGATTAACATTTAGGTCATTTTCGTCCTCCCTAGGCATATTCTTGTCCAATTAGGGTTTTTAATCAATCTTGTGCATCCAATAGGTGTGTTTGTGTCATTGGATGATCAATTAGGTCATTTTCGTCCTCCCTAGGCTTATTCTTGTCCAATTAGGGTTTTTAACTAATCTTGGGCATCCAATAAGTTCATTTATGTCATTGGATTAACATTTAGGTCATTTTCGTTCTCCCTAGGCATATTCTTGTCCAATTAGGGTTTTTAACCAATCTTGTGCATCCAATAGGTGTGTTTGTGTCATTGGATGATCAATTAGGTCATTTTCGTCCTCCCTAGGCATATTCTTGTCCAATTAGGGTTTTAACCAATCTTGTGCATCCAATAAGTGTGTTTGTGTCATTGGATGATCAATTAGGTCATTTTCGTCCTCCCTAGGCTTATTCTTGTCCAATTAGGGTTTTTAACCAATCTTGTGCATCCAATAAGTTGAGTTGTGTCATTGGATTAACATTTAGGCAATTTTCGTCCTCCCTAGGCTTATTCTTGTCCAATTAGGGTTTTTAACCAATCTTGTGCATCCAATAAGTTCATTTGTGTCATTGGATTAACATTTAGGTCATTTTCGTCCTCCCTAGGCATATTCTTGTCCAATTAGGGTTTTTAACCAATCTTGTGCTTCCCATAGGTGTGTTTATGTCATTGGATGATCAATTAGGTCATTTTCGTCCTCCCTAGGCTTATTCTTGTCCAATTAGGGTTTTTAACCAATCTTGTGCATCCAATAAGTTCATTTGTGTCATTGGATTAACATTTAGGTCATTTTCGTCCTCCCTAGGCACATTCTTGTCCAATTAGGGTTTTTAACCAATCTTGAGCATCCAATAGGTGTGTTTGTGTCATTGGATGATCAATTTGGTTATTTTCGTCCTCCCTAGGCTTATTCTTGTCCAATTAGGGTTTTTAACCAATCTTGTGCATCCAATAGGTGTGTTTGTGTCGTTGGATGATCAATTATGTCATTTTCGTCCTCCCGAAGCTTATTCTCGACCAATTAGGGTTTTTAACCAATCTTGTGCATCCAATAGGTTCATTTGTGTCATTGGATTAACATTTAGGTCATTTTCGTCCTCCCTAGTCATATTCTTATCCAATTAGGGTTTTTAACCAATCTTGTGCATCCGATAGGTGTGTTTGTGTCATTGGATGATAAATTAGGTCATTTTCGTCCTCCCTAGGCTTATTCATGTTCAATTAGGGTTTTTAACCAATCTTGTGCATCCAATAGGTGTGTTTGTGTCATTGGATGATCAATTAGGTCATTTTCGTCCTCCTTAGGCTTATTCTTGTCCAATTAGGGTTTTTAACAAATCTTGTGCATCCAATAGGTGTGTTTGTGTCATTGGATGATCAATTAGGTCATTTTCGTCCTCCCTAGGCTTATTCTTGTTCAATTGGGGTTTTTAACCAATTTTGGGCATCCAATAGGTTTGTTTGTGTCATTGGATGATCAATTTGCTCATTTTCGTCCTCCCTAGGCTTATTCTTGTCCAATTAGAGTTTTTAACCAATCTTGTGCATCCAATAGGTGTGTTTGTGTCATTGGATGATCAATTAGGTCATTTTCGTCCTCCCTAGGCTTATTCTTGTTCAATTAGGGTTTTTAACCAATCTTGTGCATCCAATAGGTTTGTTTGTGTCATTGGATGATCAATTAGGTCATTTTCGTCATCCCTATGCTTATTCTTGTCCAATTAGGATTTTTAACCAATCTTGTGCATCCAATAAGTTCATTTGTGTCATTGGATTAACATTTAGGTCATTTTCGTCCTCCTTAGGCATATTCTTGTCCAATTAGGGTTTTTAGCCAATCTAGTGCATCCAATAGATGTGTTTGTGTCATTGGATGATCAATTAGGTCATTATCGTCCTCCGTAGGCTTATTCTTGTCCAATTAGGGTTTTTAACCAATCTTGTGCATCCAATAGGTGTGTTTGTGTCATTGGATGATCAATTAGGTCATTTTCGTCCTCCCTAGGCTTATTCTTGTTCAATTAGGGTTTTTAACCAATCTTGTGCATCCAATAGGTGTGTTTGTGCCATTGGATGATCAATTAGGTCATTTTCATCCTCCCTAGGCTTATTCTTGTCCAATTAGGGTTTTTAACCAATCTTGTGCATCCAATAGGTTTGTTTGTGTCATTGGATGATAAATTTGGTCATTTTCGTCCTCCCTAGGCTTATTCTTGTCCAATTAGGGTTTTTAACCAATCTTGTGCATCCAATAGGTGTGTTTGTGTCATTGGATGATCAATTAGGTCATTTTCGTCCTCCCTAGGCTTATTCTTGTTCAATTAGGGTTTTTAACCAATCTTGTGCATCCAATAGGTGTGTTTGTGTCATTGGATGATCAATTAGGTCATTTTCATCCTCCCTAGGCTTATTCTTGTCCAATTTGGATTTTTAACCAACCTTGTGCATCCAATAGGTGTGTTTGTGCCATTGGATGATCAATTAGGTCATTTTGATCCTCCCTAGGCTTATTCTTGTCCAATTAGGGTTTTTAACCAATCTTGTGCATCCAATAAGTTCATTTGTGTCATTGAATTAACATTTAGGTCATTTTCGTCCTCCCTAGGCATATTTTTGTCCAATTAGGGTTTTTAACCAATCTTGAGCATCCAATAGGTGTGTTTGTGTCATTGGATGATCAATTAGGTCATTTTCGTCCTCCCTAGGCTTATTCTTGTTCAATTAGGGTTTTTAACCAATCTTGTGCATCCAATAGGTTTGTTTGTGTCCTTGGATGATCAATTTGGTCATTTTCGTCCTCCCTAGGCTTATTCTTGTCCAATTAGGGTTTTTAACCAATCTTGTGCATCCAATAGGTGTGTTTGTGTCATTGGATGATCAATTAGGTCATTTTCGTCCTCCCGAAGCTTATTCTCGACCAATTAGGGTTTTTAACCACTCTTGTGCATCCAATAGGTTCATTTGTGTCATTGGATTAACATTTAGGTCATTTTCGTCCTTCCTAGTCATATTCTTATCCAATTAGGGTTTTTAACCAATCTTGTGCATCCAATAGGTGTGTTTGTGTCATTGGATGATCAATTAGGTCATTTTCGTCCTCCATAGGCTTATTCTTGTTCAATTAGGGTTTTTAACCAAACTTTTGCATCCAATAGGTTTGTTTGTTTCATTGGATGATCAATTAGGTCATTTTCGCCCTCCCTAGGCTTATTCTTGTCCAATTAGGGTTTTAAACCCATCTTGTGCATCAAATAGGGGTGTTTGTGTCTTTGGATGATCAATTAGATCATTTTCGTCCTCCCGAAGCTTATTCTCGACCAATTAGGGTTTTTAACCATTCTTGTGCATCCAATAGGTTCATTTGTGTCATTGGATTAACATTTAGGTCATTTTCGTCCTCCCTAGTCATATTCTTATCGAATTAGGGTTTTTAACCAATCTTGTGCATCCAATAGGTGTGTTTGTGTCATTGGATGATCAATTAGGTCGTTTTCATCCTTCCAAGGCTTATTCTTGTCCAATTAGGGTTTTTAACCAATCTTGTGCATCCAATAGGTGTGTTTGTGTCATTGGATGATCAATTAGATCATTTTCGTCCTCCCTAGGCTTATTCTTGTTCAATTAGGGTTTTTAACAAATCTTGTGCATCCAATAGGTGTGTTTGTGTCATTGGATGATCAATTAGGTCATTTTCGTCCTCCCTAGGCTTATTGTTGTCCAATTAGGGTTTTTAACCAATCTTGTGCATCCAATAGGTGTGTTTGTGTCATTGGATGATCAATTAGGTCATTTTCGTCCTCCCGAAGCTTATTCTCGACAAATTAGGGTTTTTAACCAATCTTGTGCATCCAATAGGTTCATTTGTGTCATTGGATTAACATTTAGGTCATTTTCGTCCTCCCTAGTTATATTCTTATCCAATTAGGGTTTTTAACCAATCTTGTGCATCCAATAGGTGTGTTTGTGTCATTGGATGATCAATAAGGTCATTTTAATCCTCCCTAGGCTTATTCTTGTTCAATTAGGGTTTTTAACCAATCTTGTGCATCCAATAGGTTTGTTTGTGTCATTGGATGATCAATTTGCTCATTTTCGTCCTCCCTAGGCTTATTCTTGTCCAATTAGGGTTTTTAACCCATCTTGTGCATCAAATAGGGGTGTTTGTGTCTTTGGATGATCAATTAGGTCATTTTCGTCCTCCCGTAGCTTATTCTCGACCAATTAGGGTTTTTAACCAATCTTGTGCATCCAGTAGGTTCATTTGTGTCATTGGATTAACATTTAGGTCATTTTCGTCCTCCCTAGTCATATTCTTATCGAATTAGGGTTTTTAACCAATCTTGTGCATCCAATAGGTGTGTTTGTGTCATTGGATGATCAATTAGGTCATTTTGATCCTCACTAGGCTTATTCTTGTCCAATTAGGGTTTTTAACCAATCTTGTGCATCCAATAGGTTTGTTTTTGTCATTGGATGATCAATTTGCTCATTTTCGTCCTCCCTAGGCTTATTCTTGTCCAATTAAGGTTTTTAACCAATCTTGTGCATCCAATAGGTGTGTTTGTATCATTGGATGATCAATTAGGTCATTTTCGTCATTCCAAGGCTTATTCTTGTCCAATTAGGGTTTTTAACCAATCTTGTGCATCTAATAGGTGTGTTTGTGTCATTGGATGATCTATTAGGTCATTTTCTTCCTCCCCAGGCTTATTCTTGTCCAATTAGGATTTTTAACCAATCTTGTGCATCCAATAAGTTCATTTGTGTCATTGGATTAACATTTAGGTCATTTTCATCCTCCCTAGGCATATTCTTGTCCAATTAGGGTTTTTAACCAATCTTGTGCATCCAATAGGTGTGTTTGTGTCATTGGATGATCAATTAGATCATTTTCGTCCTCCCTAGGCTTATTCTTGTTCAATTAGGGTTTTTAACAAATCTTGTGCATCCAATAGGTGTGTTTGTGTCATTGGATGATCAATTAGGTCATTTTCGTCCTCCCTAGGCTTATTCTTGTTCAATTAGGGTTTTTAACCAATCTTGTGCATCCAATAGGTTTGTTTGTGTCATTGGATGATCAATTAGGCCATTTTCGACCTCCCGAAGCTTATTCTCGACCAATTAGGGTTTTTAACCAATCTTGTGCTTCCAATAGGTTCATTTGTGTCATTGGATTAACATTTAGGTCATTTTCGTCCTCCCTAGTCATATTCTTATCCAATTAGGGTTTTTAACCAATCTTGTGCATCCAATAGGTGTGTTTGTGTCATTGGATGATCAATTAGGTCATTTTCGTCCTCCCTAGGCTTATTCATGTTCAATTAGGGTTTTTAACCAATCTTGTGCATCCAATAGGTTTGTTTGTGTCATTGGATTAACATTTAGGTCATTTTCGACCTCCCGAGGCTTATTCTTGTCCAATTAATTTTTATAACCAATCTGGTGCATCCAAAAGGTGTGTTTGTGTCATTGGATGATTAATTAGGTCATTTACGTCCTACCTAGGCTTATTCTTGTCCAAGTAGTGTTTTTAACCAATCTTGTGCATCCAATAAGTTCATTTGTGTCATTAGATTAACATTTAGGTCATTTTCGTCCTCCTTAGGCATATTCTTGTTCAATTAGGGTTTTTAACCAATCTTGTGCATCCAATAGGTGTGTTTGTGTCATTAGATGATCAATTAGGTCATTTTCTTCCTCCCTTGGCTTATTCTTGTCCAATTAGGGTTTTTAACCAATCTTGTGCATCCAATAGGTTCATTTGTGTCATTGGATTAACATTTAGGTCATTTTCGTCATCCCTAGTCATATTCTTATCCAATTAGGGTTTTTAACCAATCTTGTGCATCCAATAGGTTTGTTTGTGTCATTGGATGATCAATTAGGTCATTTTCGTCCTCCCTAGGCTTATTCTTGTTCAATTAGGGTTTTTAACAAATCTTGTGCATCCAATAGGTGTGTTTGTGTCATTGGATGATCAATTAGGTCATTTTCGTCCTCCCTAGGCTTATTCGTGTTCAATTATGGTTTTTAACCAAACTTGTGCATCCAATAGGTTTGTTTTTGTCATTGGATGATCAATTTGCTCATTTTCGTCCTCCCTAGGCTTATTCTTGTCCAATTAAGGTTTTTAACCAATCTTGTGCATCCAATAGGTGTGTTTGTGTCATTGGATGATCAATTAGGTCATTTTCATCCTCCCGAAGCTTATTCTCGACCAATTAGGGTTTTAAACCAATCTTGTGCATCCAATAGGTTCATTTGTGTCATTGGATTAACATTTAGGTCGTTTTCGTCCTCCCTAGTCATATTCTTATCCAATTAGGGTTTTTAACCAATCTTGTGCATCCAATAGGTGTGTTTGTGTCATTGGATGATCAATTAGGTCATTTTCGTCCTCCCTAGGCTTATTCTTGTTCAATTAGGGTTTTTAACCAATCTTGTGCATCCAATAGGAGTGTTTGTGTCATTGGATGATCAATTAGGTCATTTTCGACCTCCCTAGGCTTATTCTTGTCCAATTAGGGTTTTTAACCAATCTTGTGCATACAATAGGTGTGTTTGTGTCATGGGATGATCAATTAGGTCATTTTCGTCCTCCCTAGGCTTATTCTTGTCCAATTAGGGTTTTTAACCAATCTTGTGCATCCAATAGGTGTGTTTGTGTCATTGGATGATCAATTAGGTCATTTTCGTCCTCCGAAGGCTTATTCTTGTCCAATTAGGGTATTTAACCAATCTTGTGCATCCAATAGGTGTGTTTGTGTCATTGGATGATCAATTAGGTCATTTTCGTCCTCCCTAGGCTTATTCTTGTCCAATTAGGGTTTTTAACCAATCTTGTGCATCCAATAAGTTCATTTGTGTTATTGGATGATCAATTAGGTCATTTTCGTCCTCCCTTGGCATATTCTTGTCCAACTAGGGTTTTTAACCAATCTTGTGCATCCAATAGGTGTGTTTGTGTCATTGGATAATCAATTAGGTCATTTTCGTCCTCCCTAGGCTTATTCTTGTCCAATTAGGGTTTTTAACCAATCTTGTGCATCCAATAAGTTCATTAGTGTCATTGGATGATCAATTAGGTCATTTTCGTCCTCCCTAGGCATGTTCTTATCCACCTAGGGTTTTTAACCAATCTTGTGCATCCAATAGGTGTGTTTGTGTCATTGGATGATCAATTAGGTCATTTTCGTCCTCCCTAGGCTTATTCTTGTCCAATTAGGGTTTTTAACCAATCTTGTGCATCCAATAAGTTCATTTGTGTAATTGGATGATCAATTAGGTCATTTTCGTCCTCCCTAGGCATATTCTTGTCCAATTAGGGTTTTTAACCAATCTTGTGCATCCAATAGGTGTGTTTGTGTCATTGGATGATCAATTAGGTCATTTTCGTCCTCCCTAGGCTTATTCTTGTCCAATTAGGGTTTTTAACCAATCTTGTGCATCCAATAAGTTCATTTGTGTCATTGGATTAACATTTAGATCATTTTCGTCCTGCCTAGGCATATTCTTGTCCAATTAGGGTTTTTAACCAATCTTGTGCATCCAATAGGTGTGTTTGTGTCATTGGATGATCAATTAGGTTATTTTCGTCCTCCCTAGGCTTATTCTTGTCCAATTAGGGTTTTTAACCAATCTTGTGCATCCAATAGGTGTGTTTGTGTCATTGGATGACCAATTAGGTCATTTTCGTCCTCCCTAGGCATATTCTTGTCCAATTAGGGTTTTTAACCAATCTTGTGCATCCAATAGGTGTGTTTGTGTCATTGGATGATCAATTAGGTCATTTTCGTCCTCCCTAGGCTTATTCTTGTCCAATTAGGGTTTTTAACCAATCTTGTGCATCCAATAAGTTCATTTGTGTTGTTGGATGATCAATTAGGTCATTTTCGTCCTCCCTAGGCATATTCTTGTCCAACTAGGGTTTTTAACCAATCTTGTGCATCCAATAGGTGTGTTTGTGTCATGGGATGATCAATTAGGACATTTTCGTCCTCCCTTGGCTTATTCTTGTCCAATTAGGGTTTTTAACCAATCTTGTGCATCCAATAGGTGTGTTTGTGTCATTGGATGATCAATTAGGTCATTTTCGTCCTCCCTAGGCTTATTCTTGTTCAATTAGGGTTTTTAACCAATCTTGTGCATCCAATACGTTTGTTTGTATCATTGGATGATCAATTTGGTCATTTTCGTCCTCCCTAAGCTTATTCTTGTCCAATTAGGGTTTTTAACCAATCTTGTGCATCCAATAGGTGTGTTTGTGTCATTGGATGATCAATTAGGTCATTTTCGTCCTCCCTAGGCTTATTCTTGTCCAATTAGGGTTTTTAACCAATCTTGTGCATCCAATAAGTTCATTTGTGTCATTGGATTAACATTTAAGTCATTTTCTTCCTCCCTAGGCATATTCTTGTCCAATTAGGGTTTTTAACCAATCTTGTGCATCCAATAGGTGTGTTTGTGTCATTGGATGATCAATTAGGTCATTTTCTTCCTCCCTACGCTTATTCTTGTCCAATTAGGTGTTTTAACCAATCTTGTGCATCCAATAAGTTGAGTTGTGTCATTGGATTAACATTTAGGTCATTTTCGTTCTCCCTAGGCTTATTCTTGTCCAATTAGGGTTTTTAACCAATCTTGTGCATCCAATAGGTGTGTTTGTGTCATTGGATGATCAATTAGGGTTTTTAACTAATCTTGTGCATCAAATAAGTTCATTTGTGTCATTGGATGATCAATTAGGTCATTTTCGTCCTCCCTAGGCATATTCTTGTCCAATTAGGGTTTTTAACCAATCTTGTGCATCCAATAGGTGTGTTTGTGTCATTGGATGATCAATTAGGTCATTTTCGTCCTCCCTAGGCTTATTCTTGTCCAATTAAGGTTTTTAACCAATCTTGTGCATCCGATAAGTTTGTTTGTGTCATTGAATTAATGTTTAGGTCATTTTCGTCCTCCCTAGGCATATTCTTGTCCAATTTGGGTTTTTAACCAATCTTGTGCATCCAATAGGTGTGTTTGTGTCATTGGATGATCAATTAGGTCATTTTCGTCCTCCCTAGGCTTATTCTTATCCAATTAGGGTTTTTAACCAATCTTGTGCATCCAATAAGTTCATTTGTGTCATTGGATTAACATTTAGGTTATTTTCGTCCTCCTTAGGCATATTCTTGTCCAATTAGGGTTTTTAACCAATCTTGTGCATCCAATAGGTGTGTTTGTGTTATTGGATGATCAATTAGGTCATTTTCGTCCTCCCAAGGGTTATTCTTGTCCAATTAGGGTTTTTAACCAATCTTGTGCATCCAATAGGTGTGTTTGTGTCATTGGATGATCAATTAGGTCATTTTCGTCCTCCCTAGGCTTATTCTTGTTCAATTAGGGTTTTTAACCAATCTTGTGCATCCAATAGGTTTGTTTGTGTCATTTGATGATCAATTTGCTCATTTTCGTCCTCCCTAGGCTTATTCTTGTCCAATTAGGGTTTTTAACCAATCTTGTGCATCCAATAGGTGTGTTTGTGTCATTGGATGACCAATTAGGTCATTTTCGTCCTCCCTAGGCTTATTCTTGTTCAATTAGGGTTTTTAACCAATCTTGTGCATCCAATAGGTTTGTTTGTTTCCTTGGATGATCAATTTGGTCATTTTCGTCCTCCCTAGGCTTATTCTCGACCAATTAGGGTTTTTAACCACTCTTGTGCATCCAATAGGTTCATTTGTGTCATTGGATTAACATTTAGGTCATTTTCGTCCTCCTTAGGCATATTCTTGTCCAATTAGGGTTTTTAACCAATCTTGTGCATCCAATAGTTGTGTTTGTGTTATTGGATGATCAATTAGGTCATTTTCGTCCTCCCAAGGCTTATTCTTTGCCAATTAGGGTTTTTAACCAATCCTGTGCATCCATTAGGTGTGTTTGGGTCATTGGATGATCAATTAGGTCATTTTCGTCCTCCCTAGGCTTATTCATGTTCAATTAGGGTTTTTAACCAATCTTGTGCATCCAATAGGTTTGTTTGTGTCCTTGGATGATCAATTTGGTCATTTTCGTCCTCCCTAGTCATATTCTTATCGAATTAGGGTTTTTAACCAATCTTGTGCATCCAATAGGTGTGTTTGTGTCATTGGATGATCAATTAGGTCGTTTTCATCCTTCCAAGGCTTATTCTCGACCAATTAGGGTTTTTAACCAATCTTGTGCATCCAATAGGTGTGTTTGTGTCATTGGATGATCAATTAGATCATTTTCGTCCTCCCTAGGCTTATTCTTGTTCAATTAGGGTTTTTAACAAATCTTGTGCATCCAATAGGTGTGTTTGTGTCATTGGATGATCAATTAGGTCATTTTCGTCCTCCCTAGGCTTATTCTTGTTCAATTAGGGTTTTTAACCAATCTTGTGCATCCAATAGGTTTGTTTGTGTCCTTGGATGATCAATTTGGTCATTTTCGTCCTCCCTAGGCTTATTCTTGTTCAATTAGGGTTTTTAACCAATCTTGTGCATCCAATAGGATTGTTTGTGTCATTGGATGATCAATTAGGTCATTTTCGTCCTCACTTGGCTTATTCTTGTCCAATTAGGGTTTTTAACCAATCTTGTGCATCCAATAAGTTCATTTGTGTCATTGGATTAACATTTAGGTCATTTTCGTCCTCCCTAGGCATATTCTTGTCCAATTAGGTTTTTTAACCAATCTTGAGCATCCAATAGGTGTGTTTGTGTCATTGGATGATCAATTAGGTCATTTTCGTCCTCCCAAGGCTTATTCTTGTCCAATTAGGGTTTTTAACCAATCTTGTGCTTCTAATAGGTGTGTTTGTGTCATTGGATGATCAATTAGGTCATTTTCTTCCTCCCTATGCTTATTCTTGTCCAATTAGGATTTTTAACCAATCTTGTGCATCCAATAAGTTCATTTGTGTCATTGGATTAACATTTAGGTCATTTTCGTCCTCCCTAGGCATATTCTTGTTCAATTAGGGTTTTTAACCAATCTTGAGCATCCAATAGGTGTGTTTGTGTCATTGGATGATCAATTAGGTCATTTTCGTCCTCCCTAGGCTTATTGTTGTCCAATTAGGGTTTTTAACCAATCTTGTGCATCCAATAGGTGTGTTTGTGTCATTGGATGATCAATTAGGTCATTTTCGTCCTCCCGAAGCTTATTCTCGACAAATTAGGGGTTTTAACCAATCTTGTGCGTCCAATAGGTTCATTTGTGTCATTGGATTAACATTTAGGTCATTTTAGTCCTCCCAAGTCATATTCTTATCCAATTAGGGTTTTTAACCAATTTTGTGCATCCAATAGGTTTGTTTGTGTCATTGGATGATCAATTTGCTCATTTTCGTCTTCCCTAGGCTTATTCTTGTCCAATTAGGGTTTTTAACCAATCTTGTGCATCCAATAGGTGTGTTTGTGTCATTGGATTATCAATTAGGTCATTTTCGTCCTCCATAGGCTTATTCTTGTTCAATTAGGGTTTTTAACCAATCTTGTGCATCCAATAGGTTTGTTTGTGTCCTTGGATGATCAATTTGGTCATTCTCGTCCTCCCTAGGCTTATTCTTGTCCAATTAGGGTTTTTAACCAATCTTGTGCATCCAATAGGTGTGTTTGTGTCATTGGATGATCAATTAGGTCATTTTCGTCCTCCCTAGGCTTATTCTTGCCCAATTAGGGTTATTAACCAATCTTGTGCATCCAATAAGTTGAGTTCTGCCATTGGATTAACATTTAGGTCATTTTCGTCCTCCCTAGGCTTATTCTTGTCCAATTAGGGTTTTTAACCAATCTTGTGCATCCAATAAGTTGAGTTGTGTCATTGGATTAACATTTAGGTCATTTTCGTCCTCCCTAGGCATATTCTTGTCCAATTAGGGTTTTTAACCAATCTTGTGCATCCAATAGATGTGTTTGTGTCATTGGATGATCAATTAGGTTATTTTCGTCCTCCCTAGGCTAATTCTTGCCCAATTAGGGTTTTTAACCAATCTTGTGCATCCAATAGGTGTGTTTGTGTCATTGGATGATCAATTTGGTCATTTTCGACCTCCATAGGCTTACTCTCTGCCAATTAGGGTTTTTAACCAATCTTGTGCATCCAATAAGTTGAGTTGTGTCATTGGATTAACATTTAGGTCATTTTCGTCCTCCCTAGGCATATTCTTGTCCAATTAGGGTTTTTAACCAATCTTGTGCATCCAATAGGTGTGTTTGTGTCATTGGATGATCAATTAGGTCATTTTCGTCCTCCCTAGGCTTATTCTTGTCCAATTAGGGTTTTTAACCAATCTTGTGCATCCAATAAGTTCATTTGTGTCATTGGATTTACATTGAGGTCATTTTCGTCCTCCCTAGGCATATTCTTGTCCAATTAGGGTTTTTAACCAATCTTGTGCATCCAATAGGTGTGTTTGTGTCATTGGATGATCAATTAGGTCATTTTCGTCCTCCCTAGGCTTATTCTTGTCCAATTAGGGTTTTTAACCAATCTTGTGCATCCAATAAGTTCATTTGTGTCATTGGATTAACATTTAGGTCATATCAGTCCTCCCTAGGCATATTCTTGTCCAATTAGCGTTTTTAACCAATCTTGTGCATCCAATAAGTTCATTTGTGTTATTGGATTAACATTTAGGTCATATTCGTCCTCTCTAGGCATATTCTTGTCCAATTTGGGTTTTTAACCAATCTTGTGCATCCAATTACTTTGTTTGTGTCATTGAATTAATATTTAGGTCATTTTCGTCCTGCCTAGGGATATTCTTGTCCAATTAGGGTTTTTAACCAATCTTGTGCATCCAATAGGTGTGTTTGTGTCATTGGATGATCAATTAGGTCATTTTCGTCCTCCCTAGGCTTATTCTTGTCCAATTAGGGTTTTTAACCAATCTTGTGCATCCAATAAGTTCATTTGTGTCATTGGATGATCAATTAGGTCATTTTCGTCCTCCCAAGGCATATTCTTGTCCAACTAGGGTTTTAAACCAATCTTGTGCATCCAATAGGTGTGTTTGTGTCATTGGATGATCAATTAGGTCATTTTCGTCCTCCCTAGGCTTATTCTTGTCCAATTAGGGTTTTTAACCAATCTTTTGCATCCAATAGGTGTGTTTGTGTCATTGGATGATCAATTAGGTCATTGTCGTCCTCCATATGCTTATTCTTGTCCAATTAGGGTTTTTAACCAATCTTGTGCATCCAATAAGTTGAGTTGTGTCATTGGATTAACATTTAGGTCATTTTCGTCCTCCCTAGGCATATTCTTGTCCAATTAGGGTTTTTAACCAATCTTGTGCATCCAATAGGTGTGTTTGTGTCATTGGATGATCAATTAGGTCATTTTCGTCCTCCCTAGGCTTATTCTTGTCCAATTAGGGTTTTTAACCAATCTTGTGCATCCAATAATTTCATTTGTGTCATTGGATTAACATTTAGGTCATTTTCGTCCTGCCTAGGCATATTCTTGTCCAATTAGGGTTTTTAACCAATCTTGTGCATCCAATAGGTGTGTTTATGTCATTGGATGATCAATTAGGTTATTTTCGTCCTCCCTAGGCTTATTCTTGTCCAATTAGGGTTTTTAACCAATCTTGTGCATCCAATAGGTGTGTTTGTGTCATTGGATGACCAATTAGGTCATTTTCGTCATCCCTAGGCATATTCTGGTCCAATTAGGGTTTTTAACCAATCTTGTGCATCTAGTAGGTGTGTTTGTGGCAATAGATGATCAATTAGGTCATTTTCGTCCTCCCTAGGCTTATTCTTGTCCAATTAGGGTTTTTAACCAATCTTGTGCATCCAATAGGTGTGTTTGTGTCATTGGATGATCAATTAGGTCATCTTCGTCCTCCCTAGGCTTATTCTTGCCCAATTAGGGTTTTTAACCAATCTTGTGCATCCAATAAGTTGAGTTGTGTCAATGGATTAACATTTAGGTCATTTTCGTCCTCCCTAGGCTTATTCTTGTCCAATTAGGGTTTTTAACCAATCTTGTGCATCCAATAAGTTCATTTGTGTCATTGGATTAACATTTAGGTCATTTTCGTCCTCCTTAGGCATATTCTTGTCCAATTAGGGTTTTTAGCCAATCTAGTGCATCCAATAGGTGTGTTTATGTCATTGGATGATCAATTAGGTCATTATCGTCCTCCCTATGCTTATTCTTGTCCAATTAGGGATTTTAACCAATCTTGTGCATCCAATAGGTGTGTTTGTGTCATTGGATGATCAATTAGGTCATTTTCGTCCTCCCTAGGCTTATTCTTGTCCAATTAGGGTTTTTAACCAATCTTGTGCATCCAATAAGTTCATTTGTGTCATTGGATTAACATTTAGGTCATTTTCGTCCTCCCTAGGCATATTCTTGTCCAATTAGGGTTTTTAACCCATCTTCTGCATCAAATAGGGGTGTTTGTGTCATTGGATGATCAATTAGGTAATTTTCGTCCTCCCGAAGCTTATTCTCGACCAATTAGGGTTTTTAACCAATCTTGTGCATCCAATAGGTTCATTTGTGTCATTGGATTAACATTTAGGTCATTTTCGTCCTCCCTAGTCATATTCTTATCGAATTAGGGTTTTTAACCAATCTTGTGCATCCAATAGGTGTGTTTGTGTCATTGGATGATCAATTAGGTCATTTTCGTCCTTCCAAGGCTTATTCTTGTCCAATTAGGGTTTTTAACCAATCTTGTGCATCTAATAGGTGTGTTTGTGTCATTGGATGATCTATTAGGTCATTTTCTTCCTCCCCAGGCTTATTCTTGTCCAATTAGGATTTTTAACCAATCTTGTGCATCCAATAAGTTCATTTGTGTCATTGGATTAACATTTAGGTCATTTTCATCCTCCCTAGGCATATTCTTGTCCAATTAGGGTTTTTAACCAATCTTGTGCATCCAATAGGTGTGTTTGTGTCATTGGATGATCAATTAGATCATTTTCGTCCTCCCTAGGCTTATTCTTGTTCAATTAGGGTTTTTAACAAATCTTGTGCATCCAATAGGTGTGTTTGTGTCATTGGATGATCAATTAGGTCATTTTCGTCCTCCCTAGGCTTATTCTTGTTCAATTAGGGTTTTTAACCAATCTTGTGCATCCAATAGGTTTGTTTGTGTCATTGGATGATCAATTTGCTCATTTTCGTCCTCCCTAGGCTTATTCTTGTCCAATTAGGGTTTTGAACCACTCTTGTGCATCCAATAGGTGTGTTTGTGTCATTGGATGATCAATTAGGTCATTTTCGTCCTCCCTAGGCTTATTCTTGTTCAATTAGGGTTTTTAACCAATCTTGTGCATCCAATAGGTTTGTTTGTGTCCTTGGATGATCAATTTGGTCATTTTCGTCCTCCCTAGGCTTATTCCTGTCCAATTAGGGTTTTTAACCAATCTTGTGCATCCAATAGGTGTGTTTGTGTCATTGGATGATCAATTAGGTCATTTTCGTCCTCCCGAAGCTTATTCTCGACCAATTAGGGTTTTTAACCACTCTTGTGCATCCAATAGGTTCATTTGTGTCATTGGATTAACATTTAGGTCATTTTCGTCCTCTTTAGGCACATTCTTTTCCAATTAGGGTTATTAACCAATCTTGTGCATCCAATAGGTGTGTTTGTGTTATTGGATGATCAATTAGGTCATTTTCGTCCCCCGAAGTCTTATTCTTTGCCAATTAGGGTTTTTAACCAATATTGTGCATCCAATAGGTGTGTTTGTGTCATTGGATGATCAATTAGGTCATTTTCGTCCTCCCTAGGCTTATTCTTGTTCAATTAGGGTTTTTAACCAATCTTGTGCATCCAATAGGTGTGTTTGTGTCATTGGATGATCAATTAGGTCATTTTCGTCCTCCCGAAGCTTATTCTCGACCAATTAGGGTTTTTAACCACTCTTGTGCATCCAATAGGTTCATTTGTGTCATTGGATTAACATATAGGTCATTTTCGTCCTTCCTAGTCATATTCTTATCCAATTAGGTTTTTTAACCAATCTTGTGCATCCAATAGGTGTGTTGGTGTCCTTGGATGATCAATTTGGTCATTTTCGTCCTCCCTAGGCTTATTCTTGACCAATTAGGGTTTTTAACCAATCCTGTGCATCCAATAGGTGTGTTTGTGTCATTGGATGATCAATTAGGTCATTTTCGTCCTCCCGAAGCTTATTCTCGACCAATTAGGGTTTTTAACCACTCTTGTGCATCCAATAGGTTCATTTGTGTCATTGGATTAACATATAGGTCATTTTCGTCCTTCCTAGTCATATTCTTATCCAATTAGGGTTTTTAACCAATCTTGTGCATCCAATAGGTGTGTTTGTGTCATTGGATGATCAATTAGGTCATTTTCGTCCTCCATAGGCTTATTCTTGTTCAATTAGGGTTTTTAACCAAACTTTTGCATCCAATAGGTTTGTTTGTTTCATTTGATGATCAATTAGGTCATTTTCGCCCTCCCTAGGCATATTCTTGTCCAATTAGGGTTTTTAACCAATCTTGAGCATCCAATAGGTGTGTTTGTGTCATTGGAAGATCAATTTGGTCATTTTCGTCCTCCCTAGGCTTATTGTTGTCCCATTAGGGTTTTTAACCAATCTTGTGCATCCAATAGGTGTGTTTGTGTCATTGGATGATCAATTAGGTCATTTTCGTCCTCCCGAAGCTTATTCTCGACAAATTAGGGGTTTTAACCAATCTTGTGCATCCAATAGGTTCATTTGTGTCATTGGATTAATATTTAGGTCATTTTCGTCCTCCCTAGTCATATTCTTATCCAATTAGGGTTTTTAACAAATCTTGTGCATCCAATAGGTGTGTTTGTGTCATTGGATGATCAATTAGGTCATTTTCGTCCTCCCTAGGCTTATTCTTGTTCAATTGGGGTTTTTAACCAATTTTGTGCATCCAATAGGTTTGTTTGTGTCATTGGATGATCAATTTGCTCATTTTCGTCCTCCCTAGGCATATTATTGTGCTATTAGGGTTTTTAACCAATCTTGTGCATCCAATAGGTGTGTTTGTGTCATTGGATGATCAATTAGGTCATTTTCGTCCTCCTTAGGCTTATTCTTGTTCAATTAGGGTTTTTAACCAATCTTGTGCATCCAATAGGTTTGTTTGTGTCCTTGGATGATCAATTTGGTCATTCTCGTCCTCCCTAGGCTTATTCTTGTCCATTTAGGGTTTTTAACCAATCTTGTGCATCCAATAGGTGTGTTTGTGTCATTGGATGATCAATTACGTCATTTTGATCCTCCCAAGGTTTATTCTTGTCCAATTAGGGTTTTTAACCAACCTTGTGCATCCAATAGGTGTGTTTGTGTCATTGGATGATCAATTAGGTCATTTTCGTCCTCCATAGGCTTATTCTTGCTCAATTAGGGTTTTTAACCAAACTTGTGCATCCAATAGGTTTGTTTGTTTCATTGGATGATCATTTAGGTCATTTTCGCCCTCCCTAGGCTTATTCTTGTCCAATTAGGGTTTTTAACCCATCTAATGCATCAAATAGGGCTGTTTGTGTCTTTGGATGATCAATTAGGTCATTTTCGTCCTCCCGAAGCTTATTCTCGACCAATTAGGGTTTTTAACCAATCTTGTGCATCCAATAGGTTCATTTGTGTCATTGGATTAACATTTAGGTCATTTTCGTCCTCCCTAGTCATATTCTTATCGAATTAGGGTTTTTAACCAATCTTGTGCATCCAATAGGTGTGTTTGTGTCATTGGATGATCAATTAGGTCATTTTCGTCCTCCATAGGCTTATTCTTGTTCAATTAGGGTTTTTAACCAAAATTTTGCATCCAATAGGTTTGTTTGTTTCATTTGATGATCAATTAGGTCATTTTCGCCCTGCCTAGGCTTATTCTTGTCCAATTAGGGTTTTTAACCCATCTTGTGCATCAAATAGGGGTGTTTGTGTCTTTGGATGATCAATTAGGTCACTTTCGTCCTCCCGAAGCTTATTCTCGACCAATTAGGGTTTTTAACCAATCTTGTGCATCCAATAGGTTCATTTGTGTCATTGGATTAACATTTAGGTCATTTTCGTCCTCCCTAGTCATATTCTTATCGAATTAGGGTTTTTAACCAATCTTGTGCATCCAATAGGTGTGTTTGTGTCATTGGATGATCAATTAGGTCATTTTCGTCCTTTCAAGGCTTATTCTTGTCCAATTAGGGTTTTTAACTAAACTTTTGCATCCAATAGGTTTGTTTGTTTCATTTGTTGATCAATTAGGTCATTTTCGCCCTCCCTAGGCATATTCTTGTCCAATTAGGGTTTTTAACCAATCTTGAGCATCCAATAGGTGTGTTTGTGTCATTGGAAGATCAATTAGGTCATTTTCGTCCTCCCTAGGCTTATTGTTGTCCCATTAGGGTTTTTAACCAATCTTGTGCATCCAATAGGTGTGTTTGTGTCATTGGATGATCAATTAGGTCATTTTCGTCCTCCCGAAGCTTATTCTGGACAAATTAGGGGTTTTAACCAATCTTGTGCATCCAATAGGTTCATTTGTGTCATTGGATTAATATTTAGGTCATTTTCGTCCTCCCTAGTCATATTCTTATCCAATTAGGGTTTTTAACAAATCTTGTGCATCCAATAGGTGTGTTTGTGTCATTGGATGATCAATTAGGTCATTTTCGTCCTCCCTAGGCTTATTCTTGTTCAATTGGGGTTTTTAACCAATTTTGTGCATCCAATAGGTTTGTTTGTGTCATTGGATGATCAATTTGCTCATTTTCGTCCTCCCTAGGCATATTATTGTGCAATTAGGGTTTTTAACCAATCTTGTGCATCCAATAGGTGTGTTTGTGTCATTGGATGATCAATTAGGTCATTTTCGTCCTCCTTAGGCTTATTCTTGTTCAATTAGGGTTTTTAACCAATCTTGTGCATCCAATAGGTTTGTTTGTGTCCTTGGATGATCAATTTGGTCATTCTCGTCCTCCCTAGGCTTATTCTTGACCATTTAGGGTTTTTAACCAATCTTGTGCATCCAATAGGTGTGTTTGTGTCATTGGATGATCAATTACGTCATTTTGATCCTCCCAAGGTTTATTCTTGTCCAATTAGGGTTTTTAACCAACCTTGTGCATCCAATAGGTGTGTTTGTGTCATTGGATGATCAATTAGGTCATTTTCGTCCTCCATAGGCTTATTCTTGCTCAATTAGGGTTTTTAACCAAACTTGTGCATCCAATAGGTTTGTTTGTTTCATTGGATGATCAATTAGGTCATTTTCGCCCTCCCTAGGCTTATTCTTGTCCAATTAGGGTTTTTAACCCATCTAATGCATCAAATAGGGCTGTTTGTGTCTTTGGATGATCAATTAGGTCATTTTCATCCTCCCGAAGCTTATTCTCGATTAATTAGGGTTTTTAACCAATCTTGTGCATCCAATAGGTTCATTTGTGTCATTGGATTAACATTTAGGTCATTTTCGTCCTCCCTAGTCATATTCTTATCGAACTAGGGTTTTTAACCAATCTTGTGCATCCAATAGGTGTGTTTGTGTCATTGGATGATCAATTAGGTCATTTTCTTCCTCCCTAGGCTTATTCTTGTCCAATTAGGATTTTTAACCAATCTTGTGCATCCAATAAGTTCATTTGTGTCATTGGATTAACATTTAGGTCATTTTCGTCCTCCCTAGTCATATTCTTATCGAATTAGGGTTTTTAACCAATCTTGTGCATCCAATAGGTGTGTTTGTGTCATTGGATGATCAATTAGGTCATTTTCGTCCTCCCAAGGTTTATTCTTGTCCAATTAGGGTTTTTAACCAATCTTGTGCATCTAATAGGTGTGTTTGTGTCATTGGATGATCTATTAGGTCATTTTCTTCCTCCCCAGGCTTATTCTTGTCCAATTAGGATTTTTAACCAATCTTGTGCATCCAATAAGTTCATTTGTGTCATTGGATTAACATTTAGGTCATTTTCGTCCTCCCTAGGCATATTCTTGTCCAATTAGGGTTTTTAACCAATCTTGAGCATCCAATAGGTGTGTTTGTGTCATTGGAAGATCAATTAGGTCATTTTCGTCCTCCCTAGGCTTATTGTTGTCCAATTAGGGTTTTTAACCAATCTTGTGCATCCAATAGGTGTGTTTGTGTCATTGGATGATCAATTAGTTCATTTTCGTCCTCACGAAGCTTATTCTCGACAAATTAGGGGTTTTAACCAATCTTGTGCATCCAATAGGTTCATTTGTGTCATTGGATTAATATTTAGGTCATTTTCGTCCTCCCTAGTCATATTCTTATCCAATTAGGGTTTTTATCCAATCTTGTGCATCCAATAGGTGTGTTTGTGTCATTGGATGATCAATTAGGTCATTTTCGTCCTCCCTAGGCTTATTCTTGTTCAATTAGGGTTTTTAACCAATCTTGTGCATCCAATAGGTGTGTTTGTGTCATTGGATGATCAATTACGTCATTTTCGTCTACCCTAGGCTTATTCTTGTCCAATTAGGGTTTTTAACAAATCTTGTGCATCCAATAGGCGTGTTTGTGTCATTGGATGATCAATTAGGTCATTTTCGTCCTCCCTAGGCTTATTCTTGTTCAATTGGGGTTTTTAACCAATTTTGTGAATCCAATAGGTTTGTTTGTGTCATTGGATGATCAATTTGCTCATTTTCGTCCTCCCTAGGCTTATTCTTGTCCAATTAGGGTTTTTAACCAATCTTGTGCATCCAATAGGTGTGTTTGTGTCATTGGATGATCAATTAGGTCATTTTCGTCCTCCTTAGGCTTATTCTTGTTCAATTAGGGTTTTTAACCAATCTTGTGCATCCAATAGGTTTGTTTGTGTCCTTGGATGATCAATTTGGTCATTCTCGTCCTCCCTAGGCTTATTCTTGTCCAATTAGGGTTTTTAACCAATCTTGTGCATCCAATAGGTGTGTTTGTGTCATTGGATGATCAATTACGTCATTTTGATCCTCCCAAGGTTTATTCTTGTCCAATTAGGGTTTTTAACCAACCTTGTGCATCCAATAGGTGTGTTTGTGTCATTGGATGATCAATTAGGTCATTTTCGTCCTCCATAGGCTTATTCTTGCTCAATTAGGGTTTTTAACCATACTTGTGCATCCAATAGGTTTGTTTGTTTCATTGGATGATCAATTAGGTCATTTTCGCCCTCCCTAGGCTTATTCTTGTCCAATTAGGGTTTTTAACCCATCTTGTGCATCAAATAGGGCTGTTTGTGTCTTTGGATGATCAATTAGGTCATTTTCGTCCTCCCGAAGCTTATTCTCGACCAATTAGGGTTTTTAACCAATCTTGTGCATCCAATAGGTTCATTTGTGTCATTGGATTAACATTTAGGTCATTTTCGTCCTCCCTAGTCATATTCTTATCGAATTAGGGTTTTTAACCAATCTTGTGCATCCAATAGGTGTGTTTGTGACATTGGATGATCAATTTGGTCATTTTCGTCCTCCCTAGGCTTATTCTTGTCCAATTAGGGTTTTTAACCAATCTTGTGCATCCAATAGGTGTGTTTGTGTCATTGGATGATCAATTAGGTCATTTTCTTCCTCCCTAGGCTTATTCTTGTCCAATTAGAATTTTTAACCAATCTTGTGCATCCAATAAGTTCATTTGTGTCATTGGATTAACATTTAGGTCATTTTTGTCCTCCCTAGTCATATTCTTATCGAATTAGGGTTTTTAACCAATCTTGTGCATCCAATAGGTGTGTTTGTGTCATTGGATGATCAATTAGGTCATTTTCGTCCTCCCTAGGCTTATTCTTGTTCAATTAGGGTTTTTAACCAATCTTGTGCATCCAATAGGTGTGTTTGTGTCATTGGATAATCAATTACGTCATTTTCGTCTACCCTAGGCTTATTCTTGTCCAATTAGGGTTTTTAACAAATCTTGTGTATCCAATAGGTGTGTTTGTGTCATTGGATGATCAATTAGGTCATTTTCGTCCTCCCTAGGCTTATTCTTGTTCAATTGGGGTTTTTAACCAATCTTGTGCATCCAATAAGTTCATTTGTGTCATTGGATTAACATTTAGGTCATTTTCGTCCTCCCTAGGCATATTCTTGTGCAATTAGGGTTTTTAACCAATCTTGTGCATCCAATAGGTGTGTTTGTGTCATTGGATGATCAATTAGGTCATTTTCGTCCTCCCTAGGCTTATTCTTGTTCAATTAAGGTTTTTAACCAATCTTGTGCATCCAATAGGTGTGTTTGTGTCATTGGATAATCAATTACGTCATTTTCGTCTACCCTAGGCTTATTCTTGTCCAATTAGGGTTTTTAACAAATCTTGTGCATCCAATAGGTGTGTTTGTGTCATTGGATGATCAATTAGGTCATTTTCGTCCTCCCTAGGCTTATTCTTGTTCAATTAGGGTTTTTAACCAATCTTGTGTATCCAATAGGTGTGTTTGTGTCATTGGATGATCAATTAGGTCATTTTCGTCCTCCCTAGGCTTATTCTTGTTCAATTAGGGTTTTTAACCAATCTTGTGCATCCAATAGGTGTGTTTGTGTCATTGGATGATCAATTAGGTCATTTTCATCCTCCCTAGGCTTATTCTTGTCCAATTAGGGTTTTTAACCAATCTTGTGCATCCAATAAGTTCATTTGTGTCATTGAATTAACATTTAGGTCATTTTCGTCCTCCCTAGGCATATTCTCGTCCAATTAGGGTTTTTAACCAATCTTGAGCATCCAATAGGTGTGTTTGTGTCATTGGATGATCAATTAGGTCATTTTCGTCCTCCCTAGGCTTATTCTTGTTCAATTAGGGTTTTTAACCAATCTTGTGCATCCAATAGGTGTGTTTGTGTCATTGGATGATCAATTAGGTCATTTTCATCCTCCCTAGGCTTATTCTTGTCCAATTAGGGTTTTTAACCAATCTTGAGCATCCAATAGGTGTGTTTGTGTCATTGGATGATCAATTAGGTCATTTTCGTCCTCCCTAGGCTTATTCTTGTCCAATTAGGGTTTTTAACTAATCTTGTGCATCCAATAAGTTCATTTGTGTCATTGGATTAACATTTAGGTCATATCCGTCCTCCCTAGGCATATTCTTGTCCAATTAGGGTTTTTAACCAATCTTGTGCATCCAATAGGTGTGTTTGTGTCATTGGATGATCAATTAGGTCATTTTCGTTCTCCCTAGGCTTATTCTTGTCCAATTAGGGTTTTTAACCAATCTTGTGCATCCAATAAGTTCATTTGTGTTATTGGATTAACATTTAGATCATATTCTTCCTCCCTAGGCATATTCTTGTCCAATTAGGGTTTTTAACCAATCTTGTGCATCCAATAGGAGTATTTGTGTCATTGGATGATCAATTAGGTCATTTTCGTCCTTCCTAGGCATATTCTTGTCCAATTAGGGTTTTTAACCAATCTTGTGCATCCAATAGGTGTGTTTATCTCATTGGATGATCAATTAGGTCACTTTGATCCTCCCTAGGCTTATTCTTGTCCAATTATGGTTTTTAACCAATCTTGTGCATCCAATAGGAGTGTTTGTGTCATTGAATGATCAGATTAGGTCATTTTCGTCCTCCCTAGGCATATTCTTGTCCAATTAGGGTTTTTAACCAATCTTGTGCATCCAATAGGTGTGTTTGTGTCAATGGATGATCAATTAGGTCATTTTCGTCCTCCCTAAGCTTATTCTTGTCCAATTAGGGTTTTTAACCAATCTTGTGCATCCAATAGGTGTGTTTGTGTCATTGGATGATCAATTAGGTCATTTTCGTCCTCCCTAAGCTTATTCTTGTCCAATTAGGGTTTTTAACCAATGTTGTGCATCCAATAGGTGTGTGTGTGTCATTGGATGATCAATTAGGTCATTTTGGTCCTCCCTATGCATATTCTTGTCCAATTAGGGTTTTTAACCAATCTTGTGCATCCAATAGGTGTGTTTGTGTCATTGGATGATCAATTAGGTCATTTTCGTCCTCCCTAGGCTTATTCTTGTCCAATTAGGGTTTTTAACCAATCTTGTGCATCCAATTGGTGTGTTTGTGTCATTGGATGATCAATTAGGTCATTTTCGTCCTCCCTAGGCTTATTCTTGTCCAATTAGGGTTTTTAACCAATGTTGTGCATCCAATAAGTTCGTTTGTGTCATTGAATTTACATTTAGGTCATTTTCGTCCTCCTTAGGCATATTCTTGTCCAATTAGGGTTTTTAACCAATCTTGTGCATCCAATAGGTGTGTTTGTGTCATTGGATGATCAATTAGGTCATTTTCGTCCTCCCTAGGCTTATTCTTGTCCAATTAGGGTTTTTAACCAATCTTGTGCATCCAATAACTTTGTTTGTGTCATTGAATTAATATTTAGGTCATTTCGTCGTCCCTAGGCATATTCTTGTCCAATTAGGGTTTTTTACCAATCTTGTGCATCCAATAGGCGTGTTTGTGTCATTGGATGATCAATTAGGTCATTTTCGTCATCCCAAGGCTTATTCTTGTCCAATTAGGGTTATTAACCAATCTTGTGCATCCAATAACTTTGTTTGTGTCATTGAATTAATATTTAGGTCATTTTCGTCCTCCTTAGGCATATTCTTGTCCAATTAGGGTTTTTAACCAATCTTGTGCATCCAATAGGTGTGTTTGTGTCATTGGATGATCAATTAGGTCATTTTCGTCCTCCCTAGGCTTATTCTTGTCCAATTAGGGTTTTTAACCAATCTTGTGCATCCAATAAGTTCATTTGTGTCATTGGATTAACATTTAGGTCATTTTCGTCCTCCCTAGGCATATTATTGTCAAATTAGGGTTTTTAACCAATCTTGTGCATCCAATAGGTGTCTTTGTGTCATTGGGTGATCAATTAGGGTATTTTCGTCCTCCCTAGGCATATTCTTGTCCAATTAGGGTTTTTAACCAATCTTGTGCATCCAATAGGTGTGTTTGTGTCATTGGATGATCAATTAGGCCATTTTCGTCCTCCCTAGGTTTATTTTTGTCCAATTAGGGTTTTTAACCAATCTTGTGCATCCAATAGGTGTGTTTGTGTCATTGGATGATCAATTAGGTCATTTTCGTCCTCCCTAGGCTTATTCTTGTCCAATTAGGGTTTTTAACCAATCTTGTGCATCCAATAAGTTCATTTGTGTCATTGGATTAACATTTAGGTCATTTTCGTCCTCCCTAGGCATATTCTTGTCCAATTAGGGTTTTGAACCAATCATGCGCATCCAATAGGTGTGTTTGTGTCATTGGATGATCAATTAGGTCATTTTCGTCCTCCCTAGGCTTATTCTTGTCCAATTAGGGTTTTTAACCAATCTTGTGCATCCAATAGGTGTGTTTGTGTCATTGGATGATCAATTAGGTCATTTTCGTCCTCCCTAGGCTTATTCTTGTGCAATTAGGATTTTTAACCAATCTTGTGCATGCAATAAGTTCATTTGTGTCATTGAATGATCAATTAGGTCATTTTCGTCCTCCCTAGGCTTATTCTTGTCCAATTAGGGTTTTTAACCAATCTTGTGCATCCAATAGGTGTGTTTGTGTCATTGGATGATCAATTAGGTCATTTTCGTCCTCCCTAGGCTTATTCTTGCCCAATTAGGGTTTTTAACCAATCTTGTGCATCCAATAAATTCATTTGTGTCATTGGATTAACATTTAGGTCATTTTCGTCCTCCATAGGCATATTCTTCTCCAATTAGGGTTTTTAACCATTCTTGTGCTTCCAATAGGTGTGTTTGTGTCATTGGATGATCAATTAGGTCATTTTCGTCCTCACTAGGCTTATTCTTGTCCAATTAGGGTTTTTAACCAATCTTGTGCATCCAATAGGTTTGTTTGTGTCATTGGATGATCAATTAGGTCATTTTCGTCCTCCCTAGGCTTATTCTTGTCCAATTAGGGTTTTTATCCAATCTTGTGCATCCAATAACTTTGTTTGTGTCATTGAATTAATATTTAGGTCATTTTCGTCCTCCCTAGGCATATTCTTGTCCAATTAGGGTTTTTAACCAATCTTGTGCATCCAATAGGTGTGTTTGTGTCAATGGATGATCAATTAGGTCATTTTCGTCCTCCGTAAGCTTATTCTTGTCCAATTAGGGTTTTTAACCAATCTTGTGCATCCAATAAGTTCATTAGTGTCATTGGATGATTAATTAGGTCATTTTCGTCCTCCCTAGGGATGTTCTGGTCCAACTATGGTTTTTAACCAATCTTGTGCATCCAATAGGTGTGTTTGTGTCATTGGATGATCAATTAGGTCATTTTCGTCCTCCCTAGGCTTATTCTTGTCCAATTAGGGTTTTTAACCAATCTTGTGCATCCAATAAGTTGAGTTGTGTAATTGGATTAACATTTAGGTCATTTTCATTCTCCCTAGGCTTATTCTTGTCCAATTAGGGTTTTTAACCAATCTTGTGCATCCAATAGGTGTGTTTGTGGCATTGGATGATCAATTAGGTCAATTTCGTCCTCCCTAGGCTTATTCTTGTCCAATTAGGGTTTTTAACCAATCTTGTGCATCCAATAAGTTGAGTGTGTCATTGGATTAACATTTAGGTCATTTTCGTCCTCACTAGGCTTATTCTTGTCCAATTAGGGTTTTTAACCAATCTTGTGCATCCAATAGGTGTGTTTGTGTCATTGGATGATCAATTAGGTCATTTTCGTCCTCCCTAGGCTTATTCTTGTCCAATTAGGGTTTTTAACCAATCTTGTGCATCCAATAGGTGTGTTTGTGTCATTGGATGATCAATTTGCTCATTTTCGTCCTCCCTAGGCTTATTCTTGTCCAATTAGGGTTTTTAACCAATCTTGTGCATCCAATAGGTGTGTTTGTGTCATTGGATGATCAATTAGGTCATTTTCGTCCTCCCTAGGCTTATTCTTGTCCAATTAGGGTTTTTAACCAATCTTGTGCATCCAAAAAGTTCATTTGTGTCATTGGATTAACATTTAGGTCATTTTCCTCCTCCCTAGGCATATTCTTGTCCAATTAGGGTTTTTAACCAATCTTGTGCATCCAATAGGTGTGTTTGTGTCATTGGATGATCAATTAGGTCATTTTCGTCCTCCCTAGGCTTATTCTTGTCCAATTAGGGTTTTTAACCAATCTTGTGCATCCAATAAGTTCATTAGTGTCATTGGATAATCAATTAGTTCATTTTCGTCCTCCCTAGGCATATTATTGTCCAATTAGGGTTTTTAACCAATCTTGTGCATCCAATAAGTTTGTTTGTGTCATTGAATTAATATTTACGTCATTTTCGTCCTCCCTAGGCATATTATTGTCCAATTAGGGTTTTTAACCAATCTTGTGCATCCAATAAGTTCATTTGTGTTATTGGATTAACATTTAGGTCATATTCGTCCTCCGTAGGCATATTCTTGTCCAATTAGGGTTTTTAACCAATCTTGTGCATCCAATAGGTGTGTTTGTGTCATTGGATGATCAATTAGGTCATTTTCGTCCTCCCTAGGCTTATTCTTGTCCAATTAGGGTTTTTAACCAATCTTGTGCATCCAATAAGTTCATTAGTGTCATTGGATGATGAATTAGGTCATTTTCATCCTCCCTAGGCATGTTCTTGTCCAATTAGGGTTTTTAACCAATCTTGTGCATCCAATAGGTGTGTTTGTGTCATTGGATGATCAATTAGGTCATTTTCGTCCTCCCTAGGCTTATTCTTGTCCAATTAGGGTTTTTAACCAATCTTGTGCATCCAATAAGTCCGTTTGTGTCATTGGATTAACATTTAGGTCATTTTCGTCCTCCCTAGGCATATTCTTGTCCAATTAGGGTTTTTAACCAATCTTGTGCATCCAATAGGTGTGTTTGTGTCATTGGATGATCAATTAGGTCATTTTCGTCCTCCCTAGGCTTATTCTTGTCCAATTAGGGTTTTTAACCAATCTTGTGCATCCAATAAGTCCGTTTGTGTCATTGGATTAACATTTAGGTCATTTTCGTCCTCCCTATGCATATTCTTGTCCAATTAGAGTTTTAGACCAATCTTGTGCATCCTATAGGGGTGTTTGTGTCATTGGATGATCAATTAGGTTATTTTCGTCCTCCCTAGGCTTATTCTTGTCCAATTAGGGTTTTTAACTAATCTTGTGCATCCAATAATTTCATTTGTGTCATTGGATGATCAATTAGGTCATTTTCGTCCTCCCTAGGCATATTCTTGTCCAATTAGGGTTTTTAACCAATCTTGTGCATCCAATAGGTGTGTTTGTGTCATTGGATGATCAATTAGGTCATTTTCGTCCTCCCTAGGCTTATTCTTGTCCAATTAGGGTTTTTAACCAATCTTGTACATCTAATAAGTTCATTTGTGTCATTGGATTAACATTTAGGTCATTTTCGTCCTCCTTAGGCATATTCTTGTCCAATTAGGGTTTTTAACCCATCTTGTGCATCCAATAGGTGTATTTGTGTCATTGGATGATCAATTAGGTCATTTTCGTCCTCCCTAGGCATTTTTTGGTCCAATTAGGGTTTTTAACCAATCTTGTGCATCCAATAGGTGTGTTTGTGTCATTGGATGATCAATTAGGTCATTTTCGTCCTCCCTAGGCATATTCTTGTCCAATTAGGGTTTTTAACCAATCTTGTGCATCCAATAGGTGTGTTTGTGTCATTGGATGATCAATTAGGTCATTTTCGTCCTCCCTAGGCTTATTCTTGTCCAATTAGGGTTTTTAACCAATCTTGTGCATCCAATAAGTTCATTTGTGTCATTGGATTAACATTTAGATCATTTTCGTCCTGCCTAGGCATATTCTTGTCCAATTAGGGTTTTTAACCAATCTTGTGCATCCAATAGGTGTGTTTGTGTCATTGGATGATCAATTAGGTTATTTTCGTCCTCCCTAGGCTTATTCTTGTCCAATTAGGGTTTTTAACCAATCTTGTGCATCCAATAGGTGTGTTTGTGTCATTGGATGACCAATTAGGTCATTTTCGTCCTCCCTAGGCATATTCTTGTCCAATTAGGGTTTTTAACCAATCTTGTGCATCCAATAGGTGTGTTTGTGTCATTGGATGATCAATTAGGTCATTTTCGTCCTCCCTAGGCTTATTCTTGTCCAATTAGGGTTTTTAACCAATCTTGTACATCTAATAAGTTCATTTGTGTCATCGGATTAACATTTAGGTCATTTTCGTCCTCCCTAGGCATATTCTTGTCCAATTAGGGTTTTTAACCAATCTTGTGCATCCAATAGGTGTGTTTGTGTCATTGGATGATCAATTAGGTCATTTTCGTCCTCCCTAGGCTTATTCTTGTCCAATTAGGGTTTTTAACCAATCTTGTGCATCCAATAAGTTGAGTTGTGTCATTGGATTAACATTTAGGTCATTTTCATCCTCCCTAGGTATATTCTTGTCCAATTAGGGTTTTTAACCAATCTTGTGCATCCAATAAGTTCATTTGTGTCATTGGATGATCAATTAGGTCATTTTCGTCCTCCCTAGGCATATTCTTGTCCAACTAGGGTTTTTAACCAATCTTGTACATCTAATAAGTTCATTTGTGTCATTGGATCAACATTTAGGTCATTTTCGTCCTCCCTAGGCATATTCTTGTCCAATTAGGGTTTTTAACCAATCTTGTGCATCCAATAGGTGTGTTTGTGTCATTGGATGATCAATTAGGTCATTTTCGTCCTCCCTAGGCTTATTCTTGTCCAATTAGGGTTTTTAACCAATCTTGTGCATCCAATAAGTTGAGTTGTGTCATTGGATTAACATTTAGGTCATTTTCGTTCTCCCTAGGCTTATTCTTGTCCAATTAGGTTTTTAACCAATCTTGTGCATCCAATAAGTTCATTTGTTTCATTGGATTCACATTTAGGTCATTTTCGTCCTCCCTAGGCATATTCTTGTCCAATTAGGGTTTTTAACCAATCTTGTGCATCCAATAAGTTGAGTTGTGTCATTGGAATAACATTTAGGTCATTTTCGTTCTCCCTAGGCTTATTCTTGTCTAATTAGGGTTTTTAACCAATCTTGTGCATCCAATAAGTTCATTTATGTTATTGGATTAACATTTAGGTCATATTCGTCCTCCCTAGGCATATTCTTTTCCAATTAGGGTTTTTAACCAATCTTGTGCATCCAATAGGTGTGTTTGTGTCATTGGATAATCAATTAGGTCATTTTCGTCCTCCCTAGGCATATCCTTGTCCAGTTAGGGTTTTTAACCAATCTTGTGCATCCAATAGGTGTGTTTGTGTCATTGGATGATCAATTAGGTCATTTTCGTCATCCCTAGGCTTATTCTTGTCCAATTAGGGTTTTTAACCAATCTTGTGCATCCAATAAGTTCATTTGTGTCATTGGATTAACAATTAGGTCATTTTCGTCCTCCCTAGGCATATTCTTGTCCAATTAGGGTTTTTAACCCATCTTGTGCATCAAATAGGGGTGTTTGTGTCATTGGTTGATCAATTAGGTAATTTTCGTCCTCCCGAAGCTTATTCTCGACCAATTAGGGTTTTTAACCAATCTTGTGCATCCAATAGGTTCATTTGTGTCATTGGATTAACATTTAGGTCATTTTCGTCCTCCCTAGTCATATTCTTATCGAATTAGGGTTTTTAACCAATCTTGTGCATCCAATAGGTGTGTTTGTGTCATTGGATGATCAATTAGGTCATTTTCGTCCTCCCAAGGCTTATTCTTGTCCAATTAGGGTTTTTAACCAATCTTGTGCTTCTAATAAATGTGTTTGTGTCATTGGATGATCAATTAGGTCTTTTTCTTCCTCCCTATGCTTATTCTTGTCCAATTAGGATTTTTAACCAATCTTGTGCATCCAATAGGTTCATTTGTGTCATTGGATTAACATTTAGGTCATTTTCGTCCTCCCTAGTCATATTCTTATCGAATTAGGGTTTTTAACCAATCTTGTGCATCCAATAGGTGTGTTTGTGTCATTGGATGATCAATTAGGTCATTTTCGTCCTCCCTAGGCTTATTCTTGTTCAATTGGGGTTTTTAACCAATTTTGTGCATCCAATAGGTTTGTTTGTGTCATTGGATGATCAATTTGCTCATTTTCGTCCTCCCTAGGCTTATTCTTGTCCAATTAGGGTTTTTAACAAATCTTGTGCATCCAATAGGTGTGTTTGTGTCATTGGATGATCAATTAGGTCATTTTCGTCCTCCCTAGGCTTATTCTTGTTCAATTAGGGTTTTTAACCAATCTTGTGTATCCAATAGGTTTGTTTGTGTCATTGGATGATCAATTTGCTCATTTTCGTCCTCCCTAGGCTTATTCTTGTCCAATTAGGGTTTTTAACCAATCTTGTGCATCCAATAGGTGTGTTTGTGTCATTGGATGATCAATTAGGTCATTTTCGTCCTCCCTAGGCTTATTCTTGTTCAATTAGGGTTTTTAACCAATCTTGTGCATCCAATAGGTGTGTTTGTGTCATTGGATGATCAATTACGTCATTTTCGTCTACCCTAGGCTTATTCTTGTCCAATTAGGGTTTTTAACAAATCTTGTGCATCCAATAGGTGTGTTTGTGTCATTGGATGATCAATTAGGTCATTTTCGTCCTCCCTAGGCTTATTCTTGTTCAATTGGGGTTTTTAACCAATCTTGTGCATCTAATAAGTTCATTTGTGTCATTGGATTAACATTTAGGTCATTTTCGTCCTCCCTAGGCATATTCTTGTCCAATTAGGGTTTTTAACCAATCTTGTGCATCCAATAGGTGTGTTTGTGTCATTGGAATAACATTTAGGTCATTTTCGTCCTCCCTAGTCATATTCTTATCGAATTAGGGTTTTTAACCAATCTTGTGCATCCAATAGGTGTGTTTGTGTCATTGGATGATCAATTAGGTCATTTTCGTCCTTCCAAGGCTTATTCTTGTCCAATTAGGGTTTTTAACCAATCTTGTGCATCTAATAGGTGTGTTTGTGTCATTGGATGATCTATTAGGTCATTTTCTTCCTCCCCAGGCTTATTCTTGTCCAATTAGGATTTTTAACCAATCTTGTGCATCCAATAAGTTCATTTGTGTCA
This sequence comes from Cicer pinnatifidum, assembly GCA_037974775.1. Classification (NCBI taxonomy): domain Eukaryota; kingdom Viridiplantae; phylum Streptophyta; class Magnoliopsida; order Fabales; family Fabaceae; genus Cicer; species Cicer pinnatifidum. The sequence continues at coordinate 178,826 of JBBPBR010001862.1, read as the reverse complement.
TTGGATTAACATTTAGGTCATTTTCGTCCTCCCTAGGCATATTCTTGTCCAATTAGGGTTTTTAACCAATCTTGAGCATCCAATAGGTGTGTTTGTGTCATTGGAAGATCAATTAGGTCATTTTCGTCCTCCCTAGGCTTATTGTTGTCCCATTAGGGTTTTTAACCAATCTTGTGCATCCAATAGGTGTGTTTGTGTCATTGGATGATCAATTAGGTCATTTTCGTCCTCCCGAAGCTTATTCTCGACAAATTAGGGGTTTTAACCAATCTTGTGCATCCAATAGGTTCATTTGTGTCGTTGGATTAATATTTAGGTCATTTTCATCCTCCCTAGTCATATTCTTATCCAATTAGGGTTTTTAACCAATCTTGTGCATCCAATAGGTGTGTTTGTGTCATTGGATGATCAATTAGGTCATTTTCGTCCTCCCTAGGCTTATTCTTGTTCAATTAGGGTTTTTAACCAATCTTGTGCATCCAATAGGTGTGTTTGTGTCATTGGATGATCAATTAGGTCATTTTCGTCCTTCCAAGGCTTATTCTTGTCCAATTAGGGTTTTTAACCAATCTTGTGCATCTAATAGGTGTGTTTGTGTCATTGGATGATCTATTAGGTCATTTTCTTCCTCCCCAGGCTTATTCTTGTCCAATTAGGATTTTTAACCAATCTTGTGCATCCAATAAGTTCATTTGTGTCATTGGATTAACATTTAGGTCATTTTCGTCCTCCCTAGGCATATTCTTGTCCAATTAGGGTTTTTAACCAATCTTGAGCATCCAATAGGTGTGTTAGTGTCATTGGAAGATCAATTAGGTCATTTTCGTCCTCCCTAGGCTTATTGTTGTCCCATTAGGGTTTTTAACCAATCTTGTGCATCCAATAGGTGTGTTTGTGTCATTGGATGATCAATTAGGTCATTTTCGTCCTCCCGAAGCTTATTCTCGACAAATTAGGGGTTTTAACCAATCTTGTGCATCCAATAGGTTCATTTGTGTCATTGGATTAATATTTAGGTCATTTTCATCCTCCCTAGTCATATTCTTATCCAATTAGGGTTTTTAACCAATCTTGTGCATCCAATAGGTGTGTTTGTGTCATTGGATGATCAATTAGGTCATTTTCGTCCTCCCTAGGCTTATTCTTGTTCAATTAGGGTTTTTAACCAATCTTGTGCATCCAATAGGTGTGTTTGTGTCATTGGATGATCAATTTCGTCATTTTCGTCTACCCTAGGCTTATTCTTGTCCAATTAGGGTTTTTAACAAATCTTGTGCATCCAATAGGTGTGTTTGTGTCATTGGATGATCAATTAGGTCATTTTTGTCCTCCCTAGGCTTATTCTTGTTCAATTAGGGTTTTTAACCAATTTTGTGCATCCAATAGGTTTGTTTGTGTCATTGGATGATCAATTTGCTCATTTTCGTCCTCCCTAGGCTTATTCTTGTCCAATTAGGGTTTTTAACCAATCTTGTGCATCCAATAGGTGTGTTTGTGTCATTGGATGATCAATTAGGTCATTTTCGTCCTCCTTAGGCTTATTCTTGTTCAATTAGGGTTTTTAACCAATCTTGTGCATCCAATAGGTGTGTTTGTGTCATTGGATGATCAATTAGGTCATTTTCGTCCTCCCTAGGCTTATTCTTGTCCAATTAGGGTTTTTAATCAATCTTGTGCATCCAATAAGTTCATTTGTGTCATTGGATTAACATTTAGGACATTTTCATCCTCCCTAGGCATATTCTTGTCCAATTAGGGTTTTTAACCAATCTTGTGCTTCCAATAGGTGTGTTTGTGTCATTGGATGATCAATTAGGTCATTTTCGTCCTCCCTAGGCTTATTCTTGTCCAATTAGGGTTTTTAACCAATCTTGTGCATCCAATAAGTTTGTTTATGTCATTGAATTAATAGTTAGGTCATTTTCGTCCTCCCTAGGCGTATACTTGTCCAATTAGGGTTTTTAACCAATCTTGTGCATCCAATAGGTGTGTTTGTGTCATTGGATGATCAATTAGGTCATTTTCGTCCTCCCTAGGCTTATTCTTGTCCAATTAGGGTTTTTAACCAATCTTGTGCATCCAATAGGTGTGTTTGTGTCATTGGATGATCAATTAGGTCCTTTTCGTCCTTCCTAGGCATATTCTTGTCCAATTAGGGTTTTTAACCAGTCTTGTGCATCCAATAGGTGTGTTTGTGTCATTGGATGATCAATTAGGTCATTTTTGTCCTCGGAAGGCTTATTCTTGTCCAATTAGGGTTTTTAACCAATCTTGTGCATCCAATAAGTTCATTTGTGTCATTGGATTAACATTTAGGTCATTTTCGTCCTCCCTAGGTATGTTCTTGTCCAATTACGGTTTTAAACCAATCTTGTGCGTCCAATAGGTGTGTTTGTGTCATTGGATGATCAATTAGGTCATTTTCGTCCTCCCTAGGCTTATTCTTGTCAAATTAGGGTTTTTAACCAATCTTGTGCATCCAATAGGTGTGTATGTGTCATTGGATGATCAATTAGGTCATTTTCGTCCTCCCTAGGCATATTCTTGTCCAACTAGGGTTTTTAACCATTCTTGTGCATCCAATAGGAAATTTGTGTCTTTGGATGATCAATTAGGTCATTTTCGTGCTCCCTAGGCTTATTCTTGTCCAATTAGGGTTTTTAACCAATCTTGTGCATCCAATAGGTGTGTTTCTGTCATTGGATGATCAATTAGGTCATTTTCGTTCTCCCTAGGCTTATTCTTGTCCAATTAGGGTTTTTAACCAATCTTGTGCATCCAATAGGTGAGTTTATGTCATTGGATTAACATTTAGGTCATTTTCGTCCTCCCTAGGCTTATTCTTGTCCAATTAGGGTTTTTAACCAATCTTGTGCATCCAATAAGTTTGTTTGTGTCATTGAATTAATTTTTAGGTCATTTTCGTCCTCCCTAGGCATATTCTTGCCCAATTAGGGTTTTTAACCAATCTTGTGCATCCAATAGGTGTGTTTGTGTCATTGGATGATCAATTAGGTAATTTTCGTCCTCCCTAGGCTTATTCTTGTCCAATTAGGGTTTTTAACCAATCTTGTGCATCCAATAACTTTGTTTGTGTCATTGAATTAATATTTAGGTCATTTTCTTCCTCCCTAGGCATATTCTTTTCCAATTAGGGTTTTTAACCAATCTTGTGCATCCAATAGGTGTGTTTGTGTCATTGGATGATCAATTAGGTCATTTTCGTTCTCCCTAGGCTTATTCTTGTCCAATTAGGGTTTTTAACTAATCTTGTGCATTCGATAAGTTTGTTTATGTCATTGAATTAATATTTAGGTCATTTTCGTCCTCCCTAGGCATATTCTTGTCCAATTAGGGTTTTTAACCAATCTTGTGCATCCAATAGGTGTGTTTGTGTCATTGGATGATCAATTAGGTCATTTTCGTCCTCCCTAGGCTTATTCTTGTCCAATTAGGGTTTTTAACCAATCTTGTGCATCCAATAAGTTGAGTTGTGTCATTGGATAATCATTTAGGTCATTTTCGTCCTCCCTAGGCTTATTCTTGTCCAATTAGGGTTTTTAACCAATCTTGTGCATCCAATAAGTTCATTTGTGTCATTGGATTAACATTTAGGTCATTTTCGTCCTCCCTAGGCATCTTCTTGTCCAATTAGGGTTTTTAACCAATCTTGTGCATTCAATAGGTGTGTTTGTGTCATTGGATGATCAATTAGGTCATTTTCGTCCTCCCTAGGCTTATTCTTGTCCAATTAGGGTTTTTAACCAATCTTGTGCATCCAATAGGTGTGTTTGTGTCATTGGATGATCAATTAGGTCATTTTCGTCCTCCCTAGTCTTATTCTTGTCCAATTAGGGTTTTTAACCAATCTTGTGCATCCAATAACTTTGTTTGTGTCATTGAATTAATATTTAGGTCATTTTCGTCCTCCCTAGGCATATTCTTGTCCAATTAGGGTTTTTAACCAATCTTGTGCATCCAATAGGTGTGTTTGTGTCATTGGATGATCAATTAGGTCATTTTCCTCCTCCCTAGTCTTGTTCTTGTCCAATTAGGGTTTTTAACCAATCTTGTGCATCCAATAACTTTGTTTGTGTCATTGAATTAATATTTAGGTCATTTTCGTCCTCCCTAGGCATATTCTTGTCCAATTAGGGTTTTTAACCAATCTTGTGCATCCAATAGGTGTGTTTGTGTCATTGGATGATCAATTAGGTCATTTTCGTCCTCCCTAGGCTTATTCATGTCCAATTAGGGTTTTTAACCAATCTTGTGCATCCAATAACTTTGTTTGTGTCATTTAATTAATATTTAGGTAATTTTCGTCCTCCCTAGGCATATTCTTGTCCAATTAGGGTTTTTAACCAATCTTGTGCATCCAATAGGTGTGTTTGTGTCATTGGATGATCAATTAGGTCATTTTCGTCCTCCCTAGGCTTATTCTTGTCCAATTAGGGTTTTTAACCAATCTTGTGCATCCAATAAGTTCATTTGTGTCATTGGATTAACATTTAGGTCATTTTCGTCCTCCCTAGGCATATTCTTGTCCAATTAGGGTTTTTAACCCATCTTGTGCTTCAAATAGGGGTGTTTGTGTCATTGGATGATCAATTAGGTAATTTTCGTCCTCCTGAAGCTTATTCTCGACCAATTAGGGTTTTTAACCAATCTTGTGCATCCAATAGGTTCATTTGTGTCATTGGATTAACATTTAGGTCATTTTCGTCCTCCCTAGTCATATTCTTATCGAATTAGGGTTTTTAACCAATCTTGTGCATCCAATAGGTGTGTTTGTGTCATTGGATGATCAATTAGGTCATTTTCGTCCTCCCTAGGCTTATTCTTGTTCAATTGGGGTTTTTAACCAATTTTGTGCATCCAATAGGTTTGTTTGTGTCATTGGATGATCAATTTGCTCATTTTCGTCCTCCCTAGGCTTATTCTTGTCCAATTAGGGTTTTTAACAAATCTTGTGCATCCAATAGGTGTGTTTGTGTCATTGGATGATCAATTAGGTCATTTTCGTCCTCCCTAGGCTTATTCTTGTTCAATTAGGGTTTTTAACCAATCTTGTGTATCCAATAGGTTTGTTTGTGTCATTGGATGATCAATTTGCTCATTTTCGTCCTCCCTAGGCTTATTCTTGTCCAATTAGGGTTTTTAACCAATCTTGTGCATCCAATAGGTGTGTTTGTGTCATTGGATGATCAATTAGGTCATTTTCGTCCTCCCTAGGCTTATTCTTGTTCAATTAGGGTTTTTAACCAATCTTGTGCATCCAATAGGTGTGTTTGTGTCATTGGATGATCAATTACGTCATTTTCGTCTACCCTAGGCTTATTCTTGTCCAATTAGGGTTTTTAACAAATCTTGTGCATCCAATAGGTGTGTTTGTGTCATTGGATGATCAATTAGGTCATTTTCGTCCTCCCTAGGCTTATTCTTGTTCAATTGGGGTTTTTAACCAATTTTGGGCATCCAATAGGTGTGTTTGTGTCATTGGATGATCAATTAGGTCATTTTCGTCCTCCCTAGGCTTATTCTTGTCCAATTAGAGTTTTTAACCATTCTTGTGCATCCAATAGGTGTGTTTGTGTCATTGGATGATCAATTAGGTCATTTTCGTCCTCCCTAGGCTTATTCTTGTTCAATTAGGGTTTTTAACCAATCTTGTGCATCCAATAGGTGTGTTTGTGTCATTGGATGATCAATTAGGTCATTTTCGTCCTCCCTAGGCTTATTCTTGTCCAATTAGGGTTTTTAACAAATCTTGTGCATCCAATAGGTGTGTTTGTGTCATTGGATGATCAATTAGGTCATTTTCGTCCTCCCTAGGCTTATTCTTGTTCAATTAGGGTTTTTAACCAATTTTGTGCATCCAATAGGTTTGTTTGTGTCATTGGATGATCAATTTGCTCATTTTCGTCCTCCCTAGGCTTATTCTTGTCCAATTAGGGTTTTTAACCAATCTTGTGCATCCAATAGGTGTGTTTGTGTCATTGGATGATCAATTAGGTCATTTTCGTCCTCCTTAGGCTTATTCTTGTTCAATTAGGGTTTTTAACCAATCTTGTGCATCCAATAGGTTTGTTTGTTTCCTTGGATGATCAATTTGGTCATTCTCGTCCTCCCTAGGCTTATTCTTGTCCAATTTGGGTTTTTAACCAATCTTGTGCATCCAATAGGTGTGTTTGTGTCATTGGATGATCAATTACGTCATTTTGATCCTCCCAAGGTTTATTCTTGTCCAATTAGGGTTTTTAACCAATCTTGTGCATCCAATAGGTGTGTTTGTGTCATTGGATGATCAATTAGGTCGTTTTCGTCCTCCATAGGCTTATTCTTGCTCAAATAGGGTTTTTAACCAAACTTGTGCATCCAATAGGTTTGTTTGTTTCATTGGATGATCAATTAGGTCATTTTCGCCCTCCCTAGGCTTATTCTTGTCCAATTAGGGTTTTTAACCCATCTTGTGCATCAAATAGGGCTGTTTGTGTCTTTGGATGATCAATTAGGTCATTTTCGTCCTCCTGAAGCTTATTCTCGACCAATTAGGGTTTTTTACCAATCTTGTGCATCCAATAGGTTCATTTGTGTCATTTGATTAACATTTAGGTCATTTTCGTCCTCCCTAGTCATATTCTTATCGAATTAGGGTTTTTAACCAATCATGTGCATCCAATAGGTGTGTTTGTGTCATTGGATGATTAATTTGGTCATTTTCGTCCTCCCTAGGCTTATTCTTGTCCAATTAGGGTTTTTAACCAATCTTGTGCATCCAATAGGTGTGTTTGTGTCATTGGATGATCAATTAGGTCATTTTCGTCCTCCCAAAGCTTATTCTCGACAAATTAGGGGTTTTAACCAATCTTGTGCATCCAATAGGTTCATTTGTGTCATTGGATTAATATTTAGGTCATTTTCGTCCTCCCTAGTCATATCCTTATCCAATTAGGGTTTTTAACCAATCTTGTGCATCCAATAGGTGTGTTTGTGTCATTCCATGATCAATTAGGTCATTTTCGTCCTCCCTAGGCTTATTCTTGTTCAATTAGGGTTTTTAACCAATCTTGTGCATCCAATAGGTGTGTTTGTGTCATTGGATGATCAATTTTGTCATTTTCGTCTACCCTAGGCTTATTCTTGTCCAATTAGGGTTTTTAACAATTCTTGTGCATCCAATAGGTGTGTTTGTGTCATTGGATGATCAATTAGGTCATTTTCGTCCTCCCTAGGCTTATTCTTGTTCAATTGGGGTTTTTAACCAATTTTGTGCATCCAATAGGTTTGTTTGTGTCATTGGATGATCAATTTGCTCATTTTCGTCCTCCCTAGGCTTATTCTTGTCCAATTAGGGTTTTTAACCAATCTTGTGCATCCAATAGGTGTGTTTGTGTCATTGGATGATCAATTAGGTCATTTTCATCCTCCCTAGGCTTATTCTTCTCCAATTAGGGTTTTTAACCAATCATGTGCATCCAATAAGTTCATTTGTGTCATTGGATGATCAATTAGGTCATTTTCGTCCTCCCTAGGCATATTCTTGTCCAACTAGGGTTTTAAACCAATCTTGTGCATCCAATAGGTGTGTTTGTGTCATTGGATGATCAATTATGTCATTTTCGTCCTCCATAGGCTTATTCTTGTCCAATTATGGTTTTTAACCAATCTTGTGCATCCAATAGGTGTGTTTGTGTCATTGGATGATCAATTAGGTCATTTTCGTCCTCCCTAGGCTTATTCTTGTCCAATTAGGGTTTTTAACCAATCTTGTGCATCCAATAGGTGTGTTTGTGTCATTGGATGATCAATTAGGTCATTTTCGTCCTCCCTAGGCTTATTCTTGTCCAAATAGGGTTTTTAACCAATCTTGTACATCCAATAACTTTGTTTGTGTCATTGAATTAATATTTAGGTCATTTTCGTCCTCCCTAGGCATATTCTGGTCCAATTAGGGTTTTTAACCAATCTTTTGCATCCAATAAGTGTGTTTGTGTCATTGGATGATCAATTAGGTCATTTTCGTCCTCCCTAGACTTATTCTTGTCCAATTAGGGTTTGTAACCAATTTTGTGCATCCAATAAGTTCATTTGTGTCATTGGATTAACATTTAGGTCATTTTCGTCCTCGCTAGGCATATTCTTGTCCAATTAGGGTTTTTAACCAATCTTGTGCATCCAATAGGTGTGTTTGTGTCATTGGATGATCAATTAGGTCATTTTCGTCCTCCCTAGGCTTATTCTTGTCCAATTAGGGTTTTTAACCAATCTTGTGCATCCAATAAGTTCATTTGTGTCATTGGATTAACATTTAGGTCATTTTCGTCCTCCCTAGGCATATTATTGTCAAATTAGGGTTTTTAACCAATCTTGTGCATCCAATAGGTGTCTTTGTGTCATTGGGTGATCAATTAGGGTATTTTCGTCCTCCCTAGGCATATTCTTGTCCAATTAGGGTTTTTAACCAATCTTGTGCATCCAATAGGTGTGTTTGTGTCATTGGATGATCAATTAGGCCATTTTCGTCCTCCCTAGGTTTATTTTTGTCCAATTAGGGTTTTTAACCAATCTTGTGCATCCAATAGGTGTGTTTGTGTCATTGGATGATCAATTAGGTCATTTTCGTCCTCCCTAGGCTTATTCTTGTCCAATTAGGGTTTTTAACCAATCTTGTGCATCCAATAAGTTCATTTGTGTCATTGGATTAACATTTAGGTCATTTTCGTCCTCCCTAGGCATATTCTAGTCGAATTAGGGTTTTTAACCAATCTTGTGCATCCAATAGGTGTGTTTGCGTCATTGAATGATCAATTAGGTCACTTTCCTCCTCCCTAGGCATATTCTTGTGCAATTTGGGTTTTTAACCAATCTTGTGCATCCAATAGGTGTGTTTGTGTCATTGGATGATCAATTAGGTCATTTTCGTCCTCCCTAGGCTTATTCTTGTCCAATTAGGGTTTTTAACCAATCTTGTGCATCCAATAAGTTCATTTGTGTCATTGGATTAACATTTAGGTCATTTTCGTCCTCCCTAGGCATATTCTTGTCCAGTTAGGGTTTTTAACCAATCTTGTGCATCCAATAGGTGTGTTTGTGTCATTGGATGATCAATTAGGTCATTTTCGTCCTCCCTAGGCTTATTCTTGTCCAATTAGGGTTTTTAACCAATCTTGTGCATCCAATAAGTTCATTTGTGTCATTGGATGATCAATTAGGTCATTTTCGTCCTCCCTAGGCTTATTCTTGTTCAACTAGGGTTTTTAACCAATCTTGTGCATCCAATAGGTGTGTTTGTGTCATTGGATGATCAATTAGGTCATTTTCGTCCTCCCTAGGCTTATTCTTGTCCAATTAGGGTTTTTAACCAATCTTGTGCATCCAATAGGTGTGTTTGTGTCATTGGATGATCAATTAGGTCATTTTCGTTCTCCCTAGGCATATTCTTGTCCAACAAGGGTTTTTAACCAATCTTGTGCATCCAATAAGTTCATTTGTGTCATTGGATGATCAATTAGGTCATTTTCGTCCTCCCTAGGCATATTCTTGTCCAACTAGGGTTTTTAACCAATCTTGTGCATCCAATAAGTTGAGTTGTGTCATTGGATTAACATTTAGGTCATTTTCGTCCTCCCTAGGCTTATTCTTGTCCAATTAGGGTTTTTAACCAATCTTGTGCATCCAATAGGTGTGTTTATGTCATTGGATGATCGATTAGGTCATTTTCGTCCTCCCTAGGCATATTCTTGTCCAATTAGGGTTTTTAACCAATCTTGTGCATCCAATAGGTGTGTTTGTGTCATTGGATGATCAATTAGGTCATTTTCGTCCTCCCTAGGCTTATTCTTGTCCAATTAGGGTTTTTAACCAATCTTGTGCATCCAATAGGTGTGTTTGTGCCATTGGATGATCAATTAGGTCATTTTCGTCCTTCCTAGGCATATTCTTGTCCAATTAGGGTTTTTAACCAATCTTGTGCATCCAATAGGTGTGTTTGTGTCATTGGATGATCAATTAGGTCATTTTCGTCCTCCCTAGGCTTATTCTTGTCCAATTAGGGTTTTTAACCAATCTTGTGCATCCAATAGGTGTGTTTGTGTCATTGGATGATCAATTAGGTCATTTAAGTCCTCCCTAGGCTTATTCTAGTTCAATTAGGGTTTTTAACCAATCTTGTGCATCCAATAACTTTGTTTGTGTCATTGAATTAATATTTAGGTCATTTACGTCCTCCCTAGGCATATTCTTGTCCAATTAGGGTTTTTAACCAATCTTGTGCATCCAATAGGTGTGTTTGTGTCATTGGATGATCAATTAGGTCATTTACGCCCTCCCTAGGCTTATTCTTGTCCAATTAGGGTTTTTAACGAATCTTGTGCATCCAATAAGTTCATTTGTGTCATTGGATTAACAGTTAGGTCATTTTCATCCTCCCTAGGCATATTCTTGTCCAATTAGGGTTTTTAACCAATCTTGTGCTTCCAATAGGTGTGTTTGTGTCATTGGATGATCAATTACGTCATTTTCGTCCTCCCTAGGCTTATTCTTGTCCAATTAGGGTTTTTAACCAATCTTTTGCATCCAATAAGTTCATTGGTGTCATTGGATGATCAACTAGGTCATTTTCGTCCTCCCTAGGCATATTCTTGTCCAACTAGGGTTTTAAACCAATCTTGTGCATCTAATAGGTGTGTTTGTGTCATTGGATGATCAATTAGGTCATTTTCGTCCTCCCTAGGCTTATTCTTGTCCAATTAGGGTTTTTAACCAATCTTGTGCATCCAATAGGTGTGTTTGTGTCATTGGATGATCAATTAGGTCATTTTCGTCCTCCCTAGGCTTATTCTTGTCCAATTAGGGTTTTTAACCAATCTTGTGCATCCAATAGGTGTGTTTGTGTCGTTGGATGGTCAATTAAGTTATTTTCGTCCTCCCTAGGCTTATTCTTGTCCAATTAGGGTTTTTAACAAATCTTGTGCATCCAATAGGTGTGTTTGTGTCATTGGATGATCAATTAGGTCATTTTCGTCCTCCCTAGGCTTATTCTTGTTCAATTAGGGTTTTTAACCAATCTTGTGTATCCAATAGGTTTGTTTGTGTCATTGGATGATCAATTTGCTCATTTTCGTCCTCCCTAGGCTTATTCTTGTCCAATTAGGGTTTTTAACCAATCTTGTGCATCCAATAGGTGTGTTTGTGTCATTGGATGATCAATTAGGTCATTTTCGTCCTCCCTAGGCTTATTCTTGTTCAATTAGGGTTTTTAACCAATCTTGTGCATCCAATAGGTGTGTTTGTGTCATTGGATGATCAATTACGTCATTTTCGTCTACCCTAGGCTTATTCTTGTCCAATTAGGGTTTTTAACAAATCTTGTGCATCCAATAGGTGTGTTTGTGTCATTGGATGATCAATTAGGTCATTTTCGTCCTCCCTAGGCTTATTCTTGTTCAATTGGGGTTTTTAACCAATTTTGGGCATCCAATAGGTGTGTTTGTGTCATTGGATGATCAATTAGGTCATTTTCGTCCTCCCTAGGCTTATTCTTGTCCAATTAGAGTTTTTAACCATTCTTGTGCATCCAATAGGTGTGTTTGTGTCATTGGATGATCAATTAGGTCATTTTCGTCCTCCCTAGGCTTATTCTTGTTCAATTAGGGTTTTTAACCAATCTTGTGCATCCAATAGGTGTGTTTGTGTCATTGGATGATCAATTAGGTCATTTTCGTCCTCCCTAGGCTTATTCTTGTCCAATTAGGGTTTTTAACAAATCTTGTGCATCCAATAGGTGTGTTTGTGTCATTGGATGATCAATTAGGTCATTTTCGTCCTCCCTAGGCTTATTCTTGTTCAATTAGGGTTTTTAACCAATTTTGTGCATCCAATAGGTTTGTTTGTGTCATTGGATGATCAATTTGCTCATTTTCGTCCTCCCTAGGCTTATTCTTGTCCAATTAGGGTTTTTAACCAATCTTGTGCATCCAATAGGTGTGTTTGTGTCATTGGATGATCAATTAGGTCATTTTCGTCCTCCTTAGGCTTATTCTTGTTCAATTAGGGTTTTTCACCAATCTTGTGCATCCTATAGGTTTGTTTGTGTCCTTGGATGATCAATTTTGTCATTCTCGTCCTCCCTAGGCTTATTCTTGTCCAATTTGGGTTTTTAACCAATCTTGTGCATCCAATAGGTGTGTTTGTGTCATTGGATGATCAATTACGTCATTTTGATCCTCCCAAGGTTTATTCTTGTCCAATTAGGGTTTTTAACCAATCTTGTGCATCCAATATGTGTGTTTGTGTCATTGGATGATCAATTAGGTCATTTTCGTCCTCCATAGGCTTATTCTTGCTCAATTAGGGTTTTTAACCAAACTTGTGCATCCAATAGGTTTGTTTGTTTCATTGGATGATCAATTAGGTCATTTTCGCCCTCCCTAGGCTTATTCTTGTCCAATTAGGGTTTTTAACCCATCTTGTGCATCAAATAGGGCTGTTTGTGTCTTTAAATGATCAATTAGGTCATTTTCGTCCTCCCGAAGCTTATTCTCGACCAATTAGGGTTTTTAACCAATCTTGTGCATCCAATAGGTTCATTTGTGTCATTGGATTAACATTTAGGTCATTTTCGTCCTCCCTAGTCATATTCTTATCGAATTATGGTTTTTAACCAATCTTGTGCATCCAATAGGTGTGTTTGTGTCATTGGATGATCAATTAGGTCATTTTCTTCCTCCCTAGGCTTATTCTTGTCCAATTAGGATTTTTAACCAATCTTGTGCATCTAATAAGTTCATTTGTGTCATTGGATTAACATTTAGGTCATTTTCGTCCTCCCTAGTCATATTCTTATCGAATTAGGGTTCTTAACCAATCTTGTGCATCCAATAGGTTTGTTTGTGTCATTGGATGATCAATTAGGTCATTTTCGTCCTCCTAAGGCTTATTCTTGTCCAATTAGGGTTTTTAACCAATCTTCTGCATCTAATAGGTGTGTTTGTGTCATTGGATGATCTATTAGGTCATTTTCTTCCTCCCCAGGCTTATTCTTGTCCAATTAGGATTTTTAACCAATCTTGTGCATCCAATAAGTTCATTTGTGTCATTGGATTAACATTTAGGTCATTTTCTTCCTCCCCAGGCATATTCTTGTCCAATTAGGGTTTTTAACCAATCTTGAGCATCCAATAGGTGTGTTTGTGTCATTGGAAGATCAATTAGGTCATTTTCGTCCTCCCTAGGCTTATTGCTGTCCCACTAGGGTTTTTAACCAATCTTGTGCATCCAATAGGTGTGTTTGTGTCATTGGATGATCAATTAGGTCATTTTCGTCCTCCCGAAGCTTATTCTCGACAAATTAGGGGTTTTAACCAATCTTGTGCATCCAATAGGTTCATTTGTGTCATTGGATTAATATTTAGGTCATTTTCGTCCTCCCTAGTAATATTCTTATCCAATTAGGGTTTTTAACCAATCTTGTGCATCCAATAGGTGTGTTTGTGTCATTGGATGATCAATTAGGTCATTTTCGTCCTCCCTAGGCTTATTCTTGTTCAATTAGGGTTTTTAACCAATCTTGTGCATCCAATAGGTGTGTTTGTGTCATTGGATGATCAATTACGTCATTTTCGTCTACCCTAGGCTTATTCTTGTCCAATTAGGGTTTTTAACAAATCTTGTGCATCCAATAGGTGTGTTTGTGTCATTGGATGATCAATTAGGTCATTTTCGTCCTTCCTAGGCTTATTCTTGTTCAATTGGGGTTTTTAACCAATTTTGTGCATCCAATAGGTTTGTTTGTGTCATTGGATGATCAATTTGCTCATTTTCGTCCTCCCTAGGCTTATTCTTGTCCAATTAGGGTTTTTAACCAATCTTGTGCATCCAATAGGCGTGTTTGTGTCATTGGATTATCAATTAGGTCATTTTCGTCCTCCATAGGCTTATTCTTGTTCAATTAGGGTTTTTAACCAATCTTGTGCATCCAATAGGTTTGTTTGTGTCCTTGGATGATCAATTTGGTTATTCTCGTCCTCCCTAGGCTTATTCTTGTCCAATTAGGGTTTTTAACCAATCTTGTGCATCCAATAGGTGTGTTTGTGTCATTGGATGATCAATTACGTCATTTTGATCCTCCCATGGTTTATTCTTGTCCAATTAGGGTTTTTAACCAATCTTGTGCATCCAATAAGTTCATTTGTGTCATTGGATTAACATTTAGGTCATTTCAATCCTCCCTAGGCATATTCTTGTTTAATTAGGGTTTTTAACCAATCTTGAGCATCCAATAATTGTGCTTGTGTCATTGGATGATCAATTAGGTCATTTTCGTCCTCCCTATGCTTATTCTTTTCCAATTAGGGTTTTTAACCAATCTTGTGCATCCAATAGGTGTGTTTGTGTCATTGGATGATCAATTAGGTCATTTTCGTCCTCCCGAAGCTTATTCTCGACCAATTAGGGTTTTTAACCACTCTTGTGCATCCAATAGGTGTGTTTGTGTCATTGGATGATCAATAAGGTCATTTTCGTCCTCCCTAGGCTTATTCTTGTTCAATTATGGTTTTTAACCAATCTTGTGCATCCAATAGGTTTGTTTGTGTCCTTGGATGATCAATTAGGTCATTTTCGTCCTCCCTAGGCTTATACTTGTCCAATTAGGGTTTTTAACCAATCTTGTGCATCCAATAAGTTCATTTGTGTCATTGGATTAACATTTAGGTCATTTTCTTCCTCCTTAGGCATATTCTTGTTCAATTAGGGTTTTTAACCAATCTTGTGCATCCAATAGATGTGTTTGTGTCATTGGATGATCAATTAGGTCATTTTCGTCCTCCCTAGGCTTATTCTTGTTCAATTGGGGTTTTTAACCAATTTTTTTGCATCCAATAGGTTTGTTTGTGTCATTGGATGATCAATTTCCTCATTTTCGTCCTCCCTAGGCTTATTCTTGTCCAATTAGGGTTTTTAACAAATCTTGTGCATCCAATAGGTGTGTTTGTGTCATTGGATGATCAATTAGGTCATTTTCGTCCTCCCTAGGCTTATTCTTGTTCAATTAGGGTTTTTAACCAATCTTGTGCATCCAATAGGTTTGTTTGTGTCCTTGGATGATCAATTTGGTCATTTTCCTCCTCCCTTGGCTTATTCTTGTCCAATTAGGGTTCTTAACCAATCGTGTGCATCCAATAGGTGTGTTTGTGTCATTGGATGATCAATTAGGTCATTTTCGTCCTCCCTAGGCTTATACTTGTCCAATTTGGGTTTTTAACCAATCTTGTGCATCCAATAAGTTCATTTGTGTACTTGGATTAACATTTAGGTCATTTTCTTCCTCCTTAGGCATATTCTTGTTCAATTAGGGTTTTTAACCAATCTTGTGCATCCAATAGATGTGTTTGTGTCATTGGATGATCAATTAGGTCATTTTCTTCCACCCTAGACTGATTCTTGTCCAATTAGGGTTTTTAACAAATCTTGTGCATCCAATAGGTGTGTTTGTGTCATTGAATGATCAATTAGGATTATTCTTGTTCAATTAGGGTTTTTAACCAATCTTGTGCATCCAATAGGTGTGTTTGTGTCATTGGATGATCAATTAGGTCATTTTCGTCCTCCTAAGGCTTATTCTTGTCCAATTAGGGTTTTTAACCAATCTTTTGCATCTAATAGGTGTGTTTGTGTCTTTGGATGACCAATTAGGTCATTTTCTTCCTCCCTAGGGTTATTCTTGTCCAATTATGATTTTTAACCAATCTTGTGTATCTAATAAGTTCATTTGTGTCATTGGATTAACATTTAGGTCATTTTCGTCCTCCCTAGGCATATTCTTGTCTAATTAGGGTTTTTAACCAATCTTGAGCATTCAATAGGTGTGTTTGTGTCATTGGAAGATCAATTAGGTCATTTTCGTCCTCCCTAGGCTTATTGTTGTCCAATTAGGGTTTTTAACCAATCTTGTGCATCCAATAGGTGTGTTTGTGTCATTGGATGATCAATTAGGTCATTTTCGTCCTCCCGAGGCTTATTCTCGACAAATTAGGGGTTTTAACCAATCTTGTGCATCCAATATGTTCATTTGTGTCATTGGATTAACATTTAGGTCATTTTCGTCCTCCCTAGTCATATTCTTATCGAATTAGGGTTTTTAACCAATCTTGTGCATCCAATAGGTGTGTTTGTGTCATTGGATGATCAATTAGGTCATTTTCGTCCTCCCTAGGCTTATTCTTGTTCAATTGGGGTTTTTAACCAATTTTGTGCATCCAATAGGTTTGTTTGTGTCATTGGATGATCAATTTGCTCATTTTCGTCCTCCCTAGGCTTATTCTTGTCCAATTAGGGTTTTTAACCAATCTTGTGCATCCAATAGGTGTGTTTGAGTCATTGGATTATCAATTAGGTCATTTTCGTCCTCCCTAGGCTTATTCTTTTTCAATTAGGGTTTTTAACCAATCTTGTGTATCCAATAGGTTTGTTTGTTTCCTTGGATGATCAATTTGGTAATTTTCGTCCTCCCTAGGCTTATTCTTGTTCAATTAGGGTTTTTAACCAATCTTGTGCATCCAATAGGATTGTTTGTGTCATTGGATGATCAATTAGGTCATTTTCGTCCTCCCTAGGCTTTTTCTTGTCCAATTAGGGTTTTTAACAAATCTTGTGCATCCAATAAGTTCATTTGTGTCATTGGATTAACATTTAGGTCATTTTCGTCCTCTTTAGGCATATTCTTGTCCAATTAGGGTTTTTAGCCAATCTAGTGCATCCAATAGGTGTGTTTATGTCATTGGATGATCAATTAGGTCATTATCGTCCTCCCTATGCTTATTCTTGTCCAATTAGGGATTTTAACCAATCTTGTGCATCCAATAGGTGTGTTTGTGTCATTGGATGATCAATTAGGTCATTTTCGTCCTCCCTAGGCTTATTCTTGTCCAATTAGGGTTTTTAACCAATCTTGTGCATCCAATAAGTTCATTTGTGTCATTGGATTAACATTTAGGTCATTTTCGTCCTCCCTAGGCATATTCTTGTCCAATTAGGGTTTTTAACCCATCTTCTGCATCAAATAGGGGTGTTTGTGTCATTGGATGATCAATTAGGTAATTTTCGTCCTCCCGAAGCTTATTCTCGACCAATTAGGGTTTTTAACCAATCTTGTGCATCCAATAGGTTCATTTGTGTCATTGGATTAACATTTAGGTCATTTTCGTCCTCCCTAGTCATATTCTTATCGAATTAGGGTTTTTAACCAATCTTGTGCATCCAATAGGTGTGTTTGTGTCATTGGATGATCAATTAGGTCATTTTCGTCCTTCCAAGGCTTATTCTTGTCCAATTAGGGTTTTTAACCAATCTTGTGCATCTAATAGGTGTGTTTGTGTCATTGGATGATCTATTAGGTCATTTTCTTCCTCCCCAGGCTTATTCTTGTCCAATTAGGATTTTTAACCAATCTTGTGCATCCAATAAGTTCATTTGTGTCATTGGATTAACATTTAGGTCATTTTCGTCCTCCCTAGGCATATTCTTGTCCAATTAGGGTTTTTAACCAATCTTGAGCATCCAATAGGTGTGTTTGTGTCATTGGATGAACAATTAGGTCATTTTCGTCCTCCCTAGGCTTATTCTTGTCCAATTAGGGTTTTTAACCAATCTTGTGCATCCAATAGGTGTGTTTGTGTCATTGGATGATCAATTAGGTCATTTTCGTCCTCCCGAAGCTTATTCTCGACCAATTAGGGTTTTTATCAAATCTTGTGCATCCAATAGGTTCATTTATGTCATTGGATTAACATTTAGGTCATTTTCGTGCTCCCTAGTCATATTCTTATCCAATTAGGGTTTTTAACCAATCTTGTGCATCCAATAGGTGTGTTTGTGTCATTGGATGATCAATTAGGTCATTTTCGTCCTCCCTAGGCTTATTCTTGTCCAATTAGGGTTTTTAACCAATCTTGTGCATCCAATAGGTGTGTTTTTTGTCATTGGATGATCAATTAGGTCATTTTCGTCCTCCCTAGGCTTATTCTTCTCCAATTAGGGTTTTTAACCAATCTTGTGCATCTAATAGGTGTGTTTGTGTCATTGGATGATCAATTGGGTCATTTTCATCCTCCCTAGGCTTATTCTTGTCCAATTAGGGCTTTTAACCAATCTTGTGCATCCGATAAGTTTGTTTGTGTCATTGAATTAATATTTAGGTCATTTTCGTCCTCCCTAGGCATATTCTTGTCCAATTAGGGTTTTTAACCAATCTTGTGCATCCAATAGGTGTGTTTGTGTCATTGGATGATCAATTAGGTCATTTTCGTCCTCCCTAGGCTTATTCTTGTCCAATTAGGGTTTTTAACCAATCTTGTGCATCCAATAGGTGTGTTTGTGTCATTGGATGACCACTTAGGTCATTTTCGTCCTCCCTAGGCATATTCTTGTCCAATTAGGGTTTTTAACCAATCTTGTGCATCCAATAGGTGTGTTTGTGTCATTGGATGATCAATTAGGTCATTTTCGTCCTCCCTAGGCTTATTCTTGTCCAATTAGGGTTTTTAACCAATCTTGTGCATCCAATAGGTGTGGTTCTGTCATTGGATGATCAATTAGGTCATTTTCGTCCTCCCTAGGCTTATTCTTGTCCAATTAGGGTTTTTAACCAATCTTGGGCATCCAATAAGTTCATTTGTGTCATTGGATTAACATTTAGGTCATTTTCGTCCTCCCTAGGCATATTCTTGTCCAATTAGGGTTTTTAAACAATCTTGTGCATCCAATAGGTGTGTTTGTGTCATTGGATGATCAATTAGGTCATTTTCGTCCTCCTTAGGCTTATTATTGTCCAATTATGGTTTTTAAGCAATCTTGTGGTTCCAATAAGTTCATTTGTGTCATTGGATTAACATTTAGGTCATTTTCGTCCTCCCTAGGCATATTCTTGTCCAATTAGGGTTTTTAACCAATCTTGTGCATCCAATAGGTGTGTTTGTGTCATTGGATGATCAATTAGGTCATTTTCGTCCTCCCTAGGCTTATTCTTGTCCAATTAGGGTTTTTAAGCAATCTTGATCATCCAATAAGTTTATTTGTGTCATTCGATTAACATTTAGGTCATTTTCGTCCTCCCTAGGCATATTCTTGTCCAATTAGGGTTTTTAACCAATCTTGTGCATCCAATAGGTGTGTTTGTGTCATTGGATGATCAATTAGGTCATTTTCGTCCTCCCTAGGCTTATTCTTGTCCAATTAGGGTTTTTAACCAATCTTGTGCATCCAATAAGTTCATTTGTGTCATTGGATGATCAATTAGGTCATTTTCGTCCTCCCTAGGCTTATTCTTGTCCAATTACGGTTTCGAACCAATCTTGTGCATCCAATAGGTGTGTTTGTGTCATTGGATGATCAATTAGGTCATTTTCGTCCTCCCTAGGCTTATTCTTGTCCAATTAGGGTTTTTAACCAATCTTGTGCATCCAATAGGTGTGTTTGTGTCATTGGATTAACATTTAGGTCATTTTCGTCCTCCCTAGGCTTATTCTTGTCCAATTAGGGTTTTTAACCAATCTTGTGCATCCAATAAGTTGAGTTGTGTCATTGGATTCACATTTAGGTCATTTTCGTCCTCCGTAGGCTTATTCTTGTCCAATTAGGGTTTTTAACCAATCTTGTGCATCCAATAGGTGTGTTTGTGTCATTGGATGATCAATTAGGTCATTTTCGTCCTCCCTAGGCTTATTCTTACCTAATTAGGGTTTTTAACCAATCTTGTGCATCCAATAAGTTGAGTTGTGTCATTGGATGATCAATTAGGTCATTTTCGTCCTCCATAGGCTTATTCTTGTCCAATAAGGGTTTTTAACCAATCTTGTGCATCCAATAAGTTTGTTTATGTCATTGAATTAATATTTAGGTCATTTTCGTCCTCCCTAGGCATATTCTTGTCCAATTAGGGTTTTTAACCAATCTTGTGCATCCAATAGGTGTGTTTGTGTCATTGGATGATCAATTAGGTCATTTTCGTCCTCCCTAGGCTTATTCTTGTTCAATTAGGGTTTTTAACCAATCTTGTGCATCCAATAGGTGTGTTTGTGTCATTGGATGATCAATTAGGTCATTTTCGTCCTCCCAAGGCTTATTCTTGTCCAATTAGGGTTTTTAACCAATCTTGTGCTTCTAATAGGTGTGTTTGTGTCATTGGATGATCAATTAGGTCATTTTCTTCCTCCCTATGCTTATTCTTGTCCAATTAGGATTTTTAACCAATCTTGTGCATCCAATAAGTTCATTTGTGTCATTGGATTAACATTTAGGTCATTTTCGTCCTCCCTAGGCATATTCTTGTTCAATTAGGGTTTTTAACCAATCTTGAGCATCCAATAGGTGTGTTTGTGTCATTGGATGATCAATTAGGTCATTTTCGTCCTCCCTAGGCTTATTGTTGTCCAATTAGGGTTTTTAACCAATCTTGTGCATCCAATAGGTGTGTTTGTGTCATTGGATGATCAATTAGGTCATTTTCGTCCTCCCGAAGCTTATTCTCGACAAATTAGGGGTTTTAACCAATCTTGTGCGTCCAATAGGTTCATTTGTGTCATTGGATTAACATTTAGGTCATTTTAGTCCTCCCAAGTCATATTCTTATCCAATTAGGGTTTTTAACCAATTTTGTGCATCCAATAGGTTTGTTTGTGTCATTGGATGATCAATTTGCTCATTTTCGTCTTCCCTAGGCTTATTCTTGTCCAATTAGGGTTTTTAACCAATCTTGTGCATCCAATAGGTGTGTTTGTGTCATTGGATTATCAATTAGGTCATTTTCGTCCTCCATAGGCTTATTCTTGTTCAATTAGGGTTTTTAACCAATCTTGTGCATCCAATAGGTTTGTTTGTGTCCTTGGATGATCAATTTGGTCATTCTCGTCCTCCCTAGGCTTATTCTTGTCCAATTAGGGTTTTTAACCAATCTTGTGCATCCAATAGGTTCATTTGTGTCATTGGATTAACATTTAGGTCGTTTTCGTCCTCCCTAGTCATATTCTTTTCGAATTAGGGTTTTTAACCAATCTTGTGCATCCAATAGGTGTGTTTGTGTCATTGAATGATCAATTAGGTCATTTTCGTCCTCCCTAGGATTATTCTTGTAGGTGTGTTTGTGTCATTGGATGATCAATTAGGTCATTTTCGTCCTCCCGAAGCTTATTCTCGACAAATTAGGGGTTTTAACCAATCTTGTGCATCCAATAGGTTCATTTGTGTCATTGGATTAACATTTAGGTCATTTTAGTCCTCCCAAGTCATATTCTTATCCAATTAGGGTTTTTAACCAATTTTGTGCATCCAATAGGTTTGTTTGTGTCATTGGATGATCAATTTGCTCATTTTCGTCTTCCCTAGGCTTATTCTTGTCCAATTAGGGTTTTTAACCAATCTTGTGCATCCAATAGGTGTGTTTGTGTCATTGGATTATCAATTAGGTCATTTTCGTCCTCCATAGGCTTATTCTTGTTCAATTAGGGTTTTTAACCAATCTTGTGCATCCAATAGGTTTGTTTGTGTCCTTGGATGATCAATTTGGTCATTCTCGTCCTCCCTAGGCTTATTCTTGTCCAATTAGGGTTTTTAACCAATCTTGTGCATCCAATAGGTGTTTTTGTGTCATTGGATGATCAATTACGTCATTTTGATCCTCCCAAGGTTTATTCTTGTCCAATTAGGGTTTTTAACCAATCTTGTGCATCCAATAAGTTCATTTGTGTCATTGGATTAACATTTAGGTCATTTCAGATGCACAAGATTGGTTAAAAACCCTAATTGGACAACAATAAGCCTAGGGAGGACGAAAATGACCTAATTGATCTTCCAATGACACAAACACACCTATTGAATGCTCAAGATTGGTTAAAAACCCTAATTAGACAAGAATATGCCTAGGGAGGACGAAAATGACCTAAATGTTAATCCAATGACACAAATGAACTTATTGGATACACAAGATTGGTTAAAAATCATAATTGGACAAGAATAACCCTAGGGAGGAAGAAAATGACCTAATTGGTCATCCAAAGACACAAACACACCTATTAGATGCAAAAGATTGGTTAAAAACCCAAACCAATCTTGAGCATCCAATAATTGTGCTTGTGTCATTGGATGATCAATTAGGTCATTTTCGTCCTCCCTATGCTTATTCTTGTTCAATTAGGGTTTTTAACCAAACTTGTGCATCCAATAGGTTTGTTTGTGTCCTTGGATGATCAATTTGGTCATTTTCGTCCTCCCTAGGCTTATTCTTGTCCAATTAGGGTTTTTAACCAATCTTGTGCATCCAATAGGTGTGTTTGTGTCATTGGATGATCAATTAGGTCATTTTCGTCCTCCCTAGGCTTATACTTGTCCAATTAGGGTTTTTAACCAATCTTGTGCATCCAATAAGTTCATTTGTGTCATTGGATTAACATTTAGGTCATTTTCTTCCTCCTTAGGCATATTCTTGTTCAATTAGGGTTTTTAACCAATCTTGTGCATCCAATAGATGTGTTTGTGTCATTGGATGATCAATTAGGTCATTTTCGTCCTCCCTAGGCTTATTCTTGTTCAATTGGGGTTTTTAACCAATTTTGTGCATCCAATAGGTTTGTTTGTGTCATTGGATGATCAATTTGCTCATTTTCGTCCTCCCTAGGTTTATTCTTGTCCAATTAGGGTTTTTAACCAATCTTGTGCATCCAATAGGTGTGTTTGTGTCATTGGATGATCAAGTAGGTCATTTTCGTCCTCCTAAGGCTTATTCTTGTTCAATTTGGGTTTTTAACCAATCTTGTGCATCCAATAGGTTTGTTTGTGTCCTTGGATGATCAATTTAGTCATTTTCCTCCTCCCTTGGCTTATTCTTGTCCAATTAGGGTTTTTAACCAATCGTGTGCATCCAATAGGTGTGTTTGTGTCATTGGATGATCAATTAGGTCATTTTCGTCCTCCCTAGGCTTATACTTGTCCAATTTGGGTTTTTAACCAATCTTGTGCATCCAATAAGTTCATTTGTGTCATTGGATTAACATTTAGGTCATTTTCTTCCTCCTTAGGCATATTCTTGTTCAATTAGGGTTTTTAACCAATCTTGTGCATCCAATAGATGTGTTTGTGTCATTGGATGATCAATTAGGTCATTTTCTTCCTCCCTAGACTGATTCTTGTCCAATTAGGGTTTTTAACCAACCTTGTGCATCCAATAGGTGTGTTTGTGTCATTGGATGATCAATTACGTCATTTTCGTCCTCCCTAGGCTTATTCTTGTCCAATTAGGGTTTTTAACCAATCTTGTGCATCCAATAGGTTCCTTTGTGTCATTGGATTAACATTTAGGTCGTTTTCGTCCTCCCTAGTCATATTCTTTTCGAATTAGGGTTTTTAACCAATCTTGTGCATCCAATAGGTGTGTTTGTGTCATTGAATGATCAATTAGGTCATTTTCGTCCTCCCTAGGATTATTCTTGTTCAATTAGGGTTTTTAACCAATCTTGTGCATCCAATAGGTGTGTTTGTGTCATTGGATGATCAATTAGGTCATTTTCGTCCTCCCAAGGCTCATTCTTGTCCAATTAGGGTTTTTAACCAATCTTTTGCATCTAATAGGTGTGTTTGTGTCTTTCGATGACCAATTAGGTCATTTTCTTCCAATTATGAGTTTTAACCAATCTTGTGTATCCAATAAGTTCATTTGTGTCATTGGATTAACATTTAGGTCATTTTCGTCCTCCCTAGGCATATTCTTGTCCAATTAGGGTTTTTAACCAATCTTGAGCATTCAATAGGTGTGTTTGTGTCATTGGATGATCAATTAGGTCATTTTCGTCCTCCCTAGGCTTATTGTTGTCCAATTAGGGTTTTTAACCATTCTTGTGCATCCAATAGGTGTGTTTGTGTCATTGGATGATCAATTAGGTCATTTTCGTCCTCCCGAAGCTTATTCTCGACAAATTAGGGGTTTTAACCAATCTTGTGCATCCAATAGGTTCATTTGTGTCATTGGATTAACATTTAGGTCATTTTAGCCCTCCCAAGTCATATTCTTATCCAATTAGGGTTTTTAACCAATCTTGTACATCCAATAGGTGTGTTTGTGTCATTGGATGATCAATTAGGTCACTTTCGTCCTCCCTAGGCTTATTCTTGTTCAATTGGGGTTTTTAACCAATTTTGTGCATCCAATAGGTTTGTTTGTGTCATTGGATGATCAATTTGCTCATTTTCGTCCTCCCTAGGCTTATTCTTGTCCAATTAGGGTTTTTAACCAATCTTGTGCATCCAATAGGTGTGTTTGTGTCATTGGATGATCAATTAGGTCATTTTCGTCCTCCCGAGGCTTATTCTTGTTCAATTAGGGTTTTTAACCAATCTTGTGCATCCAATAGGTTTGTTTGTGTCCTTGGATGATCAATTTGGTCATTTTCGTCCTCCCTACGCTTATTCTAGTCCAATTAGGGTTTTTAACCATTCTTGTGCATCCAATAGGTGTGTTTGTGTCATTGGATGATCAATTAGGTCATTTTCGTCCTCCCTATGCTTATACTTGTCCAATTAGGGTTTTTAACCAATCTTGTGCATCCAATAAGTTCATTTGTGTCATTGGATTAACATTTAGGTCATTTTCTTCCTCCTTAGGCATATTCTTGTTAAATTAGGGTTTTTAACCAATCTTGTGCATCCAATAGATGTGTTTGTGTCATTGGATGATCAATTAGGTCATTTTCTTCCTCCCTAGGCTGATTCTTGTCCAATTAGGGTTTTTAACCAATCTTGTGCATCCAATAGGTGTGTTTGTGTCATTGGATGATAAATTAGGTCATTTTCGTCCTCCCTAGGCTTATTCTTGTCCAATTAGGGGTTTTAACCAATCTTGTGCATCCAATAGGTTCATTTGTGTCATTATATTAACATTTAGGTCATTTTCGTCCTCACTAGTCATATTCTTATCGAATTAGGGTTTTTAACCAATCTTGTGCATCCAATAGGTGTGTTTGTGTCATTGAATGATCAATTAGGTCATTTTCTTCCTCCCTAGGATTATTCTTGTTCAATTAGGGTTTTTAACCAATCTTGTGCATCCAATAGGTGTGTTTGTGTCGTTGGATGATCAATTAGGTCATTTTCGTCCTCCCAAGGCTTATTCTTGTCCAATTAGGGTTTTTAACCAATATTTTGCATCTAATAGGTGTGTTTGTGTCTTTGGATGATCAATTAGGTCATTTTCTTCCTCCCTAGGGTTATTCTTGTCCAATTAGGATTTTTAACAAATCTTGTGCATCCATTAAGTTCATTTGTGTCATTGCATTAACATTTAGGTCATTTTCGTCCTCCCTAGGCATATTCTTGTCCAATTAGGGTTTTTAACCAATCTTGAGCATTCAATAGGTGTGTTTGTGTCATTGGATGATCAATTAGGTCATTTTCGTCCTCCCGAAGCTTATTCTCGACAAATTAGGGGTTTTAACCAATCTTGTGCATCCAATAGGTTCATTTGTGTCATTAGATTAACATTTAGGTCATTTTCGTCCTCCCTAGTCATATTCTTATCCAATTAGGGTTTTTAACCAATCTTGTACATCCAATAGGTGTGTTTGTGTCATTGGATGATCAATTAGGTCACTTTCGTCCTCCCTAGGCTTATTCTTGTTCAATTAGGGTTTTTAACCAATCTTGTGCATCCAATAGGTGTGTTTGTGTCATTGGATGATCAATTAGGTCATTTTCGTCCTCCCTAGGCTTATACTTGTCCAATTAGGGTTTTTAACCAATCTTGTGCATCCAATAAGTTCATTTGTGTCATTGGATTAACATTTAGGTCATTTTCTTCTTCCTTAGGCATATTCTTGTTCAATTAGGGTTTTTAACCAATCTTGTGCATCCAATAGATGTGTTTGTGTCATTGGATGATCAATTAGGTCATTTTCTTCCTCCCTAGGCTGATTGTTGTCCAATTAGGGTTTTTAACCAATCTTGTGCATCCAATAGGTGTGTTTGTGTCATTGGATGATCAATTAGGTCATTTTCGTCCTCCCTAGGCTTATACTTGTCCAATTAGGGTTTTTAACCAATCTTGTGCATCCAATAAGTTCATTTGTGTCAGTGGATTAACATTTAGGTCATTTTCGTCCTCCCTAGGCTTATACTTGTCCAATTAGGGTTTTTAACCAATCTTGTGCATCCAATAAGTTCATTTGTGTCATTGGATTAACATTTAGGTCATTTTCTTCCTCCTTAGACATATTCTTGTTCAATTAGGGTTTTTAACCAATCTTGTGCATCCAATAGATGTGTTTGTGTCATTGGATGATCAATTAGGTCATTTTCTTCCGCCCTAGGCTGATTCTTGTCCTATTAGGGTTTTTAACCAATCTTGTGCATCCAATAGGTGTGTTTGTGTCATTGGATGATCAATTAGGTCATTTTCGTCCTCCCTAGGCTTATTCTTGTCCAATTAGGGTTTTTAACCAATCTTGTGCATCCAATAGGTTCATTTGTGTTATTGGATTAACATTTAGGTCATTTTCGTCCTCCCTAGTCATATTCTTATCGAATTAGGGTTTTTAACCAATCTTGTGCATCCAATAGGTGTGTTTGTGTCATTGAATGATCAATTAGGTCATTTTCGTCCTCCCTA
The DNA here is from genome assembly GCA_037974775.1 of Cicer pinnatifidum. Classification (NCBI taxonomy): domain Eukaryota; kingdom Viridiplantae; phylum Streptophyta; class Magnoliopsida; order Fabales; family Fabaceae; genus Cicer; species Cicer pinnatifidum. Next base: position 152,179 of record JBBPBR010001862.1, on the reverse strand, counting down.
GGAATATTCTTGTTCAATTAGGGTTTTTAACCAATCTTGTGCATCCAATAGGTGTGTTTGTGTCATTGAATGATCAATTAGGTCATTTTCGTCCTCCCTAGGATTATTCTTGTTCAATTAGGGTTTTTAACCAATCTTGTGCATCCAATAGGTGTGTTTGTGTCATTGGATGATCAATTAGGTCATTTTCTTCCTCCCTAGGCTGATTCTTGTCCAATTAGGGTTTTTAACCAATCTTTTGCATCTAATAGGTGTGTTTGTGTCTTTGGATGATCAATTAGGTCATTTTCTTCCTCCCTAGGCTTATTCTTGTCCAATTAGGATTTTGAACCAATCTTGTGCATCCAATAAGTTCATTTGTGTCATTGGATTAACATTTAGGTCATTTTCGTCCTCCCTAGGCATATTCTTGTCCAATTATGGTTTTTAACCAATCTTGAGCATTCAATAGGTGTGTTTGTGTCATTGGATGATCAATTAGGTCATTTTCGTCCTCCCTAGGCTTATTGTTGTCCAATTAGGGTTTTTAACCAATCTTGTGCATCCAATAGGTGTGTTTGTGTCATTGGATGATCAATTAGGTCATTTTCGTCCTCCCGAAGCTTATTCTCGACAAATTAGGGGTTTTAACCAATCTTGTGCATCCAATAGGTTCATTTGTGTCATTGGATTAACATTTAGGTCATTTTCGTCCTCCCTAGTCATATTCTTATCCAATTAGGGTTTTTAACCAATCTTGTACATCCAATAGGTGTGTTTGTGTCATTGGATGATCAATTAGGTCATTTTCGTCCTCCCAAGGCTTATTCTTGTTCAATTGGGGTTTTTAACCAATTTTGTGCATCCAATAGGTTTGTTTGTGTCATTGGATGATCAATTTGCTCATTTTTGACCTCCCTAGGTTTATTCTTGTCCAATTAGGGTTTTTAACCAATCTTGTGCATCCAATAGGTGTGTTTGTGTCATTGGATGATCAATTAGGTCATTTTCGTCCTCCCAAGACTTATTCTTGTTCAATTAGGGTTTTTAACCAATCTTGTGCATCCAATAGGTTTGTTTGTGTCCTTGGATGATCAATTTGGTCATTTTCGTCCTCCCTAGGCTTATTCTTGTCCAATTACCAATTAGGGTTTTTAACCAATCTTGTGCATCCAATAGGTGTGTTTGTGTCATTGGATGATCAATTAGGTCATTTTGGTCCTCCCTAGGCTTATACTTGTCCAATTAGGGTTTTTCACCTATCTTGTGCATCCAATAAGTTCATTTGTGTCATTGGATTAACATTTAGGTCATTTTCTTTCTCCTTAGGCATATTCTTGTTCAATTAGGGTTTTTAACCAATCTTGTGCATCCAATAGATGTGTTTGTGTCATTGGATGATCAATTAGGTCATTTTCGTCCTCCCAAGGCTTATTCTTGTTCAATTGGGGCTTTTAACCAATTTTGTGCATCCAATAGGTTTGTTTGTGTCATTGGATGATCAATTTGCTCATTTTTGACCTCCCTAGGCTTATTCTTGTCCAATTAGGGTTTTTAACCAATCTTGTGCATCCAATAGGTGTGTTTGTGTCATTGGATGATCAATTAGGTCATTTTCGTCCTCCCAAGACTTATTCTTGTTCAATTAGGGTTTTTAACCAATCTTGTGCATCCAATAGGTTTGTTTGTGTCCTTGGATGATCAATTTGGTCATTTTCGTCCTCCCTAGGCTTATTCTTGTCCAATTACCAATTAGGGTTTTTAACCAATCTTGTGCATCCAATAGGTGTGTTTGTGTCATTGGATGATCAATTAGGTCATTTTCGTCCTCCCTAGGCTTATACTTGTCCAATTAGGGTTTTTCACCTATCTTGTGCATCCAATAAGTTCATTTGTGTCATTGGATTAACATTTAGGTCATTTTCTTTCTCCTTAGGCATATTCTTGTTCAATTAGGGTTTTTAACCAATCTTGTGCATCCAATAGATGTGTTTGTGTCATTGGATGATCAATTAGGTCATTTTCGTCCTCCCTAGGCTTATTCTTGTTCAATTGGGGTTTTTAACCAATTTTGTGCATCCAATAGGTTTGTTTGTGTCATTGGATGATCAATTTGCTCATTTTCGTCCTCCCTAGGCTTATTCTTGTCCAATTAAGGTTTTTAACCAATCTTGTGCATCCAATAGGTGTGTTTGTGGCATTGGATGATCAATTAAGTCATTTTCGTCCTCCCTAGGCTTATTCTTGTTCAATTAGGGTTTTTAACCAATCTTGTGCATCCAATAGGTTTGTTTGTGACCTTGGATGATCAATTTGGTCATTTTCGTCCTCCCTAGGCTTATTCTTGTCCAATTAGGGTTTTTAACCAATCTTGTGCTTCCAATAGGTGTGTTTGTGTCATTGGATGATCAATTAGGTCATTTTCGTCCTCCCTAGGCTTATACTTTTCCAATTAGGGTTTTTAACCAATCTTGTGCATCCAATAAGTTCATTTGTGTCATTGGATTAACATTTAGGTCATTTTCTTCCTCCTTAGACATATTCTTGTTCAATTAGGGTTTTTAACCAATCTTGTGCATCCAATAGATGTGTTTGTGTCATTGGATGATCAATTAGGTCATTTTCTTCCTCCCTAGGCTGATTCTTGTCCTATTAGGGTTTTTAACCAATCTTGTGCATCCAATAGGTGTGTTTGTGTCATTGGATGATCAATTAGGTCATTTTCGTCCTCCCTAGGCTTATTCTTGTCCAATTAGGGTTTTTAACCAATCTTGTGCATCCAATAGGTTCATTTGTGTTATTGGATTAACATTTAGGTCATTTTCGTCCTCCCTAGTCATATTCTTATCGAATTAGGGTTTTTAACCAATCTTGTGCATCCAATAGGTGTGTTTGTGTCATTGAATGATCAATTAGGTCATTTTCGTCCTCCCTAGGAATATTCTTGTTCAATTAGTGTTTTTAACCAATCTTGTGCACCCAATAGGTGTGTTTGTGTCATTGAATGATCAATTAGGTCATTTTCGTCCTCCCTAGGATTATTCTTGTTCAATTAGGGTTTTTAACCAATCTTGTGCATCCAATAGGTGTGTTTGTGTCATTGGATGATCAATTAGGTCATTTTCTTCCTACCTAGGCTGATTGTTGTCGAATTAGGGTTTTTAACCAATCTTTTGCATCTAATAGGTGTGTTTGTATCTTTGGATGATCAATTAGGTCATTTTCTTCCTCCCTAGGCATATTCTTGTCCAATTAGGATTTTTAACCAATCTTGTGCATCCAATAAGTTCATTTGTGTCATTGGATTAACATTTAGGTCATTTTCGTCCTCCCTAGGCATATTCTTGTCCAATTAGGGTTTTTAACCAATCTTGAGCATTCAATAGGTGTGTTTGTGTCATTGGATGATCAATTAGGTCATTTTCGTCCTCCCTAGGCTTATTGTTGTCCAATTAGGGTTTTTAACCAATCTTGTGCATCCAATAGGTGTGTTTGTGTCATTGGATGATCAATTAGGTCATTTTCGTCCTCCCGAAGCTTATTCTCGACAAATTAGGGGTTCTAACCAATCTTGTGCATCCACTAGGTTCATTTTTGTCATTGGATTAACATTTAGGTCATTTTCGTCCTCCCTAGTCATATTCTTATCCAATTAGGGTTTTTAACCAATCTTGTACATCCAATAGGTGTTTTTGTGTCATTGGATGATCAATTAGGTCATTTTCGTCCTCCCTAGGCTTATTCTTGTTCAATTAGGGTTTTTAACCAATCTTGTGCATCCAATAGGTGTGTTTGTGTCATTGGATGATCAATTAGGTCATTTTCGTCCTCCCTAGGCTTATTCTTGTTCAATTAGGGTTTTTAACCAATCTTGCGCATCCAATAGGTGTGTTTGGGTCATTGGATGATCAATTAGGTCATTTTCGTCCTCCCGATGCTTGTTCTCGACCAATTAGGGTTTTTAACCAATCTTGTGCATCCAATAGGTGTGTTTGTGTCATTGGATGATCAATTAGGTCATTTTCGTCCTCCCTAGGCTTATTCTTGTTCAATTAGGGTTTTTAACCAATCTTGTGCAGCCAATAGGTTTGTTTGTGTCATTGGATGATCAATTTGGTCATTTTCGTCCTCCTTGGGCTTATTCTTGTCCAATTAGGGTTTTTAACCAATCTTGTGCATCCAATAGGTGTGTTTGTGTCATTGGATGATCAATTACGTCATTTTGATCCTCCCTAGGTTTATTCTTGTCCAATTAGGGTTTTTAACCAATCTTTTGCATACAATAGGTGTGTTTGTGTCATTGGATGATCAATTTGGTCATTTTCGTCCTCCCTAGGCTTATTCTTGTCCAATTAGGGTTTTTAACCAATCTTGTGCATCCAATAGTTGCGTTTATGTCATTGGATGATCAATTAGGTCATTTTCGTCCTCCCGAAGCTTATTCCCGACCAATTAGGGTTTTTAACCAATCTTGTGCATCCAATAGGTGTGTTTGTGTCATTGGATGATCAATTAGGTCATTTTAGTCCTCCCTAGGCTTATTCTTGTCCAATTAGGGTTTTTAACCAGTCTTGTGCATCCAATAGGTTTGTTTGGGTCATTGGATGATCAATTATGTTATTTTCGTCCTCTCGAAGCTTATTCTCGACCAATTAGGGGTTTTAACCAATCTTGTGCATCCAATAGGTGTGTTTGTGTCATTGGATGATCAATTAGGTCATTTTCGTCCTCCCTAGGCTTATTCTTGTCCAATTAGGGTTTTTAACCAATCTTGTGCATCCAATAGGTGTGTTTGTGTCATTGGATGATCAATTAGGTCATTTTCTTCCTCCCTAGGCTTATTCTTGTCCAATTAGGGTTTTTAACCAATCTTGTGCATCCAATAGGTGTGTTTGTGTCATTGGATTAACATTTAGGTCATTTTCGTCCTCCCTAGGCATATTCTTTTCCAATTAGGGTTTTTAACCAATCTTGAGCATTCAATAGGTGTGTTTGTGTCATTGGATGATCAATTAGGTCATTTTCGTCCTCCCTAGGCTTCTTGTTGTCCAATTAGGGTTTTTAACCAATCTTGTGCATCCAATAGGTGTGTTTGTGTCATTGGATGATCAATTAGGTCATTTTCTTCCTCCCTAGGCTTATTCTAGTCCAATTAGGGTTTTTAACCAATCTTGTGCATCCAATAGGTTCATTTGTGTCATTGGATGATCATTTAGGTCATTTTCGTCCTCCCTAGTCATATTCTTATCCAATTAGGGTTTTTAACCAATCTTGTACATCCAATAGGTGTGTTTGTGTCATTGGATGATCAATTAGGTCATTTTCGTCCTCCTTAGGCTTATTCTTGTTCAATTAGGGTTTTTAACCAATCTTGTGCATCCAATAGGTGTGTTTGTGTCATTGGATGATCAATTAGGTCATTTTCGTCCTCCCTAGGCTTATTCTTGTCCAATTAGGGTTTTTAACAAATCTTGTGCATCCAATAGGTGTGTTTGTGTCATTGGATGATCAATTAGGTCATTTTCGTCCTCCCTAGGCTTATTCTTGTCCAATTAGGGTTTTTAACCAATCTTGTGCATCCAATAGTTGTGTTTGTGTCATTGGATGATCAATTAGGTCATTTTCGTCCTCCCTAGGCTTATTCTTGTCCAATTAGGGTTTTTAACCAATCTTGTGCATCCAATAGGTGTGTTTGTGTCATTGGATGATCAATTAGGTCATTTTCAGCCTATCTAGGCTTATTCTTGTCCAATTAGGGTTTTTAACCAATCTTGTGCATCCAATAGGTGTGTTTGTGTCATTGGATGATCAATTAGGTCATTTTCGTCCTCCCTAGGCTTATTCTTGTCCAATTAGGGTTTTTAACCAATCTTGTGCATCCAATAAGTTCATTTGTGTCATTGGATGATCAATTAGGTCATTTTCGTCCTCCCTAGGCATATTCTTGTCCAACTAGGGTTTTAAACCTTTCTTGTGCATCCAATAGGTGTGTTTGTGTCATTGGATGATCAATTAGGTCATTTTCGTCCTCCCTAGGCTTATTCTTGTCCAATTAGGGTTTTTAACAAATCTTGAGCATCCAATAGGTGTGTTTGTGTCATTGGATGATCAATTAGGTCATTTTCGTCCTCCCTAGGCTTATTCTTGTCCAATTAGGGTTTTTAACCAATCTTGTGCATCCAATAGGTGTGTTTGTGTCATTGGATGATCAATTAGGTCATTTTCGTTCTCCCTAGGCTTATTCTTGTTCAATTAGGGTTTTTAACCAATCTTGTGCATCCAATAGGTGTGTTTGTGTCATTGGATGATCAATGAGGTCATTTTCATCCTCCCTAGGCTTATTCTTGTCCAATTAGGGTTTTTCACCAACCTTGTGCATCCAATAGGTGTGTTTGTGTCATTGGATGATCAATTAGGTCATTTTGATCCTCCCTAGGCTTATTCTTGTCCAATTAGGGTTTTTAACCAATCTTGTGCATCCAATAAGTTCATTTGTGTCATTGAATTAACATTTAGGTCATTTTCGTCCTCCCTAGTCATATTCTTATCCAATTAGGGTTTTTAACCAATCTTCTGCATCCAATAGGTGTGTTTGTGTCATTGGATGATCAATTAGGTCATTTTCGTCCTCCCTAGGCTTATTCTTGTTCAATTAGGGTTTTTAACCAATCTTGTGCATCCAATAGGTGTGTTTGTGTCATTGGATGATCAATTAGATCATTTTCATCCTCCCTAGGCTTATTCTTGTCCAATTAGGGTTTTTAACCAATCTTGTGCATCCAATAAGTGTGTTTGTGTCATTGGATGATCAATTAGGTCATTTTCGTCCTCCCTAGGCTTATTCTTGTTCAATTAGGGTTTTTAACCAATCTTGTGCATCCAATAGGTTTGTTTGTGTCATTGGATGATCAATTTGGTCATTTTCGTCCTCCCTAGGCTTCTTCTTGTCCAATTAGGGTTTTTAACCAATCTTGTGCATCCAATAGGTGTGTTTGTGTCATTGGATGATCAATTAGGTAATTTTCTTCCTCCCTAGGCTTATTCTTGTCCAATTAGGGTTTTTAACCAATCTTGTGCATCCAATAGGTGTGTTTGTGTCATTGGATGATCAATTAGGTCATTTTCGTCCTCCCTAGGCTTATTCTTGTCCAATTAGGGTTTTTAACCAATCTTGTGCATCCAATAAGTTCATTTGTGTCATTGGATTAACATTTAGGTCATTTTCGTCCTCCTTAGGCATATTCTTGTTCAATTAGGGTTTTTAACGAATCTTGTGCATCCAATAGATGTGTTTGTGTCATTGGATGATCAATTAGGTCATTTTCGTCCTCCCTAGGCTTATTCTTGTTCAATTAGGGTTTTTAACCAATCTTGTGCATCCAATAGGTGTGTTTGGGTCATTGGATGATCAATTAGGTCATTTTCGTCCTCCCGAAGCTTATTCTCGACCAATTAGGGTTTTTAACCAATCTTGTGCATCCAATAGGTGTGTTTGTGTCATTGGATGATCAATTAGGTCCTTTTCGTCCTCCCTAGGCTTATTCTTGTCCAATTAGGGTTTTTAACCAATCTTGTGCATCCAATAAGTTCATTTGTGTCATTGGATTAACATTTAGGTCATTTTCGTCATCCCTAGTCATATTCTTATCCAATTAGGGTTTTTAACCAATCTTGTGCATCCAATAGGTGTGTTTGTGTCATTGAATGATCAATTAGGTCATTTTCGTCCTCCCTAGGATTATTCTTGTTCAATTAGGGTTTTTAACCAATCTTGTGCATCCAATAGGTGTGTTTGTGTCATTGGATGATCAATTAGGTCATTTTCGTCCTCCAAAGGCTTATTCTTGTCCAATTAGGGTTTTTAACCAATCTTGTGCATCCAATAGGTGTGTTTGGGTCATTGGATGATCAATTAGGTCACTTTCGTCCTCCCTAGGCTTATTCTTGTCCTATTAGGATTTTTAACCAATCTTGTGCATCCAATAAGTTCATTTGTGTCATTGGATTAACATTTAGGTCATTTTCGTCCTCCCTAGGCATATTCTTGTCCAATTAGGGTTTTTAACCAATCTTGAGCATTCAATAGGTGTGTTTGTGTCATTGGATGATCAATTAGGTCATTTTCGTCCTCCCTAGGCTTATTGTTGTCCAATTAGGGTTTTTAACCAATCTTGTGCATCCAATAGGTGTGTTTGTGTCATTGGATGATCAATTAGGTCATTTTCGTCCTCCCGAAGCTTATTCTCGACAAATTAGGGGTTCTAACCAATCTTGTGCATCCACTAGGTTCATTTGTGTCATTGGATTAACATTTAGGTCATTTTCGTCCTCCCTAGTCATATTCTTATCCAATTAGGGTTTTTAACCAATCTTGTACATCCAATAGGTGTTTTTGTGTCATTGGATGATCAATTAGGTCATTTTCATCCTCCCTAGGCTTATTCTTGTTCAATTAGGGTTTTTAACCAATCTTGTGCATCCAATAGGTGTGTTTGTGTCATTGGATGATCAATTAGGTCATTTTCGTCCTCCCTAGGCTTATTCTTGTCCAATTAGGGTTTTTAACAAATCTTGTGCATCCAATAGGTGTGTTTGTGTCATTGGATGATCAATTAGGTCATTTTCGTCCTCCCTAGGCTTATTCTTGTCCAATTAGGGTTGTTAACAAATCTTGTGAATCCAATAGGTGTGTTTGTGTCATTGGATGATCAATTAGGTCATTTTCGTCCTCCCTAGGCTTATTCTTGTCCAATTAGGGTTTTTAACCAATCTTGTGCATCCAATAGGTGTGTTTGTGTCATTGGATGATCAATTAGGTCATTTTCGTCCTCCCTAGGCTTATTCTTGTCCAATTAGGGTTTTTAACCAATCTTGTGCATCCAATAGGTGTGTTTGTGTCATTGGATGATCAATTAGGTCATTTTCGTCCTCCCTTGGCATATTCTTGTCCAACTAAGGTTTTATACCAATCTTCTGCATCCAATAGGTGTGTTTGTGTCATTGGATGATCAATTAGGTCATTTTCGTCCTCCCTAGGCTTATTCTTGTCCAATTAGGGTTTTTAACCAATCTTGTGCATCCAATAGGTGTGTTTGTGTCATTGGATGATCAATTAGGTCATTTTCTTCCTCCCTAGGCTTATTCTTGTCCAATTAGGGTTTTTAACCAATCTTGTGCATCCAATAACTTTGTTTGTGTCATTGAATTAATATTTAGGTCATTTCCGTCCTCCCTAGGGATATTCTTGTCCAATTAGGGTTGTTAACCAATCTTGTGCATCCAATAGGTGTGTTTGTGTCATTGGATGATCAATTAGGTCATTTTCGTCCTTCCTAGGCTTATTCTTGTCCAACTAGGGTTTTTAATCAATCTTGTGCATCCAATAGGTGTGTTTGTGTCATTGGATGATCAATTAGGTCATTTTCGTCCTATCTAGGCTTATTCTTGTCCAATTAGGGTTTTTAACCAATCTTGTGCATCCAATAGGTGTGTTTGTGTCATTGGATGATCAATTAGGTCATTTTCGTCCTCCCTAGGCTTATTCTTGTCCAATTAGGGTTTTTAACCAATCTTGTGCATCCAATAACTTTGTTTGTGTCATTGAATTAATATTTAGGTCATTTTCGTCCTCCCCAGGAATATTCTTGTCCAATTAGGGTTTTTAACCAATCTTGTGCATCCAATAGGTGTGTTTGTGTCATTGGATGATCAATTAGGTCATTTTCGTCCTTCCTAGGCTTATTCTTGTCCAATTAGGGTTTTTAACCAATCTTGTGCATCCAATAACTTTGTTTGTGTCATTGAATTAATATTTAGGTCATTTTCGTCCTCCCTAGGCATATTCTTGTCCAATTAGGGTTTTTAACCAATCCTGTGCATCCAATAGGTGTGTTTGTGTCATTGGATGATCAATTAGGTCATTTTCGTCCTTCCTAGGCTTATTCTTGTCCAATTAGGGTTTTTAACCAATCTTGTGCATCCAATAGGTGTGTTTGTGTCATTGGATGATCAATCAGGTCATTTTCGTCCTCCCTAGGCTTATTCTTGTCCAATTAGGGTTTTTAACCAATCTTGTGCATCCAATAGGTGTGTTTGTGTCATTGGATGATCAATTAGGTCATTTTCGTCCTCCCTAGGCATATTCTTGTCCAATTAGGGTTTTTAACCAATCTTGTGCATCCAATAGGTTTGTTTGTTTCATTGGATGATCATTTAGGTCATTTTCGTCCTCCCTAGGCATATTCTTGTCCAATTAGGGTTTTTAACCAATCTAGTGCATCCAATAGGTGTGTTTGTGGCAATGGATGATCAATTAGGTCATTTTCGTCCTCCCAAGGCATATTCTTGTCCAATTAGGGTTTTTAACCAATCTTGTGCATCCAATAGGTGTGTTTGTGTCATTGGATGATCAATTAGGTCATTTTCGTCCTCCCTAGGCATATTCTTCTACAACTAGGGTTTTTAACCAATCTTGTGCATCCAATAAGTTCATTTGTGACATTGGATGATCAATTAGGTCATTTTCGTCCTCCCTAGGCATATTCTTGTCCAACTAGGATTTTTAACCAATCTTGTGCATCCAATAGGTGTGTTTGTGTCATTGGATGATCAATTAGGTCATTTTCGTCCTCCCTAGGCTTATTCTTGTCCAATTAGGGTTTTTAACCAATCTTGTGCATCCAATAGGTGTGTTTGTGTCATTGGATGATCAATTAGGTCATTTTCTTCCTCCCTAGGCTTATTCTTGTCTAATTAGGGTTTTTAACCAATCTTGTGCATCCAATAGGTGTGTTTGTGTCATTGGATGATCAATTAGGTCATTTTCGTCCTCCCTAGGCTTATTCTTGTCTAATTAGGGTTTTTAACCAATCTTGTGCATCCAATAGGTGTGTTTGTGTCATTGGATGATTAATTAGGTCATTTTCGTCCTCCCTAGGCTTATTCTTGTCCAATTAGGGTTTTTAACCAATCTTGTGCATCCAATAAGTTTGTTTATGTCATTGAATTAATATTTAGGTCATTTTCGTCCTCCCTTGGCATATTCTTGTCCAATTAGGGTTTTTAACCAATCTTGTGCATCCAATAGGTGTGTTTGTGTCATTGGATGATCAATTAGGTCATTTTCGTCCTCCCTAGGCATATTCTTGTCCAATTAGGGTTTTTAACCAATCTTGTGCATCCAATAACTTTGTTTGGGTCATTGAATTAATATTTAGGTCATTTTCGTCCTCCGTAGGCATATTCTTGTCCAATTAGGGTTTTTAACAAATCTTGTGCATCCAATAGGTGTGTTTGTGTCATTGGATGATCAATTAGGTCATTTTCGTCCTCCCTAGGCTTATTCTTGTCCAATTAGGGTTTTTAACCAATCTTGTGCATCCAATAGGTGTGTTTGTGTCATTGGATGATCAATTAGGTCATTTTCGTCCTCCCTAGGCATATTCTTGTCCAATTAGGGTTTTTAACCAATCTTGTGCATCCAATAGGTGTGTTTGTGTCATTGGATGATCAATTAGGTCATTTTCGTCCTCCCTAGGCATATTCTTGTCCAATTAGGGTTTTTAACCAATCTTGTGCATCCAATAGGTTGAGTTGTGTCATTGGATTAACATTTAGGTCATTTTCGTCCTCCCTAGGCATATTCTTGTCCAATTAGGGTTTTTAACCAATCTTGTGCATCCAATAGGTGTGTTTGTGTCATTGGATGATCAATTAGGTCATTTTCGTCCTCCCTAGGCTTATTCTTGTCCAATTAGGGTTTTTAACCAATCTTGTGCATCCAATAGGTGTGTTTGTGTCATTGGATGATCAATTAGGTCATTTTCGTCCTCCCTAGGCTTATTCTTGTCCAATTAGGGTTTTTAACCATTCTTGTGCATCCAATAGGTGTGTTTGTGTCATTGGATGATCAATTAGGTCATTGTTGTCCTCCCTAGGCTTATTCTTGTCCAATTAGGGTTTTTAACCAATCTTGTGCATCCAATAGGTGTGTTTGTGTCATTGGATGATCAATTAGGTCATTTTCGTCCTCCCTAGGCTTATTCTTGTCCAATTAGGGTTTTTAACCAATCTTGTGCATCCAATAGGTTTTTTTGTGTCATTGGATGATCAATTAGGTCATTTTCGTCCTCCCTAGGCTTATTCTTGTCCAATTAGGGTTTTTAACCAATCTTGTGCATCCAATAGGTTCATTTGTGTCATTGGATTAACATTTAGGTCATTTTCGTCCTCCCTTGTCATATTCTTATCCAATTAGGGTTTTTGACCAATCTTGTGCATCCAATAGGTGTGTTTGTGTCATTGGATGATCAATTAGGTCATTTTCGTCCTCCCTAGGCTTATTCTTGTTAAATTAGGGTTTTTAACCAATCTTGTGCATCCAATAGGTGTGTTTGTGTCATTGGATGATCAATTAGGTCATTTTCTTCCTCCCTAGGCTTATTCTTGTCCAATTAGGGTTTTTAACCAATCTTGTGCATCCAATAGGTGTGTTTGAGTCATTGGATGATCAATTAGGTCATTTTCGTCCTCCCTAGGCTTATTCTCGACCAATTAGGGTTTTTAACCAATCTTGTGCATCCAATAGGTTCATTTGTGTCATTGGATTAACATTTAGGTCATTTTCGTCCTCCCTAGTCATATTCTTATCCAATTAGGGTTTTTGACCAATCTTGTGCATCCAATAGGTGTGTTTGTGTCATTGGATGATCAATTAGGTCATTTTCGTCCTCCCTAGGCTTATTCTCGACCAATTAGGGTTTTTAACCAATCTTGTGCATCCAATAGGTTCATTTGTGTCATTGGATTAACATTTAGGTCATTTTCGTCCTCCCTAGTCATATTTTTATCCAATTAGAGTTTTTGACCAATCTTGTGCATCCAATAGGTGTGTTTGTGTCATTGGATGATCAATTAGGTCATTTTCGTCCTCCCTAGGCTTATTCTTGTTAAATTAGGGTTTTTAACCAATCTTGTGCATCCAATAGGTTCACTTGTGTCATTGGATTAACATTTAGGTCATTTTCGTCCTCCCTTGTCATATTCTTATCCAATTAGGGTTTTTGACCAATCTTGTGCATCCAATAGGTGTGTTTGTGTCATTGGATGATCAATTAGGTCATTTTCGTCCTCCCTAGGCTTATTCTTGTTAAATTAGGGTTTTTAACCAATCTTGTGCATCCAATAGGTGTGTTTGTGTCATTGGATGATCAATTAGGTCATTTTCTTCCTCCCTAGGCTTATTCTTGTCCAATTAGGGTTTTTAACCAATCTTGTGCATCCAATAGGTGTGTTTGAGTCATTGGATGATCAATTAGGTCATTTTCGTCCTCCCTAGGCTTATCCTCGACCAATTAGGGTTTTTAACCAATCTTGTGCATCCAATAGGTTCATTTGTGTCATTGGATTAACATTTAGGTCATTTTCGTCCTCCCTAGTCATATTCTTATCCAATTAGGGTTTTTGACCAATCTTGTGCATCCAATAGGTGTGTTTGTGTCATTGGATGATCAATTAGGTCATTTTCGTCCTCCCTAGGCTTATTCTTGTTAAATTAGGGTTTTTAACCAATCTTGTGCATCCAATAGGTGTGTTTGTGTCATTGGATGATCAATTAGGTCATTTTCTTCCTCCCTAGGCTTATTCTCGACCAATTAGGGTTTTTAACCAATCTTGTGCATTCAATAGGTGTGTTTGTGTCATTGGATGATCAATTAGGTCATTTTCGTCCTCCCTAGGCTTATGCTTGTCCAATTAGGGTTTTTAACCAATCTTGTGCATCCAATAGGTGTGTTTGTGTCATTGGATGATCAATTACGTCATTTTCGTCCTCCCTAGGCTTATTCTCGACCAATTAAAGTTTTTAACCAATCTTGTGCATCCAATAGGTTCATTTGTGTCATTGGATTAACATTTAGGTCATTTTCGTCCTCCCTAGTCATATTCTTATCCAATTAGGGTTTTTGACCAATCTTGTGCATCCAATAGGTGTGTTTGTGTCATTGGATGATCAAATAGGTCATTTTCGTCCTCCCTAGGCTTATTCTTGTTAAATAAGGGTTTTTAACCAATCTTGTGCATCCAAAAGGTGTGTTTGTGTCATTGGATGATCAATTAGGTCATTTTCTTCCTCCCTAGGCTTATTCTCGACCAATTAGGGTTTTTAACCAATCTTGTGCATTCAATAGGTGTGTTTGTGACATTGGATGATCAATTAGGTCATTTTCGTCCTCCCTAGGCTTATGCTTGTCCAATTAGGGTTTTTAACCAATCTTTGGCATCCAATAGGTGTGTTTGTGTCATTGGATGATCAATTAGGTCATTTTCTTCCTCCCTAGGCTTATTCTTGTCCAATTAGGGTTTTTAACTAATCTTGTGCATCCAATAGGTGTGTTTGTGTCATTGGATGATCAATTAGGTCATTTTCTTCCTCCCTAGGCTTATTCTTGTCCAATTAGGGTTTTTAACCATTCTTGTGCATCTAATAGTTGTGTTTGTGTCATTGGATGATCAATTAGGTCATTTTTGTCCTCCCTAGGCTTATTCTTGTTCAATTAGGGTTTTTAACCAATCTTGTGCATCCAATAGGTTTGTTTGTGTCATTGGATGATCAATTTGGTCATTTTCGTCCTCCCTGGGCTTATTCTTGTCCAATTAGGGTTTTTAACCAATCTTGTGCATCCAATAGGTGTGTTTGTGTCATTGATGATCAATTACGTCATTTTCGTCCTCCCTAGGCTTATTCTTGTCTAATTAGGGTTTTTAACCAATCTTGTGCATCCAATAGGTGTGTTTGTGTCATTGGATGATCAATTAGGTCATTTTCGTCCTCCCTAGGCTTATTCTTGTTCAATTAGGGTTTTTAACCAATCTTGTGCATCCAATAGGTGTGTTTGTGTCATTGGATGATCAATTAGGTCATTTTCGTCCTCCCAAGGCTTATTCTTGTTCAATTAGGGTTTTTAACCAATCTTGTGCATCCAATAAGTTCGTTTGTGTCATTGGATTAACATTTAGGTCATTTTCGTCCTCCCTAGGCATATTCTTGTCCAATTAGGGTTTTTAACCAATCTTGTGCATCCAATAAGTTCATTTGTGTTATTGGATTAACATTTAGGTCATTTTCGTCCTCCCTTGGCTTATTCTTGTCCAATTAGGGTTTTTAACCAATCTTGTGCATCCAATAGGTGTGTTTGTGTCATTGGATGATCAATTAGGTCATTTTCGTCCTCCCTAGGCTTATTCTTGTCCAATTAGGGTTTTTAACCAATCTTGTGCATCCAATAAGTTCATTTGTGTCATTGGGTGATCAATTAGGTCATTTTCGTCCTCCCTAGGCATATTCTTGTCTAACTAGGGTTTTTAACCAATCTTGTGCATCCAATAGGTGTGTTTGTGTCATTGGATGATCAATTAGGTCATTTTCGTCCTCCCTAGGCTTATTCTTGTCCAATTAGGGTTTTTAACCAATCTTGTGCATCCAATAGGTGTGTTTGTGTCATTGGATGATCAATTAGGTCATTTTCGTCCTCCCTAGGCTTATTCTTGTCCAATTAGGGTTTTTAACCAATCTTGTGCATCAAATAAGTTTGTTTTTGTCATTGAATTATTATTTAGGTCATTTTCGTCCTCCCTAGGCATATTCTTGTCCAATTAGGCTTTTTAACCAATCTTGTGCTTCCAATAGGTGTGTTTGTGTCATTGGATGATCAATTAGGTCATTTTCGTCCTCCCTAGGCTAATTCTTGTCCAATTAGGGTTTTTAACCAATCTTGTGCATCCAATAGGTGTGTTTGTGTCATTGGATGATCAATTAGGTAATTTTCGTCCTCCCTAGGCTTATTCTTGTCCAATTAGGGTTTTTAACCAATCATGTGCATCAAATAAGTTCATTAGTGTCATTGGATGATCAATTAGGTCATTTTCGTCCTCCCTAGGCATGTTCTTGTCCAACTAGGGTTTTTAACCAATCTTGTGCATCCAATAGGTGTGTTTGTGTCATTGGATGATCAATTAGGTCATTTTCGTCCTCCCTAGGCTTATTCTTGTCCAATTAGGGTTTTTAACCAATCTTGTGCATCCAATAAGTTTGATTGTTTCATTGAATTAACATTTATGTCATTTTCGTCCTCCCTAGGCATATTCTTGTCCAATTAGGGTTTTTAACCAATCTTGTGCATCCAATAGGTGTGTTTGTGTCATTGGATGATCAATTAGGTCATTTTCGTCCTCCCTAGGCTTATTCTTGTCCAATTAGGGTTTTTAACCAATCTTGTGCATCCAATAGGTGTGTTTGTGTCATTGGATGATCAATTAGGTCATTTTCGTCCTCCCTTGGCATATTCTTGTCCAACTAAGGTTTTATACCAATCTTCTGCATCCAATAGGTGTGTTTGTGTCATTGGATGATCAATTAGGTCATTTTCGTCCTCCCTAGGCTTATTCTTGTCCAATTAGGGTTTTTAACCAATCTTGTGCATCCAATAGGTGTGTTTGTGTCATTGGATGATCAATTAGGTCATTTTCTTCCTCCCTAGGCTTATTCTTGTCCAATTAGGGTTTTTAACCAATCTTGTGCATCCAATAAGTTCATTTGTGTCATTGGATGATCAATTAGGTAATTTTCGTCCTCCCTAGGCTTATTCTTG
This sequence comes from Cicer pinnatifidum, assembly GCA_037974775.1. Classification (NCBI taxonomy): domain Eukaryota; kingdom Viridiplantae; phylum Streptophyta; class Magnoliopsida; order Fabales; family Fabaceae; genus Cicer; species Cicer pinnatifidum. Next base: position 135,554 of record JBBPBR010001862.1, on the reverse strand, counting down.
TCCAATTAGGGTTTTTAACCAATCTTGTGCATCCAATAAGTTGAGTTGTGTCATTGGATTAACATTTAGGTCATTTTCGTCCTCCCTAGGCTTATTCTTGTCCAATTAGGGTTTTTAACCAATCTTGTGCATCCAATAGGTGTGTTTGTGTCATTGGATGATCAATTAGGTCATTTTCTTCCTCCCTAGGCTTATTCTTGTCCAATTAGGGTTTTTAACCAATCTTGTGCATCCAATAAGTTGAGTTGTGTCATTGGAATAACATTTAGGTCATTTTCGTCCTCCCTAGGCTTATTCTTGTCCAATTAGGGTTTTTAACCAATCTTGTGCATCCAATAAGTTCATTTGTGTCATTGGATTTACATTTAGGTCATTTTCGTCCTCCCTAGACATATTCTTGTCCAATTAGGGTTTTTAACCAATCTTGTGCATCCACTAGGTGTGTTTGTGTCATTGGATGATCAATTAGGTTATTTTTCGTCCTCCCTAGGCTTATTCTTGTCCAATTAGGGTTTTTAACCAATCTTGTGCATCCAATAGGTGTGTTTGTGTCATTGGATGATCAATTAGGTCATTTTCGTCCTCCCTAGGCTTATTCTTGTCCAATTAGGGTTTTTAACCAATCTTGTGCATCCAATAGGTGTGTTTGTGTCATTGGATTAACATTTAGGTCATTTTCGTCCTCCGTAGGCTTATTCTTGTCCAATTAGGGTTTTGAACCAATCTTGTGCATCCAATAAGTTTGTTTGTGTCATTGAATTAATATTTAGGTCATTTTCGTCCTCCCTAGGCATATTCTTGTCCAATTAGGGTTTTTAACCAATCTTGTGCATCCAATAGGTGTGTTTGTGTCATTGGATGATCAATTAGGTCATTTTCGTCCTCCCTAGGTTTATTCTGGTCCAATTAGGGTTTTTAACCAATCTTGTGCATCCAATAGGTGTGTTTGTGTCATTGGATGATCAATTAGGTCATTTTCGTCCTCCCTAGGCTTATTCTTGTCCAATTAGGGTTTTTAACCAATCTTGTGCATCCAATAGGTGTGTTTGTGTCATTGGATGATCAATTAGGTCATTTTCGTCCTCCCTAGGCTTATTCTTGTCCAATTAGGGTTTTTAACCAATCTTGTGCATCCAATAGGTGTGTTTGTGTCATTGGATGATCAATTAGGTCATTTTCGTCCTTTCTATGCTTATTTTTGTCCAATTAGGGTTTTTAAGCAATCTTGTGCATCCAATAAGTTCATTTGTGTCATTGGATGATCAATTAGGTCATTTTCGTCCTCCCTAGGCATATTCTTGTCCAACTAGGGTTTCTAACCAATCTTGTGCTTCCAATAGATGTGTTTGTGTCATTGGATGATCAATTAGGTCATTTTCGTCCTCCCTAGGCTTATTCTTGTCCAATTAGGGTTTTTAACCAATCTTGTGCATCCAATAGGTGTGTTTGTGTCATTGGATGATCAATTAGGTCATTTTCGTCCTCCCTAGGCTTATTCTTGTCCAATTAGGGTTTTTAACCAATCTTGTGCATCCAATAGGTGTGTTTGTGTCATTGGATGATCAATTAGGTCATTTTCGTCCTCCCTAGGCATATTCTTGTCCAAATTCGGGTTTTTAACCAATCTTGTGCATCCAATAGGTGTGTTTGGTTCATTGGATGATCAATTAGGTCATTTTCATCCTCCCTAGGCATATTCTTGTCCAATTAGGGTTTTTAACCAATCTTGTGCATCCAATAGGTGTGTTTGTGTCATTGGATGATCAATTAGGTCATTTTCGTCCTCCCTAGGCTTATTCTTGTCCAATTAGGGTTTTTAACCAATCTTGTGCATCCAATAGGTGTGTTTGTGTCATTGGATGATCAATTAGGTCATTTTCTTCCTCCCTAGGCTTATTCTTGTCCAATTAGGGTTTTTAACCAATCTTGTGCATCCAATAACTTTGTTTATGTCATTGGATGATCAATTAGGTCATTTTCGTCCTCCCTAGGCTTATTCTGGTCCAATTAGGGTTTTTAACCAATCTTGTGCATCCAAAAAGTTTCTTTATGTCATTGAATTAATATTTAGGTCATTTTCGTCCTCCCTTGGCATATTCTTGTCCAATTAGGGTTTTTAACCAATCTTGTGCATCCAATAGGTGTGTTTGTGTCATTGGATGATCAATTAGGTCATTTTCGTCCTCCCTAGGCTTATTCTTGTCCAATTAGGGTTTTTAACCAATCTTGTGCATCCAATAGGTGTGTTTGTGTCATTGGATGATCAATTAGGTCATTTTTATCCTCCCTAGGCTTATTCTTGTCCAATTATGGTTTTTAACCAATCTGGTGCATCCAATAGGTGTGTTTGTGTCATTGGATGATCAATTAGGTCATTTTCGTCCTCCCTAGGCTTATTCTTGTCCAATTAGGGTTTTTAACCAATCTTGTGCATCCAATAGGTGTGTTTGTGTCATTGGATGATCAATTAGGTCATTTTCATCCTCCCTAGGCTTATTCTTGTCCAATTTGGGTTTTTATCCAATCTTGTGCATCCAATAGGTGTGTTTGTGTCATTGGATGATCAATTAGGTCATTTTCGTCCTCCCTAGGCTTATTCTTGCCCAATTACGGTTTTTAACCAATCTTGTGCATCCAATAAGTTCATTTGTGTCATTGGATTAACATTTAGGTCATTTTCAACCTCCCTAGGCATATTCTTGTCCAATTAGGGTTTTTAACCAATCTTGTGCTTCCAATAGGTGTGTTTGTGTCATTGGATGATCAATTACGTCATTTTCGTCCTCACTAGGCTTATTCTTGTCCAATTAGGGTTTTTAACCAATCTTGTGCATCCAATAACTTTGATTGTGTCATTGAATTAATATTTAGGTCATTTTCGTCCTCCCTAGGCATATTCTTGTCCAATTAGGGTTTTTAACCAATCTTGTGCATCCAATAGGTGTGTTTGTGTCATTGGATGATCAATTAGGTCATTTTCGTCCTCCCTAGGCTTATTCTTGTCCAATTAGCGTTTTTAACAAATCTTGTGCATCCAATAGGTGTGTTTGTGTCATTGGATGATCAATTAGGTCATTTTCGTCCTCCCTAGGCTTATTCTTGTCCAATTAGGGTTTTTAACAAATCTTGTGCATCCAATAGGTGTGTTTGTGTCATTGGATGATCAATTAGGTCATTTTCGTCCTCCCTAGGCTTATTCTTGTTCAATTGGGGTTTTTAACCAATTTTGTGCATCCAATAGGTTTGTTTGTGTCATTGGATGATCAATTTGCTCATTTTCGTCCTCCCTAGGCTTATTCTTGTCCAATTAGGATTTTTAACCAATCTTGTGCATCCAATAGGTGTGTTTGTGTCATTGGATGATCAATTAGGTCATTTTCGTCCTCCCTAGGCTTATTCTTGTTCAATTAGGGTTTTTAACCAATCTTGTGCATCCAATAGGTTTGTTTGTGTCCTTGGATGATCAATTTGGTCATTTTCGTCCTCCCTAGGCTTATTCTTGTCCAATTAGGGTTTTTAATTAATTTTGTGCATCCAATAGGTGTGTTTGTGTCATTGGATGATCAATTAGGTCATTTTCGTCCTCCCTAGGCTTATACTTGTCCAATTAGGGTTTTTAACCAATCTTGTGCTTCCAATAAGTTCATTTGTGTCATTGGATTAACATTTAGGTCATTTTCTTCCTCCTTAGGCATATTCTTGTTCAATTAGGGTTTTTAACCAATCTTGTGCATCCAATAGATGTTTTTGTGTCATTGGATGATCAATTAGGTCATTTTCTTCCTCCCTAGGTTTATTCTTGTCCAATTAGGGTTTTTAACCAATCTTGTGCATCCAATAGGTGTGTTTGTGTCATTGGATGATCAATTACGTCATTTTTATCCTCCCTAGGCTTATTCTTGTCCAATTAGGGTTTTTAACCAATCTTGTGCACCCAATAGGTGTGTTTGTGTCATAGGATGATCAATTAGGTCATTTTCGTCCTCCCTAGGCTTATTCTTGTTCGATTAGGGTTTTTAACCAATCTTGTGCATCCATTAGGTTTGTTTGTGTCATTGGATGATGAATTTCGTCATTTTCGTCCTCCCTAGGCTTATTCTTGTACAATTAGGGTTTTTAACCAATCTTGTTCATCCAATAGGTGTGTTTGTGTCATTGGATGATCAGTTAGGTCATTTTCGTCCTCCCTAGGCTTATTCTTGTTCAATTAGGGTTTTTAACCAATCTTGTGCATCCAATAGGTGTGTTTGGGTCATTGGATGATCAATTAGGTCATTTTCGTCCTCCCGGAGCTTATTCTCGACCAATTAGGGTTTTTAACCAATCTTGTGCATCCAATAGGTGTGTTTGTGTCATTGGATGATCAATTAGGTCATTTTCGTCCTCCCTAGGCTTATTCTTGTCCAATTAGGGTTTTTAACCAATCTTGTGCATCCAATAAGTTCATTTGTGTCATTGGATTAACATTTAGGTCATTTTCGTCCTCCCTAGGCATATTCTTGTCCAATTAGGGTTTTTAACCAATCTTATGCATCCAATAGCTGTATTTGTGTCATTGGATGATCAATTAGGTTATTTTCGTCCTCCTTAGGCTTATTCCTGTCCAATTATGGTTTTTAACTAATCTTGTGCATCCAATAAGTTCATTTGTGTCATTGGATGATCAATGAGGTCATTTTCGTCCTCCCTAGGCATATTCTTGTCCAATTAGGGTTTTTAACCAATCTTGTGCATCCAATAGGTGTGTTTGTGTCATTGGATGATCAATTAGGTCATTTTCGTCCTCCCTAGGCTTATTCTTGTCCAATTAGGGTTTTTAACCAATCTTGTGCATCCAATAACTTTGTTTGTGTCATTGAATTAATATTTAGGTTATTTTCCTCCTCCCTACGCATATTCTTGTCCAATTAGGGTTTTTAACCAATCTTGTGCATCCAATAGGTGTGTTTGTGTCATTGGATGATCAATTAGGTCATTTGCGTCCTCCATAGGCTTATTCTTGTCCAATTAGGATTTTTAACCAATCTTGTGCATCCAATAAGTTGAGTTGTGTCATTGGATTGACATTTAGGTCATTTTCGTCCTCCCTAGGCTTATTCTTGTCCAATTAGGGTTTTTAACCAATCTTGTGCATCCAATAGGTGTGTTTTTTTCATTGGATGATCAATTAGGGTTTTTAACCAATCTTGTGCATCCAATAAGTTCATTTGTGTCATTGGATTAACATTTAGGTCATTTTCGTCCTCCCTAGGCATATTCTTGTCCAGTTAGGGTTTTTAACCAATCTTGTGCATCCAATAGGTGTGTTTGTGTCATTAGATGATCAATTAGGTCATTTTCGTCCTCCCTAGGCTTATTCTTGTCCAATTAGGGTTTTTAACCAATCTTGTGCATCCAATAGGTTTGTTTGTGTCATTGGATGATCAATTAGGTCATTTTCGTCCTCCCTAGGTTTATTCTTGTCCAATTAGGGTTTTTAACCAATCTTGTGCATCCAATAGGTGTGTTTGTGTCATTGGATGATCAATTAGGTCATTTTGATCCTCCCTAGGCTTATTCTTGTCCAATTAGGGTTTTTAACCAATCTTGTGCATCCAATAGGTGTGTTTGTGTCATTGGATGATCATTTAGGTCATTTTGATCCTCCCTAGGCTTATTCTTGTCCAATTAGGGTTTTTAACCAATCTTGTGCATCCAATAAGTTCATTTGTGTCATTGGATTAACATTTAGGTCATTTTCGTCCTCCTTAGGCATATTCTTGTCCAATTAGGGTTTCTAACCAATCTTGTGCATCCAATAGGTGAGTTTATGTCATTGGATGATCAATTAGGTCATTTTCGTCCTCCCTAGGCTTATTCTTGTTCAATTAGGGTTTTTAACCAATCTTGTGCATCCAATAGGTGTGTTTGTGTCATTGGATGATCAATTAGGTCATTTTGATCCTCCCTATGCTTATTCTTGTCCAATTAGGGTTTTTAACCAATCTTGTGAATCCAATAAGTTCATTTGTGTCATTGAATTAACATTTAGGTCATTTTCGTCCTCCCTAGTCATATTCTTATCCAATTATGGTTTTTAACCAATCTTGTGCATCCAATAGGTGTGTTTGTGTCATTGGATGATCAATTAGGTCATTTTCGTCCTCCCTAGGCTTATTCTTGTTCAATTAGGGTTTTTAACCAATCTTGTGCATCCAATAGGTGTGTTTGTGTCATTGGATGATCAATTAGGTCATTTTCGTCCTCCCTAGGCTTATTCTTGTTCAATTAGGGTTTTTAACCAATCTTGTGCATCCAATAGGTTTGTTTGTGTCATTGGATGATCAATTAGGTCATTTTCGTCCTCCCTAGGCTTATATTTGTCCAATTAGGGTTTTTAACCATTCTTGTGCATCAAATAGGTGTGTTTCTGTCTTTGGAGGATCAATTAGGTCATTTTCGTCCTCCTGAAGCTTATTCTCGACCAATTAGGGTTTTTAACCAATCTTGTGCATCCAATAAGTTCATTTGTGTCATTGGATTAACATTTAGGTCATTTTCGTCCTCCCTAGGGATATTCTTGTCCAATTAGGGTTTTTAACCAATCTTGTGCATCCAATAGGTGTGTTTGTGTCATTGGATGATCAATTAGGTCATTTTCGTCCTCCCTAGGCTTATTCTTGTTCAATTAGGGTTTTTAACCAATCTTGTGCATCCAATAGGTGTGTTTGTGTCATTGGATGATCAATTAGGTCATTTTCATCCTCCCTAGGCTTATTCTTGTCCAATTTGGATTTTTAACCAACCTTGTGCATCCAATAGGTGTGTTTGTGCCATTGGATGATCAATTAGGTCATTTTGATCCTCCCTAGGCTTATTCTTGTCCAATTAGGGTTTTTAACCAATCTTGTGCATCCAATAAGTTCATTTGTGTCATTGAATTAACATTTAGGTCATTTTCGTCCTCCCTAGGCATATTTTTGTCCAATTAAGGTTTTTAACCAATCTTGAGCATCCAATAGGTGTGTTTGTGTCATTGGATGATCAATTAGGTCATTTTCGTCCTCCCTAGGCTTATTCTTGTCCAATTAGGGTTTTTAACCAATCTTGTGCATCCAATAACTTTGTTTGTGTCATTGAATTAATACTTAGGTCATTTTCCTCCTCCCTAGGCATATTCTTGTCCAATTAGGGTTTTTAACCAATCTTGTGCATCCAATAGGTGTGTTTGTGTCATTGGATGATCAATTAGGTCATTTTCGTCCTCCCTAGGCTTATTCTTGTCCAATTAGGGTTTTTAACCAAAGTTGTGCTTCCAATAAGTTCATTTGTGTCATTGGATGATCAATTAGGTCATTTTCGTCCTCCCTAGGCTTATTCTTGTCCAATTAGGGTTTTTAACCAATCTTGTGCATCCAATAGGTGTGTTTGTGTCATTGGATGATCAATTACGTCATTTTGATCCTCCCTAGGCTTATTCTTGTCCAATTAGGGTTTTTAACCAATCTTGTGCATCCAATAAGTTCATTTGTGTCATTGGATTAACATTTAGGTCATTTTCGTCCTCCTTAGGGATATTCTTGTCCAATTAGGGTTTTTAACCAATCTTGTGCATCCAATAGGTGAGTTTATGTCATTGGATGATCAATTAGGTCATTTTAGGCTTATTCTTGTTCAATTAGGGTTTTTAACCAATCTTGTGCATCCAATAGGTGTGTTTGTGTCATTGGATGATCAATTAGGTCATTTTTGTCCTCCCTAGGTTTATTCTTGTTCAATTAGGGTTTTTAACCAATCTTGTGCATCCAATAGGTTTGTTTGTGTCATTGGATGATCAATTTGGTCATTTTCGTCCTCCCTAGGCTTATTCTTGTCCAATTAGGGTTTTTAACCAATCTTGTGCATCCAATAGGTGTGTTTGTGTCATTGGATGATCAATTACGTCATTTTGATCCTCCCTAGGCTTATTCTTGTCCAATGAGGATTTTTAACCAATCTTGTGCATCCAATAGGTTTGTTTGTGTCATTGGATGATCAATTAGGTCATTTTCGTCCTCCCTAGGCTTATTCTTGTTCAATTAGGGTTTTTAACCAATCTTGTGCATCCAATAGGTGTGTTTGTGTCATTGGATGATCAATTAGGTCATTTTCGTCCTCCCTAGGCTTATTCTTGTTCAATTAGGGTTTTTAACCAATCTTGCGCATCCAATAGGTGTGTTTGGGTCATTGGATGATCAATTAGGTCATTTTCGTCCTCCCGATGCTTGTTCTCGACCAATTAGGGTTTTTAACCAATCTTGTGCATCCAATAGGTGTGTTTGTGTCATTGGATGATCAATTAGGTCATTTTCGTCCTCCCTAGGCTTATTCTTGTTCAATTAGGGTTTTTAACCAATCTTGTGCAGCCAATAGGTTTGTTTGTGTCATTGGATGATCAATTTGGTCATTTTCGTCCTCCTTGGGCTTATTCTTGTCCAATTAGGGTTTTTAACCAATCTTGTGCATCCAATAGGTGTGTTTGTGTCATTGGATGATCAATTAGGTCATTTTCGTCCTCCCTAGGCTTATTCTTGTCCAATTAGGGTTTTTAACAAATCTTGTGCATCCAATAGGTGTGTTTGTGTCATTGGATGATCAATTAGGTCATTTTCGTCCTCCCTAGGCTTATTCTTCTCCAATTAGGGTTTTTAACCAATCTTGTGCATCCAATAAGTTCATTTGTGTCATTGGATGATCAATTAGGTCATTTTCGTCCTCCCTAGGCTTATTCTTGTCCAATTAGGGTTTTTAACCAATCTTGTGCATCCAATACGTTGAGTTGTGTCATTGGATTAACATTTAGGTCATTTTCGTCCTCCCTAGGCTTATTCTTGTCCAATTAGGGTTTTTAACCAATCTTGTGCATCCAATAGGTGTGTTTGTGTCATTGGATGATCAATTAGGTCATTTTCTTCCTCCCTAGGCTTATTCTTGTCCAATTAGGGTTTTTAACCAATCTTGTGCATCTAATAGGTGTGTTTGTGTCATTGGATGATCAATTAGGTCATTTTCGTCTTCCCTAGGCTTATTGTTGTCCAATTAGGGTTTTTAACCTATCTTGTGCATCCGATAAGTTTGTTTGTGTCATTGAATTAATATTTAGGTCATTTTCGTCCTCCCTAGGCATATTCTTGTCCAATTAGGGTTTTTAACCAATCTTGTGCATCCAATAGGTGTGTTTGTGTCATTGGATGATCAATTAGGTCATTTTCGTCCTCCCTAGGCTTATTCTTGTCCAATTAGGGTTTTTAACCAATCTTGTGCATCCAATAACTTTGATTGTGTCATTGAATTAATATTTAGGTCATTTTCGTCCTCCCTAGGCATATTCTTGTCCAATTACGGTTTTTAACCAATCTTGTGCATCCAATAGGTGTGTTTGTGTCATTGGATGATCAATTAGGTCATTTTCGTCCTCCCTAGGCTTATTCTTGTCCAATTACGGTTTTTAACCAATCTTGTGCATCCAATAGGTGTGTTTGTGTCATTGGATGATCAATCAGGTCATTTTCGTCCTCCCTAGGCTTATTCTTGTATAATTAGGGTTTTTAACCAATCTTGTGCATCCAATAACTTTGATTGTGTCATTGAATTAATATTTCCGTCATTTTCGTCCTCCCTAGGCATATTCTTGTCCAATTAGGGTTTTTAACCAATCTTGTGCATCCAATAGGTGTGTTTGTGTCATTGGATGATCAATTAGGTCATTTTCGTCCTCCCTAGGCTTATTCTTGTCCAATTAGGGTTTCTAACCAATCTTATGCATCCAATAACTTTGTTTGTGTCATTGAATTAATATTTAGGTCATTTTCGTCCTCCCTAGGCATATTCTTGTCCAATTAGGGTTTTTAACCAATCTTGTGCATCCAATAGGTGTGTTTGTGTCATTGGATGATCAATTAGGTCATTTTCGCCCTCCCTAGGCTTATTCTAGTCCAATTAGGGTTTTTAACCAATCTTTTGCATCCAATACGTTCATTTGTGTCATTGGATTAACATTTAGGTCATTTTCGTCCTTCCTAGGCATATTCTTTTCCAATTAGGGTTTTTAACCAATCTTGTGCTTCCAATAGGTGTGTTTGTGTCATTTGATGATCAATTAGGTCATTTTCGTCCTCCCTAGGCATATTCTTGTCCAATTAGGGTTTTTAACCAATCTTGTGCATCCAATAGGTGTGTTTGTGTCATTGGATGATCAATTAGGTCATTTTCGTCCTCCCTAGGCTTATTCATGTCCAACTAGGGTTTTTAACCAATCTTGTGCATCCAATAGGTGTGTTTGTGTCATTGGATGATCAATTAGGTCATTTTCTTCCTCCCTAGGCTTATTCTTGTCCAATTAGGGTTTTTAACCAATCTTGTGCATCCAATAAGTTGAGTTGTGTCATTGGATTAACATTTAGGTCATTTTCGTCCTCCCTAGGCTTATTCTTGTCCAATTAGGGTTTTTAACCAATCTTGTACATTTAATAAGTTCATTTGTGTCATTAGATTAACATTTAGGTCATTTTCGTCCTCCCTAGGCATATTCTTGTCCAATTAGGGTTTTTAACCAATCTTGTGCATCCAATAGGTGTGTTTGTGTCATTGGATGATCAATTAGGTCATTTTCGTCCTCCCTAGGCTTATTCTTGTCCAATTAGGGTTTTTAACCAATCTTGTGCATCCAATAGGTGTGTTTGTGTCATTGGATGATCGATTAAGTCCTTTTCGTCCTCCCTAGGCTTATTCTTGTCCAATTAGGGTTTTTAACCAATCTTGTGCATCCAATAGGTGTGTTTGTGTCATTGGATGATCAATTAGGTCATTTTCGTCCTCCCTAGGCATATTCCTGTCCAATTAGGGTTTTTAACCAATTTTGTGCATCCAATAAGTTGAGTTGTGTCATTGGATTAACATTTAGGTCATTTTCGTCCTCCCTAGGCTTATTCTTGTCCAATTAGGGTTTTTAACCAATCTTGTGCATCCAATAAGTTCATTTGTGTCATTGAATTAACATTTAGGTCATTTTCGTCCTCCCTAGGCTTATTCTTGTTCAATTAGGGTTTTTAACCAATCTTGTGCATCCAATAGGTTTGTTTCTGTCATTGGATGATTAATTAGGTCATTTTCGTCCTCCCTAGGCTTATTCTTGTCCAATTAGGGTTTTTAACCAATCTTGTGCATCCAATAGGTGTGTTTGTGTCATTGGATGATCAATTAGGTCATTTTCTTCCTCCCTAGGCTTATTCTTGTCCAATTAGGGTTTTTAACCAATCTTGTGCATCCAATAGGTGTGTTTGTGTCATTGGATGATCAATTAGGTCATTTTCGTCCTCCGTCGGCTTATTCTTGTCCAATTAGGGTTTTTAACCAATCTTGTGCATCCAATAAGTTCATTTGTGTCATTGGATTAACATTTAGGTCATTTTCGTCCTCCTTAGGCATATTCTTGTTCAATTAGGGTTTTTAACGAATCTTGTGCATCCAATAGATGTGTTTGTGTCATTGGATGATCAATTAGGTCATTTTCGTCCTCCCTAGGCTTATTCTTGTTCAATTAGGGTTTTTAACCAATCTTGTGCATCCAATAGGTGTGTTTGGGTCATTGGATGATCAATTAGGTCATTTTCGTCCTCCCGAAGCTTATTCTCGACCAATTAGGGTTTTTAACCAATCTTGTGCATCCAATAGGTGTGTTTGTGTCATCGGATGATCAATTAGGCCATTTCCGTCCTCCCTAGGCTTATTCTTGTCCTATTAGGGTTTTTTAACCAATCTTGTGCATCCAATAAGTTCATTTGTGTCATTGGATTAACATTTAGGTCATTTTCGTCCTCCATAGGCATATTCTTGTTCAATTAGGGTTTTTAACCAAACTTGTGCATCCAATAGGTGTGTTTGTGTCATTGGATGATCAATTTGGTCAATTTCGTCCTCCCTAGGCTTATTCTTGTTCAATTAGGGTTTTTAACCAATCTTGTGCATCCAATAGGTTTGTTTGTGTCATTGGATGATCAATTTGGTCATTTTCGTCCTCCCTAGGCTTATTCTTGTCCAATTAGGGTTTTTAACCAATCTTGTGCATCCAATAGGTGTGTTTGTGTCATTGGATGATCAATTACGTCATTTTGATCCTCCCTAGGCTTATTCTTGTCCAATTAGGATTTTTAACCAATCTTGTGCATCCAATAGGTTTGTTTGTGTCATTGGATGATCAATTAGGTCATTTTCGTCCTCCCTAGGCTTATTCTTGTCCAATTAGGGTTTTTAACCAATGTTGTGCATCCAATAGGTGTGTTTGTGTCATTGGATGATCAATTAGGTCATTTTCGTCCTCCCTAGGCTTCTTCTTGTCCAATTAGGGTTTTTAACCAATGTTGTGCATCCAATAAGTTCGTTTGTGTCATTAAATTAACATTTAGGTCAATTTCGTCCTCCCTAGGCTTATTCTTTTACAATTAGGGTTTTTAACCAATCTTGTGCATCCAATAGGTGTGTTTGTGTCATTGGATGATCAATTAGGTCATTTTCGTCCTCCCTAGGCTTATTCTTGTCCAATTAGGGTTTTTAACCAATCTTGTGCATCCAATAGGTGTGTTTGTGTCATTGGATGATCAATTAGGTCATTTTCTTCCTCCCTAGGCTTATTCTTGTCCAATTAGGGTTTTTAACCAATCTTGTGCATCCAATAGGTGTGTTTGTGTCATTGGATGATCAATTAGGTCATTTTTTGTCCTCCCTAGGCTTATTCTTGTCCAATTAGGGTTTTTAACCAATCTTCTGCATAGGTGTGTTTGTGTCATTGGATAATCAATTAGGTCATTTTCGTCCTCCTTAGGCTTATTCTTGTCCAATTAGGGTTTTTAACCAATCTTGTGCATCCAATAAGTTCATTTGTGTCATTGGATGATCAATTAGGTCATTTTCGTCCTCCCTAGGCATATTCTTGTCCAGTTAGGGTTTTTAACCAATCTTGTGCATCCAATAGGTCTGTTTGTGTCATTGGATGATCAATTAGGTCATTTTCGTCCTCCCTAGGCATATTCTTGTCCAATTAGGGTTTTTAACCAATCTTGTGCATCCAATAGGTGTGTTTGTGTCATTGGATGATCAATTAGGTCATTTTCGTCCTCCCTAGACTTATTCTTGTCCAATTAGGGTTTTTAACCAATATTGTACATCTAATAAGTTCATTTGTGTCATTGGATTAACATTTAGGTGATTTTCGTCCTCCCTAGGCATATTCTTGTCCAATTAGAGTTTTTAACCCATCTTGTGCATCCAATAGGTGTGTTTGTGTCATTGGATGATCAATTAGGTCACTTTCGTCCTCCCTAGGCTTATTCTTGTCCAATTAGTGTTTTTAACCGATCTTGTGCATCCAATAGGTGTGTTTGTGTCATTGGATGATCAATTAGGTCATTTTCGTCCTCCCTAGGCATATTCTTGTCCAATTAGGGTTTTTAACCAATCTTGTGCATCCAATAGGTGTGTTTGTGTCATTGGATGATCAATTAGGTCATTTTCGTCCTCCCTAGGCTTATTCTTGTCCAATTAGGGTTTTTAACCAATCTTGTGCATCCAATAAGTTCATTTGTGTCATTGGATTAACATTTAGATCATTTTCGTCCTGCCTAGGCATATTCTTGTCCAATTAGGGTTTTTAACCAATCTTGTGCATCCAATAGGTGTGTTTGTGTCATTGGATGATCAATTAGGTTATTTTCGTCCTCCCTAGGCTTATTCTTGTCCAATTAGGGTTTTTAACCAATCTTGTGCATCCAATAGGTGTGTTTGTGTCATTGGATGACCAATTAGGTCATTTTCGTCCTCCCTAGGCATATTCTTGTCCAATTAGGGTTTTTAACCAATCTTGTGCATCCAATAGGTGTGTTTGTGTCATTGGATGATCAATTAGGTCATTTTCGTCCTCCCTAGGCTTATTCTTGTCCAATTAGGGTTTTTAACCAATCTTGTGCATCCAATAGGTGTGTTTGTGTCATTGGATGATCAATTAGGTCATTTTCGTCCTCCCTTGGCATATTCTTGTCCAACTAAGGTTTTATACCAATCTTCTGCATCCAATAGGTGTGTTTGTGTCATTGGATGATCAATTAGGTCATTTTCGTCCTCCCTAGGCTTATTCTTGTCCAATTAGGGTTTTTAACCAATCTTGTGCATCCAATAGGTGTGTTTGTGTCATTGGATGATCAATTAGGTCATTTTCTTCCTCCCTAGGCTTATTCTTGTCCAATTAGGGTTTTTAACTAATCTTGTGCATCCAATAAGTTCATTTGTGTCATTGGATGATCAATTAGGTCATTTTCGTCCTCCCTAGGCATATTCTTGTCCAATTAGGGTTTTTAACCAATCTTGTGCATCCAATAGGTGTGTTTGTCTCATTGGATGATCAATTAGGTCATTTTCGTCCTCCCGAGGCTTATTCTTGTCCAATTAGGGTTTTTAACCAATCTTGTGCATCCAATAAGTTCATTTGTGTCATTGGATTAACATTTAGGTCATTTTCGTCCTCCCTAGGCATATTCTTGTCCAATTAGGGTTTTGACCAATCTTGTGCATCCAATAGGTGTGTTTGTGTCATTGGATGATCAATTAGGTCATTTTCGTCCTCCCTAGGCTTATTCTTGTCCAATTAGGGTTTTTAACCAATCTTGTGCATCCAATAAGTTCATTTGTGTCATTGGATGATCAATTAGGTCATTTTCGTCCTCCCTAGGCATATTCTTGTGCAACTAGGGTTTTAAACCAATCTGTTGCATCCAATAGGTTTGTTTGTGTCATTGGATGATCAATTAGGTCATTTTCGTCCTCCCTATGCTTATTCTTGTCCAATTAGCGTTTTTAACCAATCTTGTGAATCCAATAGGTGTGTTTGTGTCATTGGATAATCAATTTGGTCATTTTCGTCCTCCCTAGGCTTATTCTTTTCCAATTAGGGTTTTTAACCAATCTTGTGCATCCAATAGGTGTGTTTGTGTCATTGGATGATCAATTAGGTCATTTTCGTCCTCCCTAGGCTTATTCTTGTCCAATTAGGGTTTTTAACCAATCTTGTGCATCGAATAACTTTGTTTATGTCATTGAATTAATATTTAGGTCATTTTCGTCCTCCTAAGGCATATTCTAGTCCAATTAGGGTTTTTAACCAATCTTGTGCATCCAATAGGTGTGTTTGTGTCATTGGATGATCAATTAGGTCATTTTCGTCCTCCCTAGGCTTATTCTTGTCCAATTAGGGTTTTTAACCAATCTTGTGCATCCAATAAGTTCATTTGTGTCATTGGATTAACATTTAGGTCATTTTCATCTTCCCTAGGCATATTATTGTCCAATTAGGGTTTTTAACCAATCTTGTGCATCCAATAGGTGTGTTTGTGTCGTTGGATGATCAATTAGGTTATTTTCGTCCTCCCAAGGCTTATTCTTGTCCAATTAGGGTTTTTAACTAATCTTGTACATCCAATAACTTCATTTGTGTCATTGGATGATCAATTAGGTCATATTTGTCCCCCCTAGGCATATTCTTGTCCAATTTGGGTTTTTAACCAATCTTGTGCATCCAATAGGTGTGTTTGTGTCATTGGATGATCAATTAGGTCATTTTCGTCCTCCCTAGGCTTATTCTTGTCCAATTAGGGTTTTTAACCAATCTTGTGCATCCAATAAGTTCATTTGTGTCATTGAATTAACATTTAGGTAATTTTCGTCCTCCCTAGGCATATTCTTGTTTAATTAGGGTTTTTAACCAATCTTGTGCATCCAATAGGTGTGTTTGTGTCATTGGATGATCAATTAGGTCATTTTCGTCCTCCCTAGGCTTATTCTTGTCCAATTAGGGTTTTTAACCAATCTTGTGCATCCAATAACTTTGTTTGTGTCATTGAATTAATTTTTAGGTCATTTTCCTCCTCCCTAGGCATATTCTTGTCCAATTAGGGTTTTTAACCAATCTTGTGCATCCAATAGGTGTGTTTGTGTCATTGGATGATCAATTAGGTCATTTTCGTCCTCCCTAGGCTTATTCTTGTCCAATTAGGGTTTTTAACCAATCTTGTGCATCCAATAAGTTCATTTCTGTCATTGGATTAACATTTAGGTCATTTTCGTCCTTCCTAGTCATATTCTTGTCCAATTAGGGTTTTTAACCAATCTTGTGCTTCCAATAGGTGTGTTTGTGACATTGGATGATCAATTAGGTCATTTTCGTCCTCCCTAAGCTTATTCTAGTCCAATTAGGGTTTTTAACCAATGTTGTGCATCCAATAGGTGTGTTTGTGTCATTGGATTAACATTTAGGTCATTTTCGTCCTCCCTAGGCTTGTTCTTGTCCAATTAGGGTTTTTAACCAATCTTGTGCATCCAATAGGTGTGTTTGTGTCATTGGATGATCAATTAGGTCATTTTCGTCCTCCCTAGGCTTATTCTTGTCCAATTAGGGTTTTTAACCAATCTTGTGCATCCAATAGGTTCATTTGTGTCATTGGATTAACATTTAGGTCATTTTCGACCTCCCTAGTCATATTCTTATCCAATTAGGGTTTTTAACAAATCTTGTGCATCCAATAGGTGTGTTTATGTCATTGGATGATCAATTAGGTCATTTTCGTCCTCCCTAGGCTTTTTGTTGTTCAATTAGGGTTTTTAACCAATCTTGTGCTTCCAATAGGTGTGTTTGTGTCATTGGATGATCAATTAGGTCATTTTCGTCCTCCCTAGGCTTATTCTTGTTCAATTAGGGTTTTTAACCAATCTTGTGCATCCAATAGGTGTGTTTGTGTCATTGGATGATCAATTACGTCATTTTGATCCTCCCTAGGCTTATTCTTGTCCAATTAGGGTTTTTAACCATTCTTGTGCACCCAATAGGTGTGTTTGTGTCATAGGATGATCAATTAGGTCATTTTCGTCCTCCCTAGGCTTATTCTTGTCCAATTAGGGTTTTTAACCAATCTTGTGCATCCAATAGGTGTGTTTGAGTCATTAAATGATCAATTAGGTCATTTTCGTCCTCCCTAGGCTTATTCTCGACCAATTAGGGTTTTTAACCAATCTTGTGCATCCAATAGGTTCATTTGTGTCATTGGAATAACATTTAGGTCATTTTCGTCCTCCCTAGTCATATTCTTATCCAATTAGGGTTTTTGACCAATCTTGTGCATCCAATAGGTGTGTTTGTGTCATTGGATGATCAATTAGGTCATTTTCGTCCTCCCTAGGCTTATTCTTGTTAAATTAGGGTTTTTAACCAATCTTGTGCATCCAATAGGTTCATTTGTGTCATTGGATTAACATTTAGGTCATTTTCGTCCTCCCTAGTCATATTCTTATCCAATTAGGGTTTTTGACCAATCTTGTGCATCCAATAGGTGTGTTTGTGTCATTGGATGATCAATTAGGTCATTTTCTTCCTCCCTAGGCTTATTCTTGTCCAATTAGGGTTTTTAACCAATCTTGTGCATCCAATAGGTGTGTTTGAGTCATTGGATGATCAATTAGGTCATTTTCGTCCTCCCTAGGCTTATCCTCGACCAATTAGGGTTTTTAACCAATCTTGTGCATCCAATAGGTTCATTTGTGTCATTGGATTAACATTTAGGTCATTTTCGTCCTCCCTAGTCATATTCTTATCCAATTAGGGTTTTTGACCAATCTTGTGCATCCAATAGGTGTGTTTGTGTCATTGGATGATCAATTAGGTCATTTTCGTCCTCCCTAGGCTTATTCTTGTTAAATTAGGGTTTTTAACCAATCTTGTGCATCCATTAGGTGTGTTTGTGTCATAGGATGATCAATTGGGTCATTTTCTTCCTCCCTAGGCTTATTCTTGTCCAATTAGGGTTTTTAACCAATCTTGTGCATCCAATAGGTGTGTTTGAGTCGTTGGATGATCAATTAGGTCATTTTCGTCCTCCCTAGGCTTATTCTCGACCAATTAGGGTTTTTAACCAATCTTGTGCATCCAATAGGTTCATTTGTGTCATTGGATTAACATTTAGGTCATTTTCGTCCTCCCTAGTCATATTCTTATCCAATTAGAGTTTTTGACCAATCTTGTGCATCCAATAGGTGTGTTTGTGTTATTGGATGATCAATTAGGTCATTTTCGTCCTCCCTAGGCTTATTCTTGTTAAATTAGGGTTTTTAACCAATCTTGTGCATCTAATAGGTGTGTTTGTGTAATTGGATGATCAATTAGGTCATTTTCTTCCTCCCTAGGCTTATTCTTGTCCAATTAGGGTTTTTAACCAATCTTGTGCATTCAATAGGTGTGTTTGTGTCATTGGATGATCAATTAGGTCATTTGCGTCCTCCCTAGGCTTATTCTTGTCCAATTAGGGTTTTTAACCAATCTTGTGCATCCAATAAGTTCATTTGTGTTATTGGATTAACATTTAGGTCATTTTCGTCCTCCTTAGGCATATTCTTGTTCAATTAGGGTTTTTAACCAATCTTGTGCATCCAATAGGTGTGTTTGTGTCATTAGATGATCAATTAGGTCATTTTCGTCCTCCCTAGGCTTATTCTTGTTCAATTAGGGTTTTTAACAAATCTTGTGCATCCAATAGGTGTGTTTGTGTCATTGGATGATCAATTAGGTCATTTTCGTCCTCCCTAGGCTTATTCTTGTTCAATTATGGTTTTTAACCAATGTTGTGCATCCAATAGGTTTGTTTTTATCATTGGATGATCAATTTGCTCATTTTCGTCCTCCCTAGGTTTATTCTTGTCCAATTAAGGTTTTTAACCAATCTTGTGCATCCAATAGGTGTGTTTGTGTCATTGGATGACCAATTAGGTCATTTTCGTCCTCCTGAAGCTTATTCTCGACTAATTAGGGTTTTTAACCAATCTTGTGCATCCAATAGGTTCATTTGTGACATTGGATTAACATTTAGGTCATTTTCGTCCTCCCTAGTCATATTCTTATCCAATTAGGGTTTTTAACCAATCTTGTGCATCCAATAGGTGTGTTTGTGTCATTGGATGATCAATTAGGTCATTTTCGTCCTCCCTAGGCTTATTCTTGTTCAATTAGGCTTTTTAACCAATCTTGTGCATCCAATAGGTGTGTTTGTGTCATTGGATGATCAATTAGGTCATTTTCGTCCTCCCTAGGCTTATTCTTGTTCAATTAGGGTTTTTAACCAATCTTGTGCATCCAATAGGTTTGTTTGTGTCATTGGATGATCAATTTGGTCATTTTTGTCCTCCCTGGGCTTATTCTTGTCCAATTAGGGTTTTTAACCGATCTTGTGCATCCAATAGGTGTGTTTGTGTCATTGGATGATCAATTACGTCATTTTCGTCCTCCCTAGGCTTATTCTTGTCCAATTAGGGTTTTTAACCAATCTTGTGCATCCAATAGGTGTGTTTGTGTCATTGGATGATCAATAAGGTCATTTTCGTCCTCCCTAGGCTTATTCTTGTTCAATTAGGGTTTTTAACCAATCTTGTGCATCCAATAGGTGTGTTTGTGTCATTGGATGATCAATTAGGTCATTTTCGTCCTCCCTAGTCTTATTCTTGTTCAATTAGGGTTTTTAACCAATCTTGCGCATCCAATAGGTGTGTTTGGGTCATTGGATGATCAATTAGGTCATTTTCGTCCTCCCGATGCTTATTCTCGACCAATTAGGGTTTTTAACCAATCTTGTGCATCCAATAGGTGTGTTTGTGTCATTGGATGATCAATTAGGTCATTTTCGTCCTCCCTAGGCTTATGCTTGTCCAATTAGGGTTTTTAACCAATCTTGTGCATCCAATAGGTGTGTTTGTGTCATTGGATGATCAATTAGGTCATTTTAGTCCTCCCTAGGCTTATTCTTGACCAATTAGGGTTTTTAACCAGTCTTGTGCATCCAATAGGTTTGTTTGGGTCATTGGATGATCAATTAGGTCATTTTCGTCCTCCCTAGGCTTATTCTTGTTCAATTAGGGTTTTTAACCAATCTTGTGCATCCAATAGGTTTGTTTGTGTCATTGGAAGATCAATTTGGTCATTTTCGTCCTCCCTAGGCTTATTCTTATCCAATTAGGGTTTTTAACCAATCTTGTGCATCCAATAGTTGTGTTTATGTCATTGGATGATCAATTAGGTCATTTTCGTCCTCCCTAGGCTTATTCTAGTCCAATTAGGGTTTTTAACCAATCTTGTGCATCCAATAAGTTCATTTGTGTCATTGGATTAACATTTAGGTCATTTTCGTCCTCCTTAGGCATATTCTTGTTCAATTAGGGTTTTTAACCAATCTTGTGCATCCAATAGGTGTGTTTGTGTCATTAGATGATCAATTAGGTCATTTCCTTCCTGCCTAGGCTTATTCTTGTCCAATTAGGGTTTTTAACCAATCTTGTGCATCCAATAGGTTCATTTGTGTCATTGGATTAACATTTAGGTCATTTTCGTCCTCCCTAGTCATATTCTTATCCAATTAGGGTTTTTAACCAATCGTGTGCATCCAATAGGTGTGTTTGTGTCATTGGATGATCAATTAGGTCATTTTCGTCCTCCCTAAGCTTATTCTTGTCCAATTAGGGTTTTTAACCAATCTTGTGCATTCAATAAGTTCATTTGTGTCTTTGGATTAACATTTAGGTCATTTTCGTCCTCCTTAGGCATATTCTTGTTCAATTAGGGTTTTTAACCAATCTTGTGCATCCAATAGGTGTGTTTGTGTCATTGGATGATCAATTAGGTCATTTTCTTCCTCCCTAGGCTTATTCTTGTCCAATTAGGGTTTTTGACCAATCTTGTGCATCCAATAGGTGTGTTTGTATCATTGGATGATCAATTAGGTCATTTTCGTCCTCCCTAGGCTTATTCTTGTTAAAATAGGGTTTTTAACCAATCTTGTGCATCCAATAAGTTCATTTGTGTTATTGGATTAACATTTAGGTCATTTTCGTCCTCCTTAGGCATATTCTTGTTCCATTAGGGTTTTTAACCAATCTTGTGCATCCAATAGGTGTGTTTGTGTCATTGGATGATCAATTAGGTCATCCAATAGGTGTGTTTCTGTCATTGGATGATCAATTAGGTCATTTTCGTCCTCCCTAGGCTTATTCTCGACCAATTAGGGTTTTTAACCAATCTTGTGCATCCAATAGGTTCATTTGTGTCATTGGATTAACATTTAGGTCATTTTCGTCCTCCCTAGTCATATTCTTATCCAATTAGGGTTTTTGACCAATCTTGTGCATCCAATAGGTGTGTTTGTATCATTGGATGATCAATTAGGTCATTTTCGTCCTCCCTAGGCTTATTCTCTTTAAAATAGGGTTTTTAACCAATCTTGTGCATCCAATAAGTTCATTTGTGTTATTGGATTAACATTTAGGTCATTTTCGTCCTCCTTAGGCATATTCTTGTTCCATTAGGGTTTTTAACCAATCTTGTGCATCCAATAGGTGTGTTTGTGTCATTGGATGATCAATTAGGTCATTTTCTTCCTCCCTAGGCTTATTCTTGTCCAATTAGGGTTTTTAACCAATCTTGTGCATCAAATAAGTTCATTAGTGTCATTGGATGATCAATTAGGTCATTTTCGTCCTCCCTAGGCATATTCTTGTCCAATTAGGGTTTTTAACCAATCTTGTGCATCCAATAGGTGTGTTTGTGTCATTGGATGATCAATTAGGTCATTTTCGTCCTCCCTAGGCTTATTCTTGTCCAATTAGGGTTTTTAACCAATCTTGTGCATCCAATAAGTTCATTTGTGTCATTGGATGATCAATTAGGTCATTTTCGTCCTTCCTAGGCATATTCTTGTCCAATTATGGTTTTTAACCAATCTTGTGCATCCAATAGGTGTGTTTGTGTCATTGGATGATCAATCAGGTCATTTTCATCCTCCCAAGGCTTATTCTTGTCCAATTAGGGTTTTTCACCAATCTTGTGCATCCAATAAGTTCATTTGTGTCATTGGATTAACATTTAGGTCATTTTCGTCCTCCCTAGGCATATTCTTGTCCAATTAGGGTTTTTAACCAATCTTGTGCATCCAATAGGTGTGTTTGTGTCATTGGATGATCAATTAGGTCATTTTCGTCCTCCCTAGGCTTATTCTTGTCCAATTAGGGTTTTTAACCAATCTTGTGCATCCAATAAGTTCATTTGTGTCATTGGATGATAAATTAGGTCATTTTCGTCCTTCCTAGGCATATTCTTGTCCAACTAGGGTTTTTAACCGATCTTGTGCATCCAATAGGTGTGTTTGTGTCATTGGATAATCAATTAGGTCATTTTCGTCCTCCATAGGCTTATTCTTGTCCAATTAGGGTTTTTAACCAATCTTGTGCATCCAATAGGTGTGTTTGTGTCATTGGATGATCAATTAGGTCATTTTCGTCCTCCCTAGGCTTATTCTTGTCCAATTAGGGTTTTTAACCAATCTTGAGCATCGAATAGGTGTGTTTGTGTCATTGGATGATCAATTAGGTCGTTTTCGTCCTCCCTAGGCTTATTCTTGTCCAATTAGGTTTTTTAACCAATCTTGTGCATCCAATAGTTGTGTTTGTGTCATTGGATGATCAATTAGGTCATTTTCGTCCTCCCTAGGCTTATTCTTGTCCAATTAGGGTTTTTAACCAATCTTGTGCATCCAATAGGTGTGTTTGTGTCATTGGATGATCAATTAGGTCATTTTGATCCTCACTAGGCTTATTCTTGTCCAATTAGGGTTTTTAACCAATGTTGTGCATCCAATAAATTCATTTGTGTCATTGGATTAACATTTAGGTCATTTTTGTTCTCCCTAGGCATATTCTTGTCCAATTAGGGTTTTTAACCGATCTTGAGCATCCAATAGGTGTGTTTGTGTCATTGGATGATCAATTAGGTCATTTTCGTCCTCCTTAGGCATATTCTAGTTCAATTAGGGTTTTTAACCAATCTTGTGCATCCAATAGGTTTGTTTGTGTCATTGGATGATCAATTAGGTCATTTTCTTCCTCCCTAGGCTTATTCTTGTCCAATTAGGGTTTTTAACCAATCTTGTGCATCCAATAGGTGTGTTTGTGTCATTGGATGATCAATTAGGTCATTTTCGTCCTCCCTAGGCTTATTCTTGTTCAATTAGGGTTTTTAACCAATCTTGTGCATCCAATAGGTTTGTTTGTGTCCTTGGATGATCAATTTGGTCATTTTCGTCCTCCCTAGGCTTATTCTTGTTCAATTAGGGTTTTTAACCAATCTTGTGCATCCAATAGGATTGTTTGTGTCATTGGATGATCAATTAGGTCATTTTCGTCCTCACTTGGCTTATTCTTGTCCAATTAGGGTTTTTAACCAATCTTGTGCATCCAATAAGTTCATTTGTGTCATTGGATTAACATTTAGGTCATTTTCGTCCTCCCTAGGCATATTCTTGTCCAATTAGGTTTTTTAACCAATCTTGAGCATCCAATAGGTGTGTTTGTGTCATTGGATGATCAATTAGGTCATTTTCGTCCTCCCAAGGCTTATTCTTGTCCAATTAGGGTTTTTAACCAATCTTGTGCTTCTAATAGGTGTGTTTGTGTCATTGGATGATCAATTAGGTCATTTTCTTCCTCCCTATGCTTATTCTTGTCCAATTAGGATTTTTAACCAATCTTGTCCATCCAATAAGTTCATTTGTGTCATTGGATTAACATTTAGGTCATTTTCGTCCTCCCTAGGCATATTCTTGTCCAATTAGGGTTTTTAACCAATCTTGTGCATCCAATAGGTGTGTTTGTGTCATTGGATGATCAATTAGGTCATTTTCGTCCTCCCTAGGCTTATTGTTGTCCAATTAGGGTTTTTAACCAATCTTGTGCATCCAATAGGTGTGTTTGTGTCATTGGATGATCAATTAGGTCATTTTCGTCCTCCCGAAGCTTATTCTCGACAAATTAGGGGTTTTAACCAATCTTGTGCATCCAATATGATTATTTGTGTCATTGGATTAACATTTAGGTCATTTTCGTCCTCCCTAGTCATATTCTTATCGAATTAGGGTTTTTAACCAATCTTGTGCATTCAATAGGTGTGTTTGTGTCATTGGATGATCAATTAGGTCATTTTCGTCCTCCCTAGGCTTATTCTTGTCCAATTAGGGTTTTTAACCAATCTTGTGCATCCAATAGGTGTGTTTGTGTCATTGGATGATCAATTAGGTCATTTTCATCCTCCCTAGGCTTATTCTTGTTCAATTAGGGTTTTTAACCAATCTTGTGCATCCAATAGGTGTGTTTGTGTCATTGGATGATCAATTAGGTCATTTTCGTCCTCCCTAGGCTTATTCTAGTCCAATTAGGGTTTTTAACAAATCTTGTGCATCCAATAGGTGTGTTTGTGTCATTGGATGATCAATTAGGTCATTTTCGTCCTCCCTAGGCTTATTCTTATTCAATTGGGGTTTTTAACCAATTTTGGGCATCCAATAGGTTTGTTTGTGTCATTGGATGATCAATTTGCTCATTTTCGTCCTCCCTAGGCTTATTCTTGTCCAATTATGGTTTTTAACCAATCTTGTGCATCCAATAGGTGTGTTTATGTCATTGGATGATCAATTAGGTCATTTTCGTCCTCCCTAGGCTTATTCTTGTTCAATTAGGGTTTTTAACCAATCTTGTGCATCCAATAGGTTTGTTTGTGTCCTTGGATGATCAATTTGGTCATTTTCGTCCTCCCTAGGCTTATTCTTGTCCAATTAGGGTTTTTAACAAATCTTGTGCATCCAATAGGTGTGTTTGTGTCATTGGATGATCAATTAGGTCATTTTCGTCCTCCCTAGGCTTATTCTTGTTCAATTGGGGTTTTTAACCAATCTTGTGCATCCAATAAGTTCATTTGTGTCGTTGGATTAACATTTAGGTCATTTTCTTCCTCCTTAGGCATATTCTTGTTCAATTAGGGTTTTTAACCAATCTTGTGCATCCATTAGATGTGTTTGTGTCATTGGATGATCAATTAGGTCATTTTCGTCCACCCTAGGCTTATTCTTGTTCAATTAGGGTTTTTAACCAATCTTGTGCATCCAATAGGTTTGTTTGGGTCATTGAATGATCAATTATGTTATTTTCGTCCTCTCGAAGCTTATTCTCGACCAATTAGGGGTTTTAACCAATCTTGTGCATCCAATAGGTGTGTTTGTGTCATTGGATGATCTATTAGGTCATTTTCGTCCTCCCTAGGCTTATTCTTGTCCAATTAGGGTTTTTAACCAATCTTGTGCATCCAATAGGTGTGTTTGTGTCATTGGATGATCAATTAGGTCATTTTCTTCCTCCCTAGGCTTATTCTTGTCCAATTAGGGTTTTTAACCAATCTTGTGCATCCGATAGGTGTGTTTGTGTCATTGGATGATCAATTAGGTCATTTTCGTCCTCCCTAGGCTTATTCTTGTCCAATTAGGGTTTTTAACCGATCTTGTGCATCCAATAAGTTCATTTGTGTCATTGGATTAACATTTAGGTCATTTTCGTCCTCCCTAGGCATATTCTTGTCCAATTAGGGTTTTTAACCAATCTTGTGCATCCAATAGGTGTGTTTGTGTCATAGGATGATCAATTAGGTCATTTTCGTCCTCCCTATGCTTATTCTTGTCCAATTAGGGTTTTTAACTAATCTTGTGCATCCAATAAGTTCATTTGATTCATTGGATGATCAATTAGGTCATTTTCGTCCTTCCTGGGCATATTCTTGTCCAACTAGGGTTTTTAACCAACCTTGTGCATCCAATAGGTGTGTTTGTGTCATTGGATGATCAATTAGGTCATTTTCATCCTCCTTAGGCTTATTCTTGTCCAATTAGGGTTTTTAACCAAACTTGTGCATCCAATAAGTTCATTTGTGTCATTGGATTAACATTTAGGTCATTTTCGTCCTCCCTAGGCATATTCTTGTCCAATTAGGGTTTTTAACCAATCTTGTGCATCCAATAGGTGTGTTTGTGTCATTGGATGATCAATTAGGTCATTTTCGTCCTCCCTAGGCTTATTCTTGTCCAATTATGGTTTTTAACCAATCTTGTGCATCCAATAAGTTCATTTGTGTCATTAAATGATCAACTAAGTGATTTTCGTCCTTCCTAGGCATATTCTTGTCCAACTAGGGTTTTTAACCAGTCTTGTGCATCCAATAGGTGTGTTTGTGTTAATGGATGATCAATTAGGTCATTTTCGTCCTCCCTAGGCTTATTCTTGTCCAATTAGGGTTTTTAACCAATCTTGTGCATCCAATAGGTGTGTTTGTGTCATTGGATGATCAATTAGGTCATTTTCGTCCTCCCTAGGCTTATTCTTGTCCAATTAGGGTTTTTCACCAATCTTGTGTATCCAATAGGTGTGTTTGTGTCATTGGATGATCAATTAGGTCATTTTCGTCCTCCCTAGGCTTATTCTTGTCCAATTAGGGTTTTTAACTAATCTTGTACATCCAATAAGTTCATTTGTGTCATTGGATTAACATTTAGGTCATTTTCGTCCTCCCTAGGCATATTCTTGTCCAATTAGGGTTTTTAACCAATCTTGTGCATCCAATAGGTGTGTTTGTGTCATTGGATGATCAATTAGGTCATTTTCGTCCTCCCTAGGCTTATTCTTGTCCAATTAGGGTTTTTAACCAATCTTGTACATCTAATAAGTTCATTTGTGTCATCGGATTAACATTTAGGTCATTTTCGTCCTCCCTAGGCATATTCTTGTCCAATTAGGGTTTTTAACCAATCTTGTGCATCCAATAGGTGTGTTTGTGTCATTGGATGATCAATTAGGTCATTTTCGTCCTCCCTAGGCTTATTCTTGTCCAGTTAGGGTTTTTAACCAATCTTGTATATCCAATAAGTTCATTTGTGTCATTGGATTAACATTTAGGTCATTTTCGTCCTCCCTAGGCATATTCTTGTCCAATTAGGGTTTTTAACCAATCTTGTGCATCCAATAGGTGTGTTTGTGTCATTGGATGATCAATTAGGTCATTTTCGTCCTCCCTAGGCTTATTCTTGTCCAATAAGGTTTTTAACCAATCTTGTGCATCCAATAAGTTCATTTGTGTCATTGGATTAACATTTAGGTCATTTTCGTCCACCCTAGGCATATTCTTATCCAATTAGGGTTTTTAACCAATCTTGTGCTTCCAATAGGTGTGTTTGTGTCATTGGATGATCAATTAGGTCATTTTCATCCTCCCTAGGCTTATTCTTGTCCAATTAGGGTTTTTAACCAATCTTGTGCATCCAATAACTTTGTTTGTGTCATTGAATTAATATTTAGGTCATTTTCGTCCTCCCTAGGCATATTCTTGTCCAATTAGGGTTTTTAACCAATCTTGTGCATCCAATAGGTGTGTTTGTGTCATTGGATGATCAATTAGGTCATTTTCGTCCTCCCTAGGCTTATTCTTATCCAATTAGGATTTTTAACCAATCTTGTGCATCCGATAAGTTCATTTGTGTCATTGGATTAACATTTAGGTCATTTTCGTCCTCCCTAGGCATATTCTTGTCCAATTAGGGTTTTTAACCAATCTTGTGCATCCAATAGGTGTGTTTGTGTCATTGGATGATCAATTAGGTCATTTTCGTCCTCCCTAGGCTTATGCTTGTCCAATTAGGGTTTTTAACCGATCTTGTGCATCCAATAGGTGTGTTTGTGTCATTGGATGATCAATTAGGTCATTTTCGTCCTCCCTAGGCTTATTCTTGTCCAATTAGGGTTTTTAACCAATCTTGTGCATCCAATAGGTTCATTTGTGTTATTGGATTAACATTTAGGTCATTTTCGTCCTCCCTAGGCATATTCTTGTCCAATTAGGGTTTTTAACCAATCTTGAGCATTCAATAGGTGTGTTTGTGTCATTGGATGATCAATTAGGTCATTTTCGTCCTCCCTAGGCTTATTGTTGTCCAATTAGGGTTTTTAACCAATCTTGTGCATCCAATAGGTGTGTTTGTGTCATTGGATGATCAATTAGGTCATTTTCGTCCTCCCGAAGCTTATTCTCGACAAATTAGGGGTTCTAACCAATCTTGTGCATCCACTAGGTTCATTTTTGTCATTGGATTAACATTTAGGTCATTTTCGTCCTCCCTAGTCATATTCTTATCCAATTAGGGTTTTTAACCAATCTTGTACATCCAATAGGTGTTTTTGTGTCATTGGATGATCAATTAGGTCATTTTCGTCCTCCCTAGGCTTATTCTTGTTCAATTAGGGTTTTTAACCAATCTTGTGCATCCAATAGGTGTGTTTGTGTCATTGGATGATCAATTAGGTCATTTTCGTCCTCCCTAGGCTTATTCTTGTTCAATTAGGGTTTTTAACCAATCTTGCGCATCCAATAGGTGTGTTTGGGTCATTGGATGATCAATTAGGTCATTTTCGTCCTCCCGATGCTTGTTCTCGACCAATTAGGGTTTTTAACCAATCTTGTGCATCCAATAGGTGTGTTTGTGTCATTGGATGATCAATTAGGTCATTTTCGTCCTCCCTAGGCTTATTCTTGTTCAATTAGGGTTTTTAACCAATCTTGTGCAGCCAATAGGTTTGTTTGTGTCATTGGATGATCAATTTGGTCATTTTCGTCCTCCTTGGGCTTATTCTTGTCCAATTAGGGTTTTTAACCAATCTTGTGCATCCAATAGGTGTGTTTGTGTCATTGGATGATCAATTACGTCATTTTGATCCTCCCTAGGTTTATTCTTGTCCAATTAGGGTTTTTAACCAATCTTTTGCATACAATAGGTGTGTTTGTGTCATTGGATGATCAATTTGGTCATTTTCGTCCTCCCTAGGCTTATTCTTGTCCAATTAGGGTTTTTAACCAATCTTGTGCATCCAATAGTTGCGTTTATGTCATTGGATGATCAATTAGGTCATTTTCGTCCTCCCGAAGCTTATTCCCGACCAATTAGGGTTTTTAACCAATCTTGTGCATCCAATAGGTGTGTTTGTGTCATTGGATGATCAATTAGGTCATTTTAGTCCTCCCTAGGCTTATTCTTGTCCAATTAGGGTTTTTAACCAGTCTTGTGCATCCAATAGGTTTGTTTGGGTCATTGGATGATCAATTATGTTATTTTCGTCCTCTCGAAGCTTATTCTCGACCAATTAGGGGTTTTAACCAATCTTGTGCATCCAATAGGTGTGTTTGTGTCATTGGATGATCAATTAGGTCATTTTCGTCCTCCCTAGGCTTATTCTTGTCCAATTAGGGTTTTTAACCAATCTTGTGCATCCAATAGGTGTGTTTGTGTCATTGGATGATCAATTAGGTCATTTTCTTCCTCCCTAGGCTTATTCTTGTCCAATTAGGGTTTTTAACCAATCTTGTGCATCCAATAGGTGTGTTTGTGTCATTGGATTAACATTTAGGTCATTTTCGTCCTCCCTAGGCATATTCTTTTCCAATTAGGGTTTTTAACCAATCTTGAGCATTCAATAGGTGTGTTTGTGTCATTGGATGATCAATTAGGTCATTTTCGTCCTCCCTAGGTTTCTTGTTGTCCAATTAGGATTTTTAACCAATCTTGTGCATCCAATAGGTGTGTTTGTGTCATTGGATGATCAATTAGGTCATTTTCGTCCTCCCTAGGCTTATTCTTGTTCAATTAGGGTTTTTAACCAATCTTGTGCATCCAATAGGTTTGTTTGTGTCCTTGGATGATCAATTTGGTCATTTTCGTCCTCCCTAGGCTTATTCTTGTCCAATTAGGGTTTTTAATTAATTTTGTTCATCCAATAGGTGTGTTTGTGTCATTGGATGATCAATTAGGTCATTTTCGTCCTCCCTAGGTTTATACTTGTCCAATTAGGGTTTTTAACCAATCTTGTGCATCCAATAAGTTCATTTGTGTCATTGGATTAACATTTAGGTCATTTTCTTCCTCCTTAGGCATATTCTTGTTCAATTAGGGTTTTTAACCAATCTTGTGCATCCAATAGATTTGTTTGTGTCATTGGATGATCAATTAGGTCATTTTCTTCCTCCCTAGGTTTATTCTTGTCCAATTAGGGTTTTTAACCAATCTTGTGCATCCAATAGGTGTGTTTGTGTCATTGGATGATCAATTAGGTCAATTTCGTCCTCCCTAGGCTTATTCTTGTTCAATTAGGGTTTTTAACCAATCTTGTGCATCCAATAGGTTTGTTTGTGTCATTGGACGATCAATTTGGTCATTTTCGTCCTCGCTAGGCTTATTCTTGTCCAATTAGGGTTTTTAACCAATCTTGTGCATCCAATAGGTGTGTTTGTGTCATTGGATGATCAATTACGTCATTTTTATCCTCCCTAGGCTTATTCTTGTCCAATTAGGGTTTTTAACCAATCTTGTGCACCCAATAGGTGTGTTTGTGTCATAGGATGATCAATTAGGTCATTTTCGTCCTCCCTAGGCTTATTCTTGTTCGATTAGGGTTTTTAACCAATCTTGTGCATCCAATAGGTTTGTTTGTGTCATTGGATGATGAATTTCGTCATTTTCGTCCTCCCTAGGCTTATTCTTGTACAATTAGGGTTTTTAACCAATCTTGTTCATCCAATAGGTGTGTTTGTGTCATTGGATGATCAGTTAGGTCATTTTCGTCCTCCCTAGGCTTATTCTTGTTCAATTAGGGTTTTTAACCAATCTTGTGCATCCAATAGGTGTGTTTGTGTCATTGGATGATCAATTAGGTCATTTTCGTCCTCCCTAGGCTTATTCTTGTCCAATTAGGGTTTTTAACAAATCTTGCGCATCCAATAAGTTCATTTGTGTCATTGGATGATCAATTAGGTCATTTTCGTCCTCCCTAGGCATATTCTTGTCCAACTAGGGTTTTTAACCAATCTTGTGCATCCAATAGGTGTGTTTGTGTCATTGGATGATCAATTAGGTCATTTTCGTCCTCACTAGGCTTATTCTTGTCCAACTAGTGTTTTAAACCAATCTTGTGCATCTAATAGGTGTGTTTGTGTCATTGGATGATCAATTAGGTCATTTTCGTCCTCCCTAGGCTTATTCTTGTCCAATTGGGGTTTTTAACAATTCTTGCGCATCCAATAAGTTCATTTGTGTCATTGGATGATCAATTAGGTCATTTTCGTCCTCCCTAGGCATATTCTTGTCCAACTAGGGTTTTTAACCAATCTTGTGCATCCAATAGGTGTGTTTGTGTCATTGGATGATCAATTAGGTCATTTTCTTCCTCCCTAGGCTTATTCTTGTCCAATTAGGGTTTTTAACCAATCTTGTGCATCCAATAGGTGTGTTTGTGTCATTGGATGATCAATTAGGTTATTTTCGTCCTCCCTAGGCTAATTCTTGTCCAATTAGAGTTTTTAACCAATCTTGTGCATCCAATAAGTTGAGTTGTGTCATTGGATTAACATTTAGCTCATTTTCGTCCTCCCTAGGCATATTCTTGTCCAATTAGGGTTTTTAACCAAACTTGTGCATCCAATAGGTGTGTTTGTGTCATTGGATGATCAATTGGGTCATTTTCGTCCTCCCTAGGCTTATTCTTGTACAATTAGGGTTTTTAACAAATCTTGTGCATCCAATAGGTGTGTTTGTGTCATTGGATGATCAATTAGGTCATTTTCGTACTCCCTAGGCTTATTCTTGCCCAATTCGGGTATTTAACCAATCTTGTGCATTCAATAAGTTGAGTTGTGTCATTGGATTAGCATTTAGGTCATTTTCGTCCTCCCTAGGCTTATTCTTGTCCAATTAGGATTTTTAACCAATCTTGTGCATCCCATAAGTTCATTTGTGTCATTGGATTAACATTTATGTCATTTTTGTCCTCCCTAGGCATATTCTTGTCCAATTAGGGTTTTTAACCAATCTTGTGCATCCAATAGGTGTGTTTGTGTCATTGGATGATCAATTAGGTCATTTTCGTCCTCCCTAGGCTTATTCTTGTCCAATTAGGGTTTTTAACCAATCTTGTGCATCCAATAGTTGTGTTTATGTCATTGGATGATCAATTAGGTCATTTTCGTCCTCCCTAGGCTTATTCTACTCCAATTAGGGTTTTTAACCAATCTTGTGCATCCTATAAGTTCATTTGTGTCATTGGATTAACATTTAGGTCATTTTCGTCCTCCTTAGGCATATTCTTGTTCAATTAGGGTTTTTAACCAATCTTGTGCATCCAATAGGTTTGTTTGTGTCCTTGGATGATCAATTTGGTCATTTTCATCCTCCCTAGGCTTATTCTTGTTAAATTAGGGTTTTTAACCAATCTTGTGCATCCAATAGGTGTGTTTGTGTCATTGGATCATCAATTAGGTCATTTTCTTCCTCCCTAGGCTTATTCTTGTCCAATTAGGGTTTTTAACCAATCTTGTGCATTCAATAGGTGTGTTTGTGTCATTGGATGATCAATTAGGTCATTTTCGTCCTCCCTAGGCTTATTCTTGTCCAATTAGGGTTTTTAACCAATCTTGTGCATCCAATATGTTCATTTGTGTCATTGGATTAACATTTAGGTTATTTTCGTCCTCCCTAGGCATATTCTTGTCCAATTAGGGTTTTTAACCAATCTTGTGCATCCAATAGGTGTGTTTGTGTCATTGGATGATCAATTAGGTCATTTTCGTCCTCCCTAGGCTTATTCTTGTTCGATTAGGGTTTTTAACCAATCTTGTGCATCCAATAGGTTTGTTTGTGTCATTGGATGATGAATTTCGTCATTTTCGTCCTCCCTAGGCTTATTCTTGTACAATTAGGGTTTTTAACCAATCTTGTTCATCCAATAGGTGTGTTTGTGTCATTGGATGATCAGTTAGGTCATTTTCGTCCTCCCTAGGCTTATTCTTGTTCAATTAGGGTTTTTAACCAATCTTGTGCATCCAATAGGTGTGTTTGGGTCATTGGAGGATCAATTAGGTCATTTTCGTCCTCCCGGAGCTTATTCTCGACCAATTAGGGTTTTTAACCAATCTTGTGCATCCAATAGGTGTGTTTGTGTCATTGGATGATCAATTAGGTCATTTTCGTCCTCCCTAGGCTTATTCTTGTCCAATTAGGGTTTTTAACCAATCTTGTGCATCCAATAAGTTCATTTGTGTCATTGGATGGTCAATTAGGTCATTTTCGTCCTCCCTAGGCATATTCTTGTCCAACTAGGGTTTTTAACCAATCTTGTGCATCCAATAGGTGTGTTTGTGTCATTGGATGATCAATTAGGTCATTTTCTTCCTCCCTAGGCTTATTCTTGTCCAATTAGGGTTTTTAACCAATCTTGTGCATCCAATAGGTGTGTTTGTGTCATTGGATGATCAATTAGGTCATTTTCGTCCTCCCTAGGCTTATTCTTGTTCAATTAGGGTTTTCAACCAATCTTGTGCATCCAATAGGTTTGTTTGTGTCATTGGAAGAT
Source organism: Cicer pinnatifidum (assembly GCA_037974775.1). Taxonomy (NCBI): domain Eukaryota; kingdom Viridiplantae; phylum Streptophyta; class Magnoliopsida; order Fabales; family Fabaceae; genus Cicer; species Cicer pinnatifidum. The sequence goes on along the minus strand of JBBPBR010001862.1, from coordinate 102,203 downwards.
CAATTTGGTCATTTTCGTCCTCCCTAGGCTTATTCTTGTCCAATTAGGGTTTTTAACCAATCTTGTGCATCCAATAGTTGTGTTTATGTCATTGGATGATCAATTAGGTCATTTTCGTCCTCCCTAGGCTTATTCTACTCCAATTAGGGTTTTTAACCAATCTTGTGCATCCTATAAGTTCATTTGTGTCATTGGATTAACATTTAGGTCATTTTCGTCCTCCTTAGGCATATTCTTGTTCAATTAGGGTTTTTAACCAATCTTGTGCATCCAATAGGTTTGTTTGTGTCCTTGGATGATCAATTTGGTCATTTTCATCCTCCCTAGGCTTATTCTTGTTAAATTAGGGTTTTTAACCAATCTTGTGCATCCAATAGGTGTGTTTGTGTCATTGGATCATCAATTAGGTCATTTTCTTCCTCCCTAGGCTTATTCTTGTCCAATTAGGGTTTTTAACCAATCTTGTGCATTCAATAGGTGTGTTTGTGTCATTGGATGATCAATTAGGTCATTTTCGTCCTCCCTAGGCTTATTCTTGTCCAATTAGGGTTTTTAACCAATCTTGTGCATCCAATATGTTCATTTGTGTTATTGGATTAACATTTTGGTCATTTTCGTCCTCATTAGGCATATTCTTGTTCAATTAGGGTTTTTAACCAATCTTATGCATCCAATAGGTGTGTTTGTGTCATTGGATGATCAATTAGGTCATTTTCTTCCTCCCTAGGCCTATTCTTGTCCAATTAGGGTTTTTAACCAATCTTGTGCATCCAATAGGTGTGTTTCTGTCATTGGATGATCAATTAGGTCATTTTCGTCCTCCCTAGGCTTATTCTCGACCAATTAGGGTTTTTAACCAATCTTGTGCATCCAATAGGTTCATTTGTGTCATTGGATTAACATTTAGGTCATTTTCGTCCTCCCTAGTCATATTCTTATCCAATTAGGGTTTTTGACCAATCTTGTGCATCCAATAGGTGTGTTTGTATCATTGGATGATCAATTAGGTCATTTTCGTCCTCCCTAGGCTTATTCTCTTTAAAATAGGGTTTTTAACCAATCTTGTGCATCCAATAAGTTCATTTGTGTTATTGGATTAACATTTAGGTCATTTTCGTCCTCCTTAGGCATATTCTTGTTCCATTAGGGTTTTTAACCAATCTTGTGCATCCAATAGGTGTGTTTGTGTCATTGGATGATCAATTAGGTCATTTTCTTCCTCCCTAGGCTTATTCTTGTCCAATTAGGGTTTTTAACCAATCTTGTGCATCTAATAGTTGTGTTTGTGTCATTGGACGATCAATTAGGTCATTTTTGTCCTCCCTAGGCTTATTCTTGTTCAATTAGGGTTTTTAACCAATCTTGTGCATCCAATAGGTTTGTTTGTGTCATTGGATGATCAATTTGGTCATTTTCGTCCTCGCTGGGCTTATTCTTGTCCAATTAGGGTTTTTAACCGATCTTGTGCATCCAATAGGTGTGTTTGTGTCATTGGATGATCAATTACGTCATTTTCGTCCTCCCTAGGCTTATTCTTGTCCAATTAGGGTTTTTAACCAATCTTGTGCATCCAATAGGTGTGTTTGTGTCATTGGATGATCAATAAGGTCATTTTCGTCCTCCCTAGGCTTATTCTTGTTCAATTAGGGTTTTTAACCAATCTTGTGCATCCAATAGGTGTGTTTGTGTCATTGGATGATCAATTAGGTCATTTTCGTCCTCCCTAGTCTTATTCTTGTTCAATTAGGGTTTTTAACCAATCTTGCGCATCCAATAGGTGTGTTTGGGTCATTGGATGATCAATTAGGTCATTTTCGTCCTCCCGATGCTTATTCTCGACCAATTAGGGTTTTTAACCAATCTTGTGCATCCAATAGGTGTGTTTGTGTCATTGGATGATCAATTAGGTCATTTTCGTCCTCCCTAGGCTTATTCTTGTCCAATTAGGGTTTTTAACCAATCTTGTGCATCCAATAACTTTGTTTGTGTCATTAATTTAATATTTAGGTCATTTTCGTCCTCCCTAGGCATATTCTTGTCCAATTAGGGTTTTTAACCAATCTTGTGCATCCAATAGGTGTGTTTGTGTCATTGGATGATCAATTAGGTCATTTTCGTCCTCCCTAGGCTTATGCTTGTCCAATTAGGGTTTTTAACCGATCTTGTGCATCCAATAGGTGTGTTTGTGTCATTGGATGATCAATTAGGTCATTTTCGTCCTCCCTAGGCTTATTCTTGTCCAATTAGGGTTTTTAACCAATCTTGTGCATCCAATAAGTGTGTTTGTGTCATTGGATGATTAATTAGGTCATTTTCGTCCTCCCTAGGCTTATTCTTGTCCAATTAGGGTTTTTAACCAATCTTGTGCATCCAATAGGTGTGTTTGTGTCATTGGATGATCAATTAGGTCATTTTCTTCCTCCCTAGGCTTATTCTTGTCCAATTAGGGTTTTTAACCAATCTTGTGCATCCAATAGGTGTGTTTGTGTCATTGGATGATAATTGAGGTCATTTTGATCCTCCCTAGGCTTATTCTTGTCCAATTAGGGTTTTTAACCAATCTTGTGCATCCAATAGGTGTGTTTGTGTCATTGGATGATCAATTAGGTCATTTTCTTCCTCCCTATGCTTATTCTTGTCCAATTAGGGTTTTTAACCAACCTCTTGCATCCAATAGGTGTGTTTGTGTCATTGGATGATCAATTTGGTCATTTTCGTCCTCCCTAGGCTTATTCTTGTTCAATTAGGGGTTTTAACCAATCTTGTGCATCCAATAGGTGTATTTGTGTCATTGGATGATCAATTAGGTCATTTTCCTCCTCCCTAGGCTTATTCTTGTCCAATTAGGGTTTTTAACCAATTGTGTTCATCCAATAGGTGTGTTTGTGTCATTGGATGATCAATTAGGTCATTTTCGTCCTCCCTAGGCTTATTCTTGTTCAATTAGGGTTTTTAACCAATCTTGTGCATCCAATAGGTTTGTTTGTGTCATTGGATGATCAATTAGGTCATTTTCGTCCTCCCTAGGCTTATGCTTGTCCAATTAGGGTTTTTAACCAATCTTGTGCATCCAATAGGTGTGTTTGTGTCATTGGATGATCAATTACGTCATTTTGATCCTCCCTAGGCTTATTCTTGTTCAATTAGGGTTTTTAACCAATCTTGTGCATCCAATAGGTGTGTTTGTGTTATTGGATGATCAATTAGGTCATTTTCGTCCTCCCTAGGCTTATTCTTGTTCAATTAGGGTTTTTAACCAATCTTGTGCATCCAATAGGTTTGTTTGTGTCATTGGATGATCAATTTGGTCATTTTCGTCCTCCCTAGGCTTATTCTTGTCCAATTAGGGTTTTTAACCAATCTTGTGCATCCAATAGTTGTGTTTATGTCATTGGATGATCAATTAGGTCATTTTCGTCTTCCCTAGGCTTATTCTAGTCCAATTAGGGTTTTTAACCAATCTTGTGCATCCAATAAGTTCATTTGTGTCATTGGATTAACATTTAGGTCATTTTCGTCCTCCTTAGGCATATTCTTGTTCAATTAGGGTTTTTAACCAATCTTGTGCATCCAATAGGTGTGTTTGTGTCATTGGATGATCAATTAGGTCATTTTCTTCCTCCCTAGGCTTATTCTTGTCCAATTAGGGTTTTTAACCAATCTGGTGCATCCAACAGGTGTGTTTGTGTCATTGGATGATCAATTTGGTCATTTTCGTCCTCCCTAGGCTTATTCTTGTCCAATTAGGGTTTTTAACCAATCTTGTGCATCCAATAAGTTCATTTGTGTCATTGGATTAACATTTAGGTCATTTTCGTCCTCCTTAGGCATATTCTTGTTCAATTAGGGTTTTTAACCAATCTTGTGCATCCAATAGGTTTGTTTGTGTCCTTGGATCATCAATTAGGTCATTTTCTTCCTCCCTAGGCTTATTCTTGTCCAATTAGGGTTTTTAACCAATCTTGTGCATTCAATAGGTGTGTTTGTGTCATTGGATGATCAATTAGGTCATTTTCGTCCTCCCTAGGCTTATTCTTGTCCAATTAGGGTTTTTAACCAATCTTGTGCAACCAATATGTTCATTTGTGTTATTGGATTAACATTTAGGTCATTTTCGTCCTCATTAGGCATATTCTTGTTCAATTAGGGTTTTTAACCAATCTTATGCATCCAATAGGTGTGTTTGTGTCATTGGATGATCAATTAGGTCATTTTCTTCCTCCCTAGGCCTATTCTTGTCCAATTAGGGTTTTTAACCAATCTTGTGCATCCAATAGGTGTGTTTCTGTCATTGGATGATCAATTAGGTCATTTTCGTCCTCCCTAGGCTTATTCTCGACCAATTAGGGTTTTTAACCAATCTTGTGCATCCAATAGGTTCATTTGTGTCATTGGATTAACATTTAGGTCATTTTCGTCCTCCCTAGTCATATTCTTATCCAATTAGGGTTTTTGACTAATCTTGTGCATCCAATAGGTGTGTTTGTATCATTGGATGATCAATTAGGTCATTTTCGTCCTGCCTAGGCTTATTCTTGTTAAAATAGGGTTTTTAACCAATCTTGTGCATCCAATAAGTTCATTTGTGTTATTGGATTAACATTTAGGTCATTTTCGTCCTCCTTAGGCATATTCTTGTTCCATTAGGGTTTTTAACCAATCTTGTGCATCCAATAGGTGTGTTTGTGTCATTGGATGATCAATTAGGTCATTTTCTTCCTCCCTAGGCTTATTCTTGTCCAATTAGGGTTTTTAACCAATCTTGTGCATCTAATAGTTGTGTTTGTGTCATTGGACGATCAATTAGGTCATTTTTGTCCTCCCTAGGCTTATTCTTGTTCAATTAGGGTTTTTAACCAATCTTGTGCATCCAATAGGTTTGTTTGTGTCATTGGATGATCAATTTGGTCATTTTCGTCCTCGCTGGGCTTATTCTTGTCCAATTAGGGTTTTTAACCGATCTTGTGCATCCAATAGGTGTGTTTGTGTCATTGGATGATCAATTACGTCATTTTCGTCCTCCCTAGGCTTATTCTTGTCCAATTAGGGTCTTTAACCAATCTTGTGCATCCAATAGGTGTGTTTGTGTCATTGGATGATCAATAAGGTCATTTTCGTCCTCCCTAGGCTTATTCTTGTTCAATTAGGGTTTTTAACCAATCTTGTGCATCCAATAGGTGTGTTTGTGTCATTGGATGATCAATTAGGTCATTTTCGTCCTCCCTAGGCTTATTCTTGTTCAATTAGGGTTTTTAACCAATCTTGCGCATCCAATATGTGTGTTTGGTTCATTGGATGATCAATTAGGTCATTTTCGTCCTCCCGATGCTTATTCTCGACCAATTAGGGTTTTTAACCAATCTTGTGCATCCAATAGGTGTGTTTGTGTCATTGGATGATCAATTAGGTCATTTTCGTCCTCCCTAGGCTTATGCTTGTCCAATTAGGGTTTTTAACCAATCTTGTGCATCCAATAGGTGTGTTTGTGTCATTGGATGATCAATTAGGTCATTTTAGTCCTCCTTAGGCTTATTCTTGTCCAATTAGGGTTTTTAACCAGTCTTGTGCATCCAATAGGTTTGTTTGGGTCATTGGATGATCAATTAGGTCATTTTCGTCCTCCCGAAGCTTATTCTCGACCAATTAGGGTTTTTAACCAATCTTGTGCATCCAATAGGTGTGTTTGTGTCATTGGATGATCAATTAGGTCATTTTCGTCCTCCCTAGGCTTATGCTTGTCCAATTAGGGTTTTTAACCAATCTTGTGCATCCAATAGGTGTGTTTGTGTCATTGGATGATCAATTACGTCATTTTGATCCTCCCTAGGCTTATTCTTGTCCAATTAGGGTTTTTAACCAATCTTGTGCATCCAATAGGTGTGTTTGTGTCATTGGATGATCAATTAGGTCATTTTCTTCCTCCCTAGGCCTATTCTTGTCCAATTAGGGTTTTTAACCAATCTTGTGCATCCAATAGGTGTGTTTCTGTCATTGGATGATCAATTAGGTCATTTTCGTCCTCCCTAGGCTTATTCTCGACCAATTAGGGTTTTTAACCAATCTTGTGCATCCAATAGGTTCATTTGTGTCATTGGATTAACATTTAGGTCATTTTCGTCCTCCCTAGTCATATTCTTATCCAATTAGGGTTTTTGACCAATCTTGTGCATCCAATAGGTGTGTTTGTATCATTGGATGATCAATTAGGTCATTTTCGTCCTCCCTAGGCTTATTCTCTTTAAAATAGGGTTTTTAACCAATCTTGTGCATCCAATAAGTTCATTTGTGTTATTGGATTAACATTTAGGTCATTTTCGTCCTCCTTAGGCATATTCTTGTTCCATTAGGGTTTTTAACCAATCTTGTGCATCCAATAGGTGTGTTTGTGTCATTGGATGATCAATTAGGTCATTTTCTTCCTCCCTAGGCTTATTCTTGTCCAATTAGGGTTTTTAACCAATCTTGTGCATCTAATAGTTGTGTTTGTGTCATTGGACGATCAATTAGGTCATTTTTGTCCTCCCTAGGCTTATTCTTGTTCAATTAGGGTTTTTAACCAATCTTGTGCATCCAATAGGTTTGTTTGTGTCATTGGATGATCAATTTGGTCATTTTCGTCCTCGCTGGGCTTATTCTTGTCCAATTAGGGTTTTTAACCGATCTTGTGCATCCAATAGGTGTGTTTGTGTCATTGGATGATCAATTACGTCATTTTCGTCCTCCCTAGGCTTATTCTTGTCCAATTAGGGTTTTTAACCAATCTTGTGCATCCAATAGGTGTGTTTGTGTCATTGGATGATCAATAAGGTCATTTTCGTCCTCCCTAGGCTTATTCTTGTTCAATTAGGGTTTTTAACCAATCTTGTGCATCCAATAGGTGTGTTTGTGTCATTGGATGATCAATTAGGTCATTTTCGTCCTCCCTAGTCTTATTCTTGTTCAATTAGGGTTTTTAACCAATCTTGCGCATCCAATAGGTGTGTTTGGGTCATTGGATGATCAATTAGGTCATTTTCGTCCTCCCGATGCTTATTCTCGACCAATTAGGGTTTTTAACCAATCTTGTGCATCCAATAGGTGTGTTTGTGTCATTGGATGATCAATTAGGTCATTTTCGTCCTCCCTAGGCTTATGCTTGTCCAATTAGGGTTTTTAACCAATCTTGTGCATCCAATAGGTGTGTTTGTGTCATTGGATGATCAATAAGGTCATTTTCGTCCTCCCTAGGCTTATTCTTGTTCAATTAGGGTTTTTAACCAATCTTGTGCATCCAATAGGTGTGTTTGTGTCATTGGATGATCAATTAGGTCATTTTCGTCCTCCCTAGGCTTATTCTTGTCCAATTACGGTTTTTAACCAATCTTGTGCATCCATTAGGTGTGTTTGTGTCATTGGATGATCAATTAGGTCATTTTCGTCCTCCCTAGGCTTATTCTTGTCCAATTAGGGTTTTTAACCAATCTTGTGCATCCAATAGGTGTGTTTGTGTCATTGGATGATCAATTAGGTCATTTTCGTCCTCCCTAGGCTTATTCTTGTCCAATTAGGGTTTTTAACCAATCTTGTGCATCCAATAGGTGTGTTTGTGTCATTGGATGATCAATTAGGTCATTTTCGTCCTTTCTATGCTTATTTTTGTCCAATTAGGGTTTTTAAGCAATCTTGTGCATCCAATAAGTTCATTTGTGTCATTGGATGATCAATTAGGTCATTTTCGTCCTCCCTAGGCATATTCTTGTCCAACTAGGGTTTCTAACCAATCTTGTGCTTCCAATAGATGTGTTTGTGTCATTGGATGATCAATTAGGTCATTTTCGTCCTCCCTAGGCTTATTCTTGTCCAATTAGGGTTTTTAACCAATCTTGTGCATCCAATAGGTGTGTTTGTGTCATTGGATGATCAATTAGGTCATTTTCGTCCTCCCTAGGCTTATTCTTGTCCAATTAGGGTTTTTAACCAATCTTGTGCATCCAATAGGTGTGTTTGTGTCATTGGATGATCAATTAGGTCATTTTCGTCCTCCCTATGCTTATTCTTGTCCAATTAGGGTTTTTAACAAATCTTGTGCATCCAATAGGTGTGTTTGTGTCATTGGATGACCAATTAGGTCATTTTCGTCCTCCCTAGGCATATTCTTGTCCAATTAGGGTTTTTAACCAATCTTGTGCATCCATTAGGTGTGTTTGTGGCAATGGATGATCAATTAGGTCATTTTCGTCCTCCCTAGGCTTATTCTAGTCAAATTAGTGTTTTTAACCAATCTTGTGCATCCAATAGGTGTGTTTGTGTCATTGGATGATCAATTAGGTCATTTTCGTCCTCCCTAGGCTTATTCTTGTCCAATTAGGGTTTTTAACCAATCTTGTGCATCCAATAGGTGTGTTTGTGTCATTGGATGATCAATTAGGTCATTTTCGTCCTCCCTAGGCATATTCTTGTCCAATTAGGGTTTTTAACCAATCTTCTGCATCCAATAGGTGTGTTTGTGTCATTGGATGATCAATTATGTCATTTTCGTCCTCCATAGGCTTATTCTTGTCCAATTAGGGTTTTTAACCAATCTTGTGCATCCGATAAGTTTGTTTGTGTAATTGAATTAATATTTAGGTCATTTTCGTCTTCCCTAGGCATATTCTTGTCCAATTAGGGTTTTTAACCAATCTTGTGCATCCAATAGGTGTGTTTGTGTCATTGGATGATCAATTAGGTCATTTTCGTCCTCCCTAGGCATATACTTGTCCAATTAGGGTTTTTAACCAATCTTGTGCATCTAATAGGTGTGTTTATGTCATTGGATGATCAATTAGGTCATTTTCGTCCTCCCTAGGCATATTCTTGTCCAATTAGGGTATTTAACCAATCTTGTGCATCCAATAGGTGTGTTTGTGGCAATGGATGATCAATTAGGTCATTTTCGTCCTCCCTACGCTTATTCTTGTCCAATTAGGGTTTTTAACCAATCTTGTGCATCCAATAAGTTTGTTTGTGTCATTGAATTAATATTTAGGTCATTTTTGTCCTCCCTAGGCTTATTCTTGTCCAATTAGGGTTTTTAACCTATCGTGTGCATCCAATAGGTGTGTTTGTGTCATTGGATGATCAATTAGGTCATTTTCGTCCTCCCTAGGCTTATTCTTGTCCAATTAGGGTTTTTAACCAATCTTGTGCATCCAATAGGTGTGTTTGTGTCATTGGATGATCAATTAGGTCATTTACGTCCTCCCTAGGCTTATTCTTGTCCAATTAGGGTTTTTAACCAATCTTGTGCATCCAATAGGTGTGTTTGTGTCATTGGAAGATCAATTAGGTCATTTTCGTCCTCCCTAGGCTTATTCTTGTCCAATTAGGGTTTTTAACCAATCTTGTGCATCCAATAAGTTCATTTGTGTAATTGGATGATCAATTAGGTCATTTTTGTCCTCCCTATGCATATTCTTGTCCAACTAGGGTTTTAAACCATTCTTGTGCATCCAATAGGTGTGTTTGTGTCATTGGATGATCAATTAGGTCATTTTCGTCCTCCCTAGGCTTATTCTTGTCCAATTAGGGTTTTTAACCAATCTTGTGCATCCAATAGGTGTGTTTGTGTCATTGGATGATCAATTAGGTCATTTTCGTCCTCCCTAGGCTTATTCTTGTCCAATTAGGGTTTTTAACCAATCTTGTGCATCCAATAGGTGTGTTTGTGTCATTGGATGATCAATTAGGTCATTTTCGTCCTGCCTAGGCTTATTCTTGTCCAATTAGGGTTTTTAACCAATCTTGTGCATCCAGTAGGTGTGTTTGTGTCATTGGATGATCAATTAGGTCATTTTCGTCCTCCCTAGGCTTATACTTGCCCAATTAGGGTTTTTAACCAATCTTGTGCATCCAATAGGTGTGTTTGTGTCATTGGATGATCAATTAGGTCATTTTCGTCCTCCCTAGGCTTATTCTTGTCCAATTAGGGTTTTTAACCAATCTTGTGCATCCAATAAGTTCATTTGTGTCATTGGATGATAAATTTGGTCATTTTCGTCCTCCATAGGCATATTCTTGTCCAACTAGGGTTTTAAACCAATCTTGTGCATCCAATAGGTGTGTTTGTGTCATTGGATGATCAATTAGGTCATTTTCGTCCTCCCTAGGCTTATTCTTGTCCAATTAGGGTTTTTAACCAATCTTGTGCATCCAATAGGTGTGTTTGTGTCATTGGATGATCAATTAGGTCATTTTCGTCCTCCCTAGGCTTATTCTTGTCCAATTAGGGTTTTTAACCAATCTTGTGCATCCAATAGGTGTGTTTGTGTCATTGGGTGATCAATTAGGTCATTTTCGTCCTTCCTAGGCTTATTCTTGTCCAATTAGGGTTTTTAACCAATCTTGTGCATCCAATAAGTTCATTTGTGTCATTGGATTAACATTTAGGTCATTTTCGTCCTCCCTAGGCATATTCTTGTCCAATTAGGTTTTTTAACCAATCTTGAGCATCCAATAGGTGTGTTTGTGTCATTGGATGATTAATTAGGTCATTTTCGTCCTCCCTAGGCTTATTGTTGTCCAATTAGGGTTTTTAACCAATCTTGTGCATCCAATAGGTGTGTTTGTGTCATTGGATGATCAATTAGGTCATTTTCGTCCTCCCTAGGCTTATTCTTGTTCAATTAGGGTTTTTAACCAATCTTGTGCATCCAATAGGTTTGTTTGTGTCATTGGAAGATCAATTTGGTCATTTTCGTCCTCCCTAGGCTTATTCTTGTCCAATTAGGGTTTTTAACCAATCTTGTGCATCCAATAGTTGTGTTTATGTCATTGGATGATCAATTAGGTCATTTTCGTCCTCCCTAGGCTTATTCTACTCCAATTAGGGTTTTTAACCAATCTTGTGCATCCAATAAGTTCATTTGTGTCATTGGATTAACATTTAGGTCATTTTCGTCCTCCTTAGGCTTATTCTTGTCCAATAAGTTCATTTGTGTCATTGGATTAACATTTAGGTCATTTTCGTCCTCCCTAGGCTTATTCTTGTCCAATTAGGGTTTTAAGCAATCTTGTGCATCCAATAAGTTCATTTGTGTCATTGGATTAACATTTAGGTCATTTTCGTCCTCCTTAGGCATATTCTTGTTCAATTAGGGTTTTTAACCAATCTTGTGCATCCAATAGGTTTGTTTGTGTCCTTGGATCATCAATTAGGTCATTTTCTTCCTCCCTAGGCTTATTCTTGTCCAATTAGGGTTTTTAACCAATCTTGTGCATTCAATAGGTGTGTTTGTGTCATTGGATGATCAATTAGGTCATTTTCGTCCTCCCTAGGCTTATTCTTGTCCAATTAGGGTTTTTAACCAATCTTGTGCAACCAATATGTTCATTTGTGTTATTGGATTAACATTTAGGTCATTTTCGTCCTCATTAGGCATATTCTTGTTCAATTAGGGTTTTTAACCAATCTTATGCATCCAATAGGTGTGTTTGTGTCATTGGATGATCAATTAGGTCATTTTCTTCCTCCCTAGGCCTATTCTTGTCCAATTAGGGTTTTAAACCAATCTTGTGCATCCAATAGGTGTGTTTCTGTCATTGGATGATCAATTAGGTCATTTTCGTCCTCCCTAGGCTTATTCTCGACCAATTAGGGTTTTTAACCAATCTTGTGCATCCAATAGGTTCATTTGTGTCATTGGATTAACATTTAGGTCATTTTCGTCCTCCCTAGTCATATTCTTATCCAATTAGGGTTTTTTACCAATCTTGTGCATCCAATAGGTGTGTTTGTATCATTGGATGATCAATTAGGTCATTTTCGTCCTCCCTAGGCTTATTCTCTTTAAAATAGGGTTTTTAACCAATCTTGTGCATCCAATAAGTTCATTTGTGTTATTGGATTAACATTTAGGTCATTTTCGTCCTCCTTAGGCATATTCTTGTTCCATTAGGGTTTTTAACCAATCTTGTGCATCCAATAGGTGTGTTTGTGTCATTGGATGATCAATTAGGTCATTTTCTTCCTCCCTAGGCTTATTCTTGTCCAATTAGGGTTTTTAACCAATCTTGTGCATCTAATAGTTGTGTTTGCGTCATTGGACGATCAATTAGGTCATTTTTGTCCTCCCTAGGCTTATTCTTGTTTAATTAGGGTTTTTAACCAATCTTGTGCATCCAATAGGTTTGTTTGTGTCATTCGATGATCAATTTGGTCATTTTCGTCCTCGCTGGGCTTATTCTTGTCCAATTAGGGTTTTTAACCGATCTTGTGCATCCAATAGGTGTGTTTGTGTCATTGGATGATCAATTACGTCATTTTCGTCCTCCCTAGGCTTATTCTTGTCCAATTAGGGTTTTTAACCAATCTTGTGCATCCAATAGGTGTGTTTGTGTCATTGGATGATCAATTAAGTCATTTTCGTCCTCCCTAGGCTTATTCGTGTCCAATTTGGGATTTTAACCAATCTTGTGCATCCAATAGGTGTGTTTGTGTCATTGGATGATCAATTAGGTCATTTTCGTCCTCCCTAGGCTTATTCTTGTCCAATTAGGGTTTTTAACCAATCTTGTGCATCCAATAGGTGTGTTTGTGTCATGGAATGATCAATTAGGTCATTTTCGTCCTCCCTAGGCTTATTCTTGTCCAATTAGGGTTTTTAACCAATCTTGTGCATCCAATAGGTGTGTTTGTGTCATTGGATGATCAATTAGGTCATTTTCGTCCTCCCTAGGCTTATTCTTGTCCAATTAGGGTTTTTAACCAATCTTGTGCATCCAATAACTTTGTTTGTGTCATTGAATTAATATTTTGGTCATTTTCGTCCTCCCTAGGCATGTTCTTGTCCAACTAGGGTTTTTAACCAATCTTGTGCATCCAATTGGTGTGTTTGTGTCATTGGATGATCAATTAGGTCATTTTCGTCCTCCCTAGGCTTATTCTTGTCCAATTAGGGTTTTTAACCAATCTTGTGCATCCAATAGGTGTGTTTGTGTCATTGGATGATCAATTAGGTCATTTTCGTCCTCCCTAGGCTTATTCTTGTCCAATTAGGGTTTCTAACAAATCTTGTGCATCCAATAAGTTCATTTGTGTCATTGGATGATCAATTAGGTCATTTTCGTCCTCCCTAGGCTTATGCTTGTCCAATTAGGGTTTTTAACCAATCTTGTGCATCCAATAGGTGTGTTTGTGTCATTGGATGATCAATTAGGTCATTTTAGTCCTCCCTAGGCTTATTCTTGTCCAATTAGGGTTTTTAACCAGTCTTGTGCATCCAATAGGTTTGTTTGGGTCATTGGATGATCAATTAGGTCATTTTCGTCCTCCCGAAGCTTATTCTCGACCAATTAGGGTTTTTAACCAATCTTGTGCATCCAATAGGTGTGTTTGTGTCATTGGATGATCAATTAGGTCATTTTCGTCCTCCCTAGGCTTATGCTTGTCCAATTAGGGTTTTTAACCAATCTTGTGCATCCAATAGGTGTGTTTGTGTCATTGGATGATCAATTACGTCATTTTGATCCTCCCTAGGCTTATTCTTGTCCAATTAGGGTTTTTAACCAATCTTGTGCATCCAATAGGTGTGTTTGTGTCATTGGATGATCAATTAGGTCATTTTCTTCCTCCCTAGGCCTATTCTTGTCCAATTAGGGTTTTTAACCAATCTTGTGCATCCAATAGGTGTGTTTCTGTCATTGGATGATCAATTAGGTCATTTTCGTCCTCCCTAGGCTTATTCTCGACCAATTAGGGTTTTTAACCAATCTTGTGCATCCAATAGGTTCATTTGTGTCATTGGATTAACATTTAGGTCATTTTCGTCCTCCCTAGTCATATTCTTATCCAATTAGGGTTTTTGACCAATCTTGTGCATCCAATAGGTGTGTTTGTATCATTGGATGATCAATTAGGTCATTTTCGTCCTCCCTAGGCTTATTCTCTTTAAAATAGGGTTTTTAACCAATCTTGTGCATCCAATAAGTTCATTTGTGTTATTGGATTAACATTTAGGTCATTTTCGTCCTCCTTAGGCATATTCTTGTTCCATTAGGGTTTTTAACCAATCTTGTGCATCCAATAGGTGTGTTTGTGTCATTGGATGATCAATTAGGTCATTTTCTTCCTCCCTAGGCTTATTCTTGTCCAATTAGGGTTTTTAACCAATCTTGTGCATCTAATAGTTGTGTTTGTGTCATTGGACGATCAATTAGGTCATTTTTGTCCTCCCTAGGCTTATTCTTGTTCAATTAGGGTTTTTAACCAATCTTGTGCATCCAATAGGTTTGTTTGTGTCATTGGATGATCAATTTGGTCATTTTCGTCCTCGCTGGGCTTATTCTTGTCCAATTAGGGTTTTTAACCGATCTTGTGCATCCAATAGGTGTGTTTGTGTCATTGGATGATCAATTACGTCATTTTCGTCCTCCCTAGGCTTATTCTTGTCCAATTAGGGTTTTTAACCAATCTTGTGCATCCAATAGGTGTGTTTGTGTCATTGGATGATCAATAAGGTCATTTTCGTCCTCCCTAGGCTTATTCTTGTTCAATTAGGGTTTTTAACCAATCTTGTGCATCCAATAGGTGTGTTTGTGTCATTGGATGATCAATTAGGTCATTTTCGTCCTCCCTAGTCTTATTCTTGTTCAATTAGGGTTTTTAACCAATCTTGCGCATCCAATAGGTGTGTTTGGGTCATTGGATGATCAATTAGGTCATTTTCGTCCTCCCGATGCTTATTCTCGACCAATTAGGGTTTTTAACCAATCTTGTGCATCCAATAGGTGTGTTTGTGTCATTGGATGATCAATTAGGTCATTTTCGTCCTCCCTAGGCTTATGCTTGTCCAATTAGGGTTTTTAACCAATCTTGTGCATCCAATAGGTGTGTTTGTGTCATTGGATGATCAATAAGGTCATTTTCGTCCTCCCTAGGCTTATTCTTGTTCAATTAGGGTTTTTAACCAATCTTGTGCATCCAATAGGTGTGTTTGTGTCATTGGATGATCAATTAGGTCATTTTCGTCCTCCCTAGGCTTATTCTCGACCAATTAGGGTTTTTAACCAATCTTGTGCATCCAATAGGTTCATTTGTGTCATTGGATTAACATTTAGGTCATTTTCGTCCTCGTTAGTCATATTCTTATCCAATTAGGGTTTTTGACCAATCTTGTGCATCCAATAGGTGTGTTTGTGTCATTGGATGATCAATTAGGTCATTTTCGTCCTCCCTAGGCTTTTTCTTGTTAAATTAGGTCTTTTAACCAATCTTGTGCATCCAATAGGTGTGTTTGTGTCATTGGATGATCAATTAGGTCATTTTCTTCCTCCCTAGGCTTATTCTTGTCCAATTAGGGTTTTTAACCAATCTTGTGCATCCAATAGGTGTGTTTGTGTCATTGAATATTCAATTAGGTCATTTTGATCCTCCCTAGGCTTATTCTTGTCCAATTAGGGTTTTTAACCAATCTTGTGCATCCAATAAGTTCATTTGTGTCATTGGATTAACATTTAGGTCATTTTCGTCCTCCCTAGGCATATTCTTGTCCAATTAGAGTTTTAGACTAATCTTGTGCATCCAATAGGTGTGTTTGTGTCATTGGATGATCAATTAGGTCATTTTCGTCCTCCCTAGGCTTATTCTTGTCCAATTAGGGTTTTTAACCAATCTTGTGCATCCAATAGGTGTGTTTGTGTCATTGGATGATCAATTAGGGTTTTTAACCAATCTTGTGCATCCAATAAGTTCATTTGTGTCATTGTGCATCCAATAGGTTTGTTTGTGTCATTGAATTAATATTTAGGTCATTTTCGTCCTCCCTAGGCATATTCTTGTCCAATTAGGGTTTTTAACCAATCTTGTGCATCCAATAGGTGTGTTTGTGTCATTGGATGATCAATTAGGTCATTTTCGTTCTCCCTAAGCTTATTCTTGTCCAATTAGGGTTTTTAAACAATCTTGTGCATCCAATAACTTTGTTTGTGTCATTGAATTAATATTTAGGTCATTTTCGTCCTCCCTAGGCATATTCTTGTCCAATTAGGGTTTTTAACCAATCTTGTGCATCCAATAGGTGTGTTTGTGTCATTGGATGATCAATTAGGTTATTTTCGTCCTTCCTAGGCTTACTCTTGTCCAATTAGGGTTTTTAACCAATGTTGTGCATCCAATAAGTTCATTTGTGTCATTGAATTAACAATTAGGTCATTTTCGTCCTCCCTAGGCATATTCTTGTCCAATTAGAGTTTTTAACCAATCTTGTGCATCCTATAGGTGTGTTTGTGTCATTGGATGATCAATTAGGTCATTTTCGTCCTCCTTAGGCTTATTCTTGTCCAATTAGTGTTTTTAACCAATCTTGTGCATCCAATAACTTTGTTTGTGTCATTGAATTAATATTTAGGTCATTTTCGTCCTCCCTAGGCATATTCTTGTCCAATTAGGGTTTTTAACCAATCTTGTGCATCCAATAGGTGTGTTTGTGTCATTGGATGATCAATTAGGTCATTTTCGCCCTCCCTAGGCTTATTCTAGTCCAATTAGGGTTTTTAACCAATCTTTTGCATCCAATACGTTCATTTGTGTCATTGGATTAACATTTAGGTCATTTTCGTCCTTCCTAGGCATATTCTTTTCCAATTAGGGTTTTTAACCAATCTTGTGCTTCCAATAGGTGTGTTTGTGTCATTTGATGATCAATTAGGTCATTTTCGTCCTCCCTAGGCATATTCTTGTCCAATTAGGGTTTTTAACCAATCTTGTGCATCCAATAGGTGTGTTTGTGTCATTGGATGATCAATTAGGTCATTTTCGTCCTCCCTAGGCTTATTCTTGTCCACTTAGGATTTTTAACCAATCTTGTGCATCTAGTAGGTGTGTTTGTGTCATTGGATGATCAATTAGTTGATTTTCGTCCTTCCTATGCATATTCTTGCCCAATTAGGGTTTTTAACCAATCTTGTGCATCCAATAGGTGTGTTTTTGTCATTGGATGATCAATTAGGTCATTTTCGTCCTCCCTAGACATATTCTTGTCCAATTAGGGTTTTTAACCAATCTTGTGCATCCAATAGGTGTGTTTGTGTCATTGGATGATCAATTAGGTCATTTTCGTCCTCCCTAGGCTTATGCTTGTCCAATTAGGGTTTTTAACCGATCTTGTGCATCCAATAGGTGTGTTTGTGTCATTGGATGATCAATTAGGTCATTTTCGTCCTCCCTAGGCTTATTCTTGTCCAATTAGGGTTTTTAACCAATCTTGTGCATCCAATAAGTGTGTTTGTGTCATTGGATTAACATTTAGGTCATTTTCGTCCTCCCTAGGCTTATTCTTGTCCAATTAGGGTTTTGAACCAATCTTGTGCATCCAATAAGTTTGTTTGTGTCATTGAATTAATATTTAGGTCATTTTCGTCCTCCCTAGGCATATTCTTGTCCAATTAGGGTTTTTAACCAATCTTGTGCATCCAATAGGTGTGTTTGTGTCATTGGATGATCAATTAGGTCATTTTTGTCGTCCCTAGGCTTAGTCTTGTCCAATTAGGGTTTTTAACCAATCTTGTGCATCCAATAACTTTGTTTGTGTCATTGAATTAATATTTAGGTCATTTTCCTCCTCCCTTGGCATATTCTTGTCCAATTAGGGTTTTTAAACAATCTTGTGCATCCAATAGGTGTGTTTGTGTCATTGGATGATCAATTAGGTCATTTTCGTCTTCCCTAGGCTTATTCTTTTCGAATTAGGGTTTTTAACCAATCTTGTGCATCCAATAAGTTCATTTGTGTCATTGGATGATCAATTAGGTCATTTTCGTCCTCCCTAGGCATATTCTTGTCCAACTAGGGTTTTTAACCAATCTTGTGCATCCAATAGGTGTGTTTGTGTCTTTGGATGATCAATTAGGTCATTTTCGTCCTCCCTAGGCATATTCTTGTCCAATTATGGTTTTTAACCAATCTTGTGCATCCAATAGGTGTGTTTGTGTCATTGGATGATCAATTAGGTCATTTTCGTCCTCCCTAGGCTTATTCTTGTTCAATTAGGGTTTTTAACCAATCTTGTGCATCCAATAGGTTTGTTTGTGTCATTGGAAGATCAATTTGGTCATTTTCGTCCTCCCTAGGCTTATTCTTGTCCAATTAGGGTTTTTAACCAATCTTGTGCATCCAATAGTTGTGTTTATGTCGTTGGATGATCAATTAGGTCATTTTCGTCCTCCCTAGGCTTATTCTACTCCAATTAGGGTTTTTAACCAATCTTGTGCATCCAATAAGTTCATTTGTGTCATTGGATTAACATTTAGGTCATTTTCGTCCTCCTTAGGCATATTCTTGTTCAATTAGGGTTTTTAACCAATCTTGTGCATCCAATAGGTGTGTTTGTGTCATTGGATGATCAATTAGGTCATTTTCGTCCTCCCTAGGTTTATTCTTGTCCAATTAGGGTTTTTAACCAATCTTGTGCATTCAATAA
The DNA here is from genome assembly GCA_037974775.1 of Cicer pinnatifidum. NCBI lineage: Eukaryota > Viridiplantae > Streptophyta > Magnoliopsida > Fabales > Fabaceae > Cicer > Cicer pinnatifidum. Next base: position 83,769 of record JBBPBR010001862.1, on the reverse strand, counting down.
GTTCATTTGTGTCTTTGGATTAACATTTAGGTCATTTTCGTCCTCCTTAGGCATATTCTTGTTCAATTAGGGTTTTTAACCAATCTTGTGCATCCAATAGGTGTGTTTGTGTCATTGGATGATCAATTAGGTCATTTTCTTCCTCCCTAGGCTTATTCTTGTCCAATTAGGGTTTTTAACCAATCTTGTGCATCCAATAGGTTTGTTTGTGTCATTGGATGATCAATTAGGTCATTTTCGTCCTCCCTAGGCTTATTCTTGTTCGATTAGGGTTTTTAACCAATCTTGTGCATCCAATAGGTTTGTTTGTGTCATTGGATGATGAATTTCGTCATTTTCGTCCTCCCTAGGCTTATTCTTGTACAATTAGGGTTTTTAACCAATCTTGTTCATCCAATAGGTGTGTTTGTGTCATTGGATGATCAGTTAAGTCATTTTCGTCCTCCCTAGGCTTATTCTTGTCCAATTAGGGTTTTTAACCAATCTTGTGCATCCAATAGGTGTGTTTGGGTCATTGGATGATCAATTAGGTCACTTTCGTCCTCCCTAGGCTTATTCTTGTCTAATTAGGGTTTTTAACCAATCTTGTGCATCCAATAAGTTCATTTGAGTCATTGTATTAACATTTAGGTCATTTTCGTCCTCCTTAGGCATATTCTTGTTCAAATAGGGTTTTTAACCAATCTTGTGCATCCAATAGGTGTGTTTGTGTCATTGGATGATCAATTAGGTCATTTTCTTCCTCCCTAGGCTTATTCTTGTCCAATTAGGGTTTTTAACCAATCTTGTGCATCCAATAGGTGTGTTTGAGTCATTGGATGATCAATTAGGTCATTTTCGTCCTCCCTAGGCTTATTCTCGACCAATTAGGGTTTTTAACCAATCTTGTGCATCCAATAGGTTCATTTGTGTCATTGGATTAACATTTAGGTCATTTTCGTCCTCCCTAGTCATATTCTTATCCAATTAGGGTTTTTGACCAATCTTGTGCATCCAATAGGTGTGTTTGTATCATTGGATGATCAATTAGGTCATTTTCGTCCTCCCTAGGCTTATTCTCTTTAAAATAGGGTTTTTAACCAATCTTGTGCATCCAATAAGTTCATTTGTGTTATTGGATTAACATTTAGGTCATTTTCGTCCTCCTTAGGCATATTCTTGTTCCATTAGGGTTTTTAACCAATCTTGTGCATCCAATAGGTGTGTTTGTGTCATTGGATGATCAATTAGGTCATTTTCTTCCTCCCTAGGCTTATTCTTGTCCAATTAGGGTTTTTAACCAATCTTGTGCATCTAATAGTTGTGTTTGTGTCATTGGACGATCAATTAGGTCATTTTTGTCCTCCCTAGGCTTATTCTTGTTCAATTAGGGTTTTTAACCAATCTTGTGCATCCAATAGGTTTGTTTGTGTCATTGGATGATCAATTTGGTCATTTTCGTCCTCGCTGGGCTTATTCTTGTCCAATTAGGGTTTTTAACCGATCTTGTGCATCCAATAGGTGTGTTTGTGTCATTGGATGATCAATTACGTCATTTTCGTCCTCCCTAGGCTTATTCTTGTCCAATTAGGGTTTTTAACCAATCTTGTGCATCCAATAGGTGTGTTTGTGTCATTGGATGATCAATAAGGTCATTTTCGTCCTCCCTAGGCTTATTCTTGTTCAATTAGGGTTTTTAACCAATCTTGTGCATCCAATAGGTGTGTTTGTGTCATTGGATGATCAATTAGGTCATTTTCGTCCTCCCTAGTCTTATTCTTGTTCAATTAGGGTTTTTAACCAATCTTGCGCATCCAATAGGTGTGTTTGGGTCATTGGATGATCAATTAGGTCATTTTCGTCCTCCCGATGCTTATTCTCGACCAATTAGGGTTTTTAACCAATCTTGTGCATCCAATAGGTGTGTTTGTGTCATTGGATGATCAATTAGGTCATTTTCGTCCTCCCTAGGCTTATGCTTGTCCAATTAGGGTTTTTAACCAATCTTGTGCATCCAATAGGTGTGTTTGTGTCATTGGATGATCAATTAGGTCATTTTAGTCCTCCCTAGGCTTATTCTTGACCAATTAGGGTTTTTAACCAGTCTTGTGCATCCAATAGGTTTGTTTGGGTCATTGGATGATCAATTAGGTCATTTTCGTCCTCCCTAGGCTTATTCTTGTTCAATTAGGGTTTTTAACCAATCTTGTGCATCCAATAGGTTTGTTTGTGTCATTGGAAGATCAATTTGGTCATTTTCGTCCTCCCTAGGCTTATTCTTATCCAATTAGGGTTTTTAACCAATCTTGTGCATCCAATAGTTGTGTTTATGTCATTGGATGATCAATTAGGTCATTTTCGTCCTCCCTAGGCTTATTCTAGTCCAATTAGGGTTTTTAACCAATCTTGTGCATCCAATAAGTTCATTTGTGTCATTGGATTAACATTTAGGTCATTTTCGTCCTCCTTAGGCATATTCTTGTTCAATTAGGGTTTTTAACCAATCTTGTGCATCCAATAGGTGTGTTTGTGTCATTAGATGATCAATTAGGTCATTTCCTTCCTGCCTAGGCTTATTCTTGTCCAATTAGGGTTTTTAACCAATCTTGTGCATCCAATAGGTTCATTTGTGTCATTGGATTAACATTTAGGTCATTTTCGTCCTCCCTAGTCATATTCTTATCCAATTAGGGTTTTTAACCAATCGTGTGCATCCAATAGGTGTGTTTGTGTCATTGGATGATCAATTAGGTCATTTTCGTCCTCCCTAAGCTTATTCTTGTCCAATTAGGGTTTTTAACCAATCTTGTGCATTCAATAAGTTCATTTGTGTCTTTGGATTAACATTTAGGTCATTTTCGTCCTCCTTAGGCATATTCTTGTTCAATTAGGGTTTTTAACCAATCTTGTGCATCCAATAGGTGTGTTTGTGTCATTGGATGATCAATTAGGTCATTTTCTTCCTCCCTAGGCTTATTCTTGTCCAATTAGGGTTTTTAACCAATCTTGTGCATCCGAAAAGTTTGTTTGTGTCATTGAATTAATATTTAGGTCATTTTCGTCCTCCCTAGGCATATTCTTGTCCAATTAGGGTTTTTAACCAATCTTGTGCATCCAATAGGTGTGTTTGTGTCATTGGATGATCAATTAGGTCATTTTCGTTCTCCCTAAGCTTATTCTTGTCCAATTAGGGTTTTTAAACAATCTTGTGCATCCAATAACTTTGTTTGTGTCATTGAATTAATATTTAGGTCATTTTCGTCCTCCCTAGGCATATTCTTGTCCAATTAGGGTTTTTAACCAATCTTGTGCATCCAATAGGTGTGTTTGTGTCATTGGATGATTAATTAGGTTATTTTCGTCCTTCCTATGCTTACTCTTGTCCAATTAGGGTTTTTAACCAATGTTGTGCATCCAATAGGTGTGTTTGTGTCATTGGATGATCAATTAGGTCATTTTCGTCCTCCCTAGGCTTATTCTTGTCCAATTAGGGTTTTTAACCAATCTTGTGCATCCAATAGGTGTGTTTGTGTCATTGGATGATCAATTAGGTCGTTTTCGTCGTCCCTAGGCTTACTCATGTCCAATTAGGGTTTTTAACCAATCTTGTGCATCCAATAGGTGTGTTTGTGTCATTGGATGATCAATTAGGTCATTTTCGTCCTACCTAGACTTATTCTTGTCAAATTAGGGTTTTTAATCAATCTTGTGCATCCAATAACTTTGTTTGTGTCATTGAATTAATATTTAGGTCATTTTCGTCCTCCCTAGGCTTATTCTTGTCCAATTAGGGTTTTTAACCAATCTTGTGCATCCAATAGGTGTGTTTGTGTCATTGGATGATCAGTTAGGTCATTTTCGTCCTACCTAGACTTATTCTTGTCAAATTAGGGTTTTTAATCAATCTTGTGCATCCAATAACTTTGTTTGTGTCATTGAATTAATATTTAGGTCATTTTCGTCCTCCCTAGGCATATTCTTGTCCAATTAGGGTTTTTAACCAATCTTGTGCATCCAATAGGTGTGTTTGTGTCATTGGATGATCAATTAGGTTATTTTCGTCCTTCCTAGGCTTACTCTTGTCCAATTAGGGTTTTTTACCAGTGTTGTGCATCCAATAAGTTCATTTGTGTCATTGGATTAACATTTAGGTCATTTTCGTCCTCCCTAGACATATTCTTGTCCAATTAGGGTTTTCAACCAATCTTGTGCATCCAATAACTTTGTTTGTGTCATTGAATTAATATTTAGGTCATTTTCGTCCTCCCTAGGCATATTCTTGTCCAATTAGGGTTTTTAACCAATCTTGTGCATCCAATAGGTGTGTTTGTGTCATTGGATGATCAATTAGGTCATTTTCGTCCTCCCTAGGCATATTCTTGTCCAATTAGGGTTTTTAACCAATCTTGTGCATCCAATAGGTGTGTTTGTGTCATTGGATGATCAATTAGGTCATTTTCGTCCTCCCTAGGCTTATTCTTGTCCAATTAGGGTCTTTAACCAATCTTCTGCATCCGATAAGTTTGTTTGTATCATTGAATTAATATTTAGGTCATTTTTGTCCTCCCTAGGCATATTCTTGCCCAATTAGGGTTTTTAACCAATCTTGTGCATCCAATAGGTGTGTTTGTGTCATTGGATGATCAATTAGGTCATTTTCGTCCTCCCTAGGCTTATTCTTGTTCAATTAGGGTTTTTAACCAATCTTGTGCATCCAATAGGTGTGTTTGTGTCATTGGATGATCAATTAGGTCATTTTCATCCTTCCTAGGCTTATTCTTGTCCAATTAGGGTTTTTAACCAACCTTGTGCATCCAATAGGTGTGTTTGTGTCATTGGATGATCAATTAGGTCATTTTCGTCCTCCCTAGGCTTATTCTTGTTCAATTAGGGTTTTTAACCAATCTTGTGCATCCAATAGGTGTGTTTGTGTCATTGGATGATCAATTAGGTCATTTTCTTCCTCCCTAGGCTTATTCTCGACCAATTAGGGTTTTTAACCAATCTTGTGCATCCAATAGGTTCATTTGTGTCATTGGATTAACATTTAGGTCATTTTCGTCCTCCCTAGTCATATTCTTATCCAATTAGGGTTTTTGACCAATCTTGTGCATCCAATAGGTGTGTTTGTATCATTGGATGATCAATTAGGTCATTTTCGTCCTCCCTAGGCTTATTCTTGTTAAAATAGGGTTTTTAACCAATCTTGTGCATCCAATAAGTTCATTTGTGTTATTGGATTAACATTTAGGTCATTTTCGTCCTCCTTAGGCATATTCTTGTTCCATTAGGGTTTTTAACCAATCTTGTGCATCCAATAGGTGTGTTTGTGTCATTGGATGATCAATTAGGTCATCCAATAGGTGTGTTTCTGTCATTGGATGATCAATTAGGTCATTTTCGTCCTCCCTAGGCTTATTCTTGTCCAATTAGGGTTTTTAACCAATCTTGTGCATCCAATAAGTTCATTTGTGTTATTGAATTAACATTTAGGTCATTTTCGTCCTCATTAGGCATATTCTTGTTCAATTAGGGTTTTTAACCAATCTTATGCATCCAATAGGTGTGTTTGTGTCATTGGATGATCAATTAGGTCATTTTCTTCCTCCCTAGTCATATTCTTATCCAATTAGGGTTTTTGACCAATCTTGTGCATCCAATAGGTGTGTTTGTATCATTGGATGATCAATTAGGTCATTTTCGTCCTCCCTAGGCTTATTCTTGTTAAAATAGGGTTTTTAACCAATCTTGTGCATCCAATAAGTTCATTTGTGTTATTGGATTAACATTTAGGTCATTTTCGTCCTCCTTAGGCATATTCTTGTTCCATTAGGGTTTTTAACCAATCTTGTGCATCCAATAGGTGTGTTTGTGTCATTGGATGATCAATTAGGTCATCCAATAGGTGTGTTTCTGTCATTGGATGATCAATTAGGTCATTTTCGTCCTCCCTAGGCTTATTCTCGACCAATTAGGGTTTTTAACCAATCTTGTGCATCCAATAGGTTCATTTGTGTCATTGGATTAACATTTAGGTCATTTTCGTCCTCCCTAGTCATATTCTTATCCAATTAGGGTTTTTGACCAATCTTGTGCATCCAATAGGTGTGTTTGTATCATTGGATGATCAATTAGGTCATTTTCGTCCTCCCTAGGCTTATTCTTGTTAAAATAGGGTTTTTAACCATTCTTGTGCATCCAATAAGTTCATTTGTGTTATTGGATTAACATTTAGGTCATTTTCGTCCTCCTTAGGCATATTCTTGTTCCATTAGGGTTTTTAACCAATCTTGTGCATCCAATAGGTGTGTTTGTGTCATTGGATGATCAATTAGGTCATTTTCTTCCTCCCTAGGCTTATTCTTGTCCAATTAGGGTTTTTAACCAATCTTGTGCATCTAATAGTTGTGTTTGTGTCATTGGACGATCAATTAGGTCATTTTTGTCCTCCCTAGGCTTATTCTTGTTCAATTAGGGTTTTTAACCAATCTTGTGCATCCAATAGGTTTGTTTGTGTCATTGGATGATCAATTTGGTCATTTTCGTCCTCCCTGGGCTTATTCTTGTCCAATTAGGGTTTTTAACCGATCTTGTGCATCCAATAGGTGTGTTTGTGTCATTGGATGATCAATTACGTCATTTTCGTCCTCCCTAGGCTTATTCTTGTCCAATTAGGGTTTTTAACCAATCTTGTGCATCCAATAGGTGTGTTTGTGTCATTGGATGATCAATAAGGTCATTTTCGTCCTCCCTAGGCTTATTCTTGTTCAATTAGGGTTTTTAACCAATCTTGTGCATCCAATAGGTGTGTTTGTGTCATTGGATGATCAATTAGGTCATTTTCGTCCTCCCTAGTCTTATTCTTGTTCAATTAGGGTTTTTAACCAATCTTGCGCATCCAATAGGTGTGTTTGGGTCATTGGATGATCAATTAGGTCATTTTCGTCCTCCCGATGCTTATTCTCGACCAATTAGGGTTTTTAACCAATCTTGTGCATCCAATAGGTGTGTTTGTGTCATTGGATGATCAATTAGGTCATTTTCGTCCTCCCTAGGCTTATGCTTGTCCAATTAGGGTTTTTAACCAATCTTGTGCATCCAATAGGTGTGTTTGTGTCATTGGATGATCAATTAGGTCATTTTAGTCCTCCCTAGGCTTATTCTTGACCAATTAGGGTTTTTAACCAGTCTTGTGCATCCAATAGGTTTGTTTGGGTCATTGGATGATCAATTAGGTCATTTTCGTCCTCCCTAGGCTTATTCTTGTTCAATTAGGGTTTTTAACCAATCTTGTGCATCCAATAGGTTTGTTTGTGTCATTGGAAGATCAATTTGGTCATTTTCGTCCTCCCTAGGCTTATTCTTATCCAATTAGGGTTTTTAACCAATCTTGTGCATCCAATAGTTGTGTTTATGTCATTGGATGATCAATTAGGTCATTTTCGTCCTCCCTAGGCTTATTCTAGTCCAATTAGGGTTTTTAACCAATCTTGTGCATCCAATAAGTTCATTTGTGTCATTGGATTAACATTTAGGTCATTTTCGTCCTCCTTAGGCATATTCTTGTTCAATTAGGGTTTTTAACCAATCTTGTGCATCCAATAGGTGTGTTTGTGTCATTAGATGATCAATTAGGTCATTTCCTTCCTGCCTAGGCTTATTCTTGTCCAATTAGGGTTTTTAACCAATCTTGTGCATCCAATAGGTTCATTTGTGTCATTGGATTAACATTTAGGTCATTTTCGTCCTCCCTAGTCATATTCTTATCCAATTAGGGTTTTTAACCAATCGTGTGCATCCAATAGGTGTGTTTGTGTCATTGGATGATCAATTAGGTCATTTTCGTCCTCCCTAAGCTTATTCTTGTCCAATTAGGGTTTTTAACCAATCTTGTGCATTCAATAAGTTCATTTGTGTCTTTGGATTAACATTTAGGTCATTTTCGTCCTCCTTAGGCATATTCTTGTTCAATTAGGGTTTTTAACCAATCTTGTGCATCCAATAGGTGTGTTTGTGTCATTGGATGATCAATTAGGTCATTTTCTTCCTCCCTAGGCTTATTCTTGTCCAATTAGGGTTTTTAACCAATCTTGTGCATCCAATAGGTTTGTTTGTGTCATTGGATGATGAATTTCGTCATTTTCGTCCTCCCTAGGCTTATTCATGTACAATTAGGGTTTTTAACCAATCTTGTTCATCCAATAGGTGTGTTTGTGTCATTGGATGATCAATTACGTCATTTTGATCCTCCCTAGGCTTATTCTTGTCCATTTAGGGTTTTTAACCAATCTTGTGCATCCAATAGGTGTGTTTGTGTCATTGGATGATCAATTAGGTCATTTTCTTCCTCCCTAGGCTTATTCTTGTCCAATTAGGGTTTTTAACCAATCTTGTGCATCTAATAGGTTTGTTTGTGTCATTGGATGATGAATTTCGTCATTTTCGTCCTCCCTAGGCTTATTCATGTACAATTAGGGTTTTTAACCAATCTTGTTCATCCAATAGGTGTGTTTGTGTCATTGGATGACCAGTTAGGTCATTTTCGTCCTCCCTAGGCTTATTCTTGTCCAATTAGGGTTTTTAACCAATCTTGTGCATCCAATAGGTGTGTTTGTGTCATTGGATGATCAATTAGGTCATTTTCTTCCTCCCTAGGCTTATTCTTGTCCAATTAGGGTTTTTAACCAATCTTGTGCATCTAATAGTTGTGTTTGTGTCTTTGGACGATCAATTAGGTCATTTTTGTCCTCCCTAGGCTTATTCTTGTTCAATTAGGGTTTTTAACCAATCTTGTGCATCCAATAGGTTTGTTTGTGTCATTGGATGATCAATTTGGTCATTTTCGTCCTCCCTGGGCTTATTCTTGTCCAATTAGGGTTTTTAACCAATCTTGTGCATCCAATAGGTGTGTTTGTGTCATTGGATGATCAATTCGGTCATTTTAGTCCTCCCTAGGCTTATTCTTGTCCAATTAGGGTTTTTAACCAGTCTTGTGCATCCAATAGGTTTGTTTGGGTCATTGGATGATCAATTAGGTCATTTTCGTCCTCCCGAAGCTTATTCTCGGCCAATTAGGGTTTTTAACCAATCTTGTGCATCCAATAGGTGTGTTTGTGTCATTGGATGATCAATTAGGTCATTTTCGTCCTCCCTAGGCTTATGCTTGTCCAATTAGGATTTTTAACCAATCTTGTGCATCCAATAGGTGTGTTTGTGTCATTGGATGATCAATTACGTCATTTTGATCCTCCCTAGGCTTATTCTTGTCCAATTAGGGTTTATAACCAATCTTGTGCATCCAATAGGTGTGTTTGTGTCATTGGATGATCAATTAGGTCATTTTCATCCTCCCTAGGCTTATTCTTGTTCAATTAGGGTTTTTAACCAATCTTGTGCATCCAATAGGTTTGTTTGTGTCATTGGATGATCAATTTGGTCATTTTCTTCCTCCCTAGGCCTATTCTTGTCCAATTAGGGTTTTTAACAAATCTTGTGCATCCAATAGTTGTGTTTATGTCATTGGATGATCAATTAGGTCATTTTCGTCCTCCCTAGGCTTATTCTAGTCCAATTAGGGTTTTTAACCAATATTGTGCATCCAATAAGTTCATTTGTGTCATTGGATTAACATTTAGGTCATTTTCGTCCTCCTTAGGCATATTCTTGTTCAATTAGGGTTTTTAACCAATCTTGTGCATCCAATAGGTGTGTTTGTGTCATTAGATGATCAATTAGGTCATTTTCTTCCTGCCTAGGCTTATTCTTGTCCAATTAGGGTTTCTAACCAATCTTGTGCATCCAATAGGTTCATTTGTGTCATTGGATTAACATTTAGGTCATTTTCGTCCTCCCTAGTCATATTCTTATCCAATTAGGGTTTTTAACCAATCGTGTGCATCCAATAGGTGTGTTTGTGTCATTGGATGATCAATTAGGTCGTTTTCGTCCTCCCTAGGCTTATTCTTGTCCAATTAGGGTTTTTAACCAATCTTGTGCATTCAATAAGTTCATTTGTGTCTTTGGATTAACATTTAGGTCATTTTCGTCCTCCTTAGTCATATTCTTGTTCAATTAGGGTTTTGAACCAATCTTGTGCATCCAATAGTTGTGTTTGTGTCATTGGATGATCAATTAGGTCATTTTCTTCCTCCCTAGGCTTATTCTTGTCCAATTAGGGTTTTTAACCAATCTTGTGCATCCAATAGGTGTGTTTGTGTCATTGGATGATCAATTAGGTCATTTTCGTCCTCCCTAGGCTTATTCTTGTCCGATTAGGGTTTTTACCCAATCTTGTGCATCCAACAAGTTTGTTTATGTCATTGAATTAATATTTAGGTCATTTTCGTCCTCCCTAGGCATATTCTTGTCCAATTAGGGTTTTTAACCAATCTTGTGCATCCAATAGGTGTGTTTGTGTCATTGGATGATCAATTAGGTCATTTTCGTCCTCCCTAGGCACATTCTTGTCCAATTAGGGTTTTTAACCAATTTTGTGCATCCAATAAGTTTGTTTATGTCATTGAATTAATATTTAGGTCATTTTCGTCCTCCCTAGGCATATTCTTGTCCATTTAGGGTTTTTATCCAATCTTGTGCATCCAATAGTTGTGTTTGTGTCATTGGATGATCAATTAGGTCATTTTCGTCCTCCCTAGGCTTATTCTTGTCCAATTAGGGTTTTTAACCAATCTTGTGCATCCAATAAGTTTGTTTATGTCATTGAATTAATATTTAGGTCATTTTCGTCCTCCGTATGCATATTCTTGTCCAATTAGGGTTTTTAACCAATCTTGTGCATCCAATAGGTGTGTTTGTGTCATTGGATGATCAATTAGGTCATTTTCGTCCTCCCTAGGCATATTCATGTCCAATTAGGGTTTTTAACCAATTTTGTGCATCCAATAAGTTGAGTTGTGTCATTGGATTAACATTTAGGTCATTTTCGTCCTCCCTAGGCATATTCTTGGCCAATTAGGGTTTTTAACCAATCTTGTGCATCCAATAGGTGTGTTTGTGTCATTGGATGATCAATTAGGTCATTTTCTTCCTCCCTAGGCTTATTCTTGTCCAATTAGGGTTTTTAACCAATCTTGTGCATCTAATAGTTGTGTTTGTGTCTTTGGACGATCAATTAGGTCATTTTTGTCCTCCCTAGGCTTATTCTTGTTCAATTAGGGTTTTTAACCAATCTTGTGCATCCAATAGGTGTGTTTGGGTCATTGGATGATCAATTAGGTCACTTTCATCCTCCCTAGGCTTATTCTTGTCTAATTAGGGTTTTTAACCAATCTTGTGCATCCAATAAGTTCATTTGTGTTATTGGATTAACATTTAGGTCATTTTCGTCCTCCTTAGGCATATTCTTGTTCCATTAGGGTTTTTAACCAATCTTGTGCATCCAATAGGTGTGTTTGTGTCATTGGATGATCAATTAGGTCATTTTCTTCCTCCCTAGGCTTATTCTTGTCCAATTAGGGTTTTTAACCAATCTTGTGCATCTAATAGTTGTGTTTGTGTCTTTGGACGATCAATTAGGTCATTTTTGTCCTCCCTAGGCTTATTCTTGTTCAATTAGGGTTTTTAACCAATCTTGTGCATCCAATAGGTTTGTTTGTGTCATTGGATGATCAATTTGGTCATTTTCGTCCTCCCTGGGCTTATTCTTGTCCAATTAGGGTTTTTAACCAATCTTGTGCATCCAAGAGGTGTGTTTGTGTCATTGGATGATCAATTAGGTCATTTTCGTCCTCCCTAGGCTTATGCTTGTCCAATTAGGGTTTTTAACCAATCTTGTGCATCCAATAGGTGTGTTTGTGTCATTGGATGATCAATTAGGTCATTTTAGTCCTCCCTAGGCTTATTCTTGTCCAATTAGGGTTTTTAACCAGTCTTGTGCATCCAATAGGTTTGTTTGGGTCATTGGATGATCAATTAGGTCATTTTCGTCCTCCCGAAGCTTATTCTCGACCACATAGGGTTTTTAACCAATCTTGTGCATCCAATAGGTGTGTTTAAGTCATTGGATGATCAATTAGGTCATTTTCGTCCTCCCTAGGCTTATGCTTGTCCAATTAGGGTTTTTAACCAATCTTGTGCATCCAATAGGTGTGTTTGTGTCATTGGATGATCAATTAGGTCATTTTCGTCCTCCCTAGGCTTATTCTTGTTCAATTAGGGTTTTTAACCAATCTTGTGCATCCAATAGGTGTGTTTGTGTCATTGGATGATCAATTAGGTCATTTTCGTCCTCCCTAGGCTTATTCTTGTGCAATTAGGGTTTTTAACCAATCTTGTGCATCCAATAGGTGTGTTTGTGTCATTGGATGATCAATTAGGTCATTTTCTTCCTCCCTAGGCTTATTCTTGTCCAATTAGGGTTTTTAACCAATCTTGTGCATCCAATACGTGTGTTTGTGTCATTGGATGATCAATTACGTCATTTTGAATCTCCCTAGGCTTATTCTTGTCCAATTAGGGTTTTTAACCAATCTTGTGCATCCAATAAGTTCATTTGTGTCATTGGATTAACATTTAGGTCATTTTCGTCCTCCCTAGGCATATTCTTGTCCAATTAGGGTTTTTAACCAATCTTGTGCATCCAATAGGTGTGTTTGTGTCCTTGGATGATCAATTAGGTTATTTTCATCCTCCCTAGGCTTATTCTTGTCCAATTAGGGTTTTTAACCAATCTTGTGCATCCGATAAGTTTGTTTGTGTCATTGAATTAATATTTAGGTCATTTTCGTCCTCCCTAGGAATATTCTTGTCCAATTAGGGTTTTTAACCAATCTTGTGCATCCAATAGGTGTGTTTGTGTCATTGGATGATCAATTAGGTCATTTTCGTCCTCCCTAGGCTTATTCTTGTCCAATTAGGGTTTTTAACCAATCTTGTGCATCCAATAAGTTCATTTGTGTCATTGGATTAACATTTAGGTCATTTTCGTCCTCCCTAGGCATATTATTGTCAAATTAGGGTTTTTAACCAATCTTGTGCATCCAATAGGTGTCTTTGTGTCATTGGGTGATCAATTAGGGTATTTTCGTCCTCCCTAGGCATATTCTTGTCCAATTAGGGTTTTTAACCAATCTTGTGCATCCAATAGGTGTGTTTGTGTCATTGGATGATCAATTAGGCCATTTTCGTCCTCCCTAGGTTTATTTTTGTCCAATTAGGGTTTTTAACCAATCTTGTGCATCCAATAGGTGTGTTTGTGTCATTGGATGATCAATTAGGTCATTTTCGTCCTCCCTAGGCTTATTCTTGTCCAATTAGGGTTTTTAACCAATCTTGTGCATCCAATAAGTTCATTTGTGTCATTGGATTAACATTTAGGTCATTTTCGTCCTCCCTAGGCATATTCTAGTCGAATTAGGGTTTTTAACCAATCTTGTGCATCCAATAGGTGTGTTTGCGTCATTGAATGATCAATTAGGTCACTTTCCTCCTCCCTAGGCATATTCTTGTGCAATTTGGGTTTTTAACCAATCTTGTGCATCCAATAGGTGTGTTTGTGTCATTGGATGATCAATTAGGTCATTTTCGTCCTCCCTAGGCTTATTCTTGTCCAATTAGGGTTTTTAACCAATCTTGTGCATCCAATAAGTTCATTTGTGTCATTGGATTAACATTTAGGTCATTTTCGTCCTCCCTAGGCATATTCTTGTCCAGTTAGGGTTTTTAACCAATCTTGTGCATCCAATAGGTGTGTTTGTGTCATTGGATGATCAATTAGGTCATTTTCGTCCTCCCTAGGCTTATTCTTGTCCAATTAGGGTTTTTAACCAATCTTGTGCATCCAATAAGTTCATTAGTGTCATTGGATGATCAATTAGGTCATTTTCGTCCTCCCTAGGCATGTTCTTGTCCAACTAGGGTTTTTAGCCAATCTTGTGCATCCAATAGGTGTGTTTGTGTCATTGGATGATCAATTAGGTAATTTTCGTCCTCCCTAGGCTTATTCCTGTCCAATTAGGGTTTTGAACCAATCTTGTGCATCCAATAAGTTCATTTGTGTCATTGGATGATCAATTAGGTCATTTTCGTCCTCCCTAGGCATATTCTTGTCCAGTTAGGGTTTTTAACCAATCTTGTGCATCCAATAGGTGTGTTTGTGTCATTGGATGATCAATTAGGTCATTTTCGTCCTCCCTAGGCTTATTCTTGTCCAATTAGGGTTTTTAACCAATCTTGTGCATCCAATAAGTTCATTAGTGTCATTGGATGATCAATTAGGTCATTTTCGTCCTCCCTAGGCATGTTCTTGTCAAACTAGGGTTTTTAACCAATCTTGTGCATTCAATAGGTGTGTTTGTATCATTGGATGATCAATTAGGTCATTTTCGTCCTCCCTATGCATATTCTTGTCCAATTAGGGTTTTTAACCAATCTTGTGCATCCAATAAGTTGAGTTGTGTCATTGGATTAACATTTAGGTCATTTTCGTTCTCCCTAGGCTTATTCTTGTCCAATTCGGGTTTTTAACCAATCTTGTGCATCCAAAAACTTTGTTTGTGTCATTGAATTAATATTTAGGTCATTTTCGTCCTCCCTAGGCATATTGTTGTCCAATTAGGGTTTTTACCCAATCTTGTGCATCCAATAGGTGTGTTTGTGTCATTGGATGATCAATTAGGTCATTTTCGTCCTCCCTAGGCTTATTCTTGTCCAATTAGGGTTTTTAAGCAATCTTGTGGATCCAATAAGTTCATTTGTGTCATTGGATTAACATTTAGGTCATTTTCGTCCTCCCTAGGCATATTCTTGTCCAATTAGGGTTTTTAACCAATCTTGTGCATCTAATAGGTGTGTTTGTGTCATTGGATGATCAATTAGGTCATTTTCGTCCTCCCTAGGCATATTCTTGTCAAGTTAGGGTTTTTAACCAATCTTGTGCATCCAATAGGTGTGTTTGTGTCATTGGATGATCAATTAGGTCATTTTCGTCCTCCCTAGGCTTATTCTTGTCCAATTAGGGTTTTTAACCAATCTTGTGCATCCAATAAGTTCATTTGTGTCATTGGATTAACATTTAGGTCATTTTCGTCCTCCTTAGGCATATTCTTGTTCAATTAGGGTTTCTAACCAATCTTGTGCATCCAATAGGTGTGTTTGTGTCATTGGATGATCAATTAGGTCATATTCTTCCTCCCTAGGCTTATTCTTGTCAAATTAGGGTTTCTAGCCAATCTTGTGCATCCAATTGGTGTGTTTGTGTCATTGGAGGATCAATTAGGTCATATTCTTCCTCCCTAGGCTTATTCTTGTCCAATTAGGGTTTTTAACCAATCTTGTGCATCCAATAGGTTCATTTGTGTCATTGGATTAACATTTAGGTCATTTTCGTCCTCCCTAGTCATATTCTTATCCAATTAGGGTTTTTGACCAATCTTGTGCATCCAATAGGTGTGTTTGTGTCATTGGATGATCAATAAAGTCATTTTCGTCCTCCCTAGGCTTATTCTTGTTAAATTAGGGTTTTTAACCAATCTTGTGCATCCAATAGGAGTGTTTGTGTCACTGGATGATCACTTATGTCATTTTCTTCCTCCCTAGGCTTATTCTTGTCCAATTAGGGTTTTTAACCAATCTTGTGCATCCAATAGGTGTGTTTGTGTCATTGGATGATGAATTAGGTCATTTTCTTCCTCCCTAGGCTTATTCTTGTCCAATTAGGGTTTTTAACCAATCTTGTGCATCCAATAGGTGTGTTTGTGTCATTGGATGATCAATTAGGTCATTTTCGTCCTCCCTAGGCTTATTCTTGTCCAATTAGGGTTTTTAACCAATCTTGTGCATCCAATAAGTTCATTTGTGTCATTGGATTAACATTTAGGTCATTTTCGTCCTCTCTAGGCATATTCTTGTCCAATTAGGGTTTTTAACCAATCTTGTGCATCCAATAAGTTCATTTGTGTCATTGGATTAACATTTAGGTCATTTTCGTCCTCCCTAGGCATATTCTTGTCCAATTAGGGTTTTTAACCAATCTTGTGCATCCAATAGGTGTGTTTGTGTCATTGAATATTCAATTAGGTCAATTTGATCCTCCCTAGGCTTATTCTTGTCCAATTAGGGTTTTTAACCAATCTTGTGCATCCAATAAGTTCATTTGTGTCATTGGATTAACATTTAGGTCATTTTCGTCCTCCTTAGGCATATTCTTGTTCAATTAGGGTTTTTAACCAATCTTGTGCATCCAATAGGTTTGTTTGTGTCATTGGATGATCAATATGGTCATTTTCGTCCTCCCTAGGCTTATTCTTGTTCAATTAGGGTTTTTAACCAATCTTGTGCATCCAATAGGTTTGTTTGTGTCATTGGATGATCAATTTGGTCATTTTCGTCCTCCCTAGGCTTATTCTTGTCCAATTAGGGTTTTTAACCAATCTTGTGCATCCAATAGTTGTGTTTGTGTCATTGGATGATCAATTAGGTCATTTTCGTCCTCCCTAGGCTTATTCTAGTCCAATTAGGGTTTTTAACCAATCTTGTGCATCCAATAAGTTCATTTGTGTCATTGGATTAACATTTAGGTCATTTTCGTCCTCCTTAGGCATATTCTTGTTCAATTAGGGTTTTTAACCAATCTTGTGCATCGAATAGGTGTGTTTGTGTCATTAGATGATCAATAAGGTCATTTTCTTCCTCCCTAGGCTTATTCTTGTCCAATTAGGGTTTTTAACCAATCTTGTGCATCCAATAGGTTCATTTGTGTCATTGGATTAACATTTAAGTCATTTTCGTCCTCCCTAGTCATATTCTTATCCAATTAGGGTTTTTAACCAATCTTGTGCATCCAATAGGTGTGTTTGTGTCATTGGATGATCAATTAGGTCATTTTCGTCCTCCCTAGGCTTATTCTTGTTCAATTAGGGTTATTAACCAATCTTGTGCATCCAATAGGTGTGTTTGGGTCATTGGATGATCAATTAGGTCATTTTCGTCATCCCTAGGCATATTCTTGTCCAATTAAGGTTTTTAACCAATCTTGTGCATCCAATAGGTGTGTTTGTGTCATTGGATGATCAATTAGGTCATTTTCGTCCTCCCTATGCTTATTCTTGTTCAATTAAGGTTTTTAACCAATCTTGTGCATCCAATTGGTTTGTTTGTGTCATTGGATGATCAATTAGGTCATTTTCGTCCTCCCTAGGCTTATTCATGTCCAATTAGGGTTTTTAACCAATCTTGTGCATCCAATAGGTGTGTTTGTGTCATTTGATGATCAATTAGGTCATTTTCGTCCTCCCTAGGCTTATTCTTGTCCAATTAGGGTTTTTAACCAATCTTGTGCATCCAATAAGTTCATTTGTGTCATTGGATTAACATTTAGGTCATTTTCGTCCTCCTTAGGCATATTCTTGTCCAATTAGTGTTTTTAGCCAATCTAGTGCATCCAATAGGTTTGTTTGTGTCATTGGATGATCAATTAGGTCATTATCGTCCTCCCTAGGCTTATTCTTGTCCAATTAGGGTTTTAACCCATCTTGTGGATCAAATAGGTGTGTTTGTGTCATTGGATGATCAATTAGGTCATTTTCGTCCTCCCGAAGCTTATTCTCGACCAATTAGGGTTTTTAACCAATCTTGTGCATCCAATAGGTTCTTTGTGTCATTGGATTAACATTAATGTCATTTTCGTCCTCCCTAGTCATATTCTTATCCAATTAGGGTTTTTAACCAATCTTGTGCATCCAATAGGTTTGTTTGTGTCATTGGATGATCAATTAGGTCATTTTCGTCCTCCCTAGGCTTATTCTTGTTCAATTAGGGTTTTTAACCAATCTTGTGCATCCAATAGGTTTGTTTGTGTCATTGGATGATCAATTAGGTCATTTTCGTCCTCCTTAGGCTTATTCTTGTCCAATTAGGGTTTTTAACAAATCTTGTGCATCCAATAGGTGTGTTTGTGTCATTGGATGATCAATTAGGTCATTTTCGTCCTCCCTAGGCTTATTCTTGTTCAATTGGGGTTTTTAACCAATTTTGGGCATCCAATAGGTGTGTTTGTGTCATTGGATGATCAATTAGGTCATTTTCGTCCTCCCTAGGCTTATTCTTGTCCAATTAGAGTTTTTAACCATTCTTGTGCATCCAATAGGTGTGTTTGTGTCATTGGATGATCAATTAGGTCATTTTCGTCCTCCCTAGGCTTATTCTTGTTCAATTAGGGTTTTTAACCAATCTTGTGCATCCAATAGGTGTGTTTGTGTCATTGGATGATCAATTAGGTCATTTTCGTCCTCCCTAGGCTTATTCTTGTCCAATTAGGGTTTTTAACAAATCTTGTGCATCCAATAGGTGTGTTTGTGTCATTGGATGATCAATTAGGTCATTTTCGTCCTCCCTAGGCTTATTCTTGTTCAATTGGGGTTTTTAACCAATTTTGGGCATCCAATAGGTTTGTTTGTGTCATTGGATGATCAATTTGCTCATTTTCGTCCTCCCTAGGCTTATTCTTGTCCAATTAGGGTTTTTAACAAATCTTGTGCATCCAATAGGTGTGTTTGTGTCATTGGATGATCAATTAGGTCATTTTCGTCCTCCCTAGGCTTATTCTTGTTCAATTAGGGTTTTTAACCAATCTTGTGCATCCAATAGGTGTGTTTGTGTCATTGGATGATCAATTAGGTCATTTTCGTCCTCACTAGGCTTATTCTTGTCCAATTAGGGTTTTTAACCAATCTTGTGCATCCAATAGGTTTGTTTGTGTCATTGGATGATCAATTAGGTCATTTTCGTCCTCCCTAGGCTTATTCTTGTCCAATTAGGGTTTTTAACCAATCTTGTGCATCCAATAAGTTCATTTGTGTCATTGGATTAACATTTAGGTCATTTTCGTCCTCCCTAGGCATATTCTCGTCCCATTAGGGTTTTTAACCAATCTCTTGCATCCAATAGGTGTGTTTGTGTCATTGGATGATCAATTAGGTCATTTTCGTCCTCCCTAGGCTTATTCTTGTCCAATTAGGGTTTTTAACCAATCTTGTGCATCCAATAAGTTCATTTGTGTCATTGGATTAACATTTAGGTCATTTTCGTCCTCCTTAGGCATATTCTTGTTCAATTAGGGTTTTTAACCAATCTTGTGCATCCAAAAGGTGTGTTTGTGTCATTAGATGATCATTTAGGTCATTTTCTTCCTCCCTAGGCTTATTCTTGTCCAATTATGGTTTTTAACCAATCTTGTGCATCCAATAGGTGTGTTTGTGTCATTGGATGATCAATTAGGTCATTTTCGTCCTCCCTAGGCTTATTCTTGTCCAATTAGGATTTTTAACCAATCTTGTGCATCCAATAACTTTGTTTGTGTTATTGAATTAATATTTAGGTAATTTTCCTCCTCCCTAGGCATATTCTTGTCCAATTAGGGTTTTTAACCAATCATGTTCATCCAATAGGTTTGTTTGTGTCATTGGATGATCAATTAGGTCATTTTCGTCCTCCCTAGGCTTATTCTTGTCCAATTAGGGTTTTTAACCAATCTTGTGCATCCAATAAGTTCATTTGTGTCATTGGATTAACATTTAGGTCATTTTCGTCCTCCGTAGGCATATTCTTGTCCAATTAGGGTTTTTAACCAATCTTGTGCATCCAATAGGTGTGTTTGTGTCATTGGATGATCAATTAGGTCATTTTCGTCCTCCCTAGGCTTATTCTTGTCCAATTAGGGTTTTTAACCAATCTTGTGCTTCCAATAGGTGTGTTTGTGTCATTGGATGATCAATTACGTCATTTTGATCCTCCCTAGGCTTATTCTTGTCCAATTAGGGTTTTTAACCAATCTTGTGCATCCAATAGGTGTGTTTGTGTCATTGGATGATCAATTAGGTCATTTTCGTCCTCCCTAGGCTTATTCTTGTTCAATTAGGGTTTTTAACCAATCTTGTGCATCCAATAGGTTTGTTTGTGTCATTGGATGATCAATTTGGTCATTTTCGTCCTCCCTAGGCTTATTCTTGTCCAATTAGGGTTTTTAACCAATCTTGTGCATCCAATAGTTGTGTTTATGTCATTGGATGATCAATTAGGTCATTTTCGTCCTCCCTAGGCTTATTCTAGTCCAATTAGGATTTTTAACCAATCTTGTGCATCCAATAAGTTCGTTTGTGTCATTGGATTAACATTTAGGTCATTGTCGTCCTCCTTAGGCATATTCTTGTTTAATTAGGGTTTTTAACCAATCTTGTGCATCCAATAGGTGTGTTTGTGTCATTAGATGATCAATTAGGTCATTTTCTTCCTCCCTAGGCTTATTTTTGTCCAATTAGGGTTTTTAACCAATCTTGTGCATCCAATAGGTTCATTTGTGTCATTGGATTAACATTTAGGTCATTTTCGTCCTCCCTAGTCATATTCTAATCCAATTAGGGTTTTTAACCAATCTTGTGCATCCAATAGGTGTGTTTGTGTCATTGGATGATCAATTAGGTCATTTTCGTCCTCCCTAGGCTTATTCTTGTCCAATTAGGGTTTTTAACCAATCTGGTGTTTCCAATAGATGTGTTTGTGTCATTGGATGATCAATTAGGTCATTTTGATCCTCCCTAGGCTTATTCTTGTCCAATTAGGGTTTTTAACCAGTCTTGTGCATCCAATAGGTGTGTTTGTGTCATTGGATGATCAATTAGGTCATTTTCGTCCTCCCTAGGCTTATTCTTGTTCAATTAGGGTTTTTAACCAATCTTGTGTATCCAATAGGTTTGTTTGTGTCATTGGATGATCAATTAGGTAATTTTTGTCCTCCCTAGGCTTATTCTAGTCCAATTAGGGTTTTTAACCAATCTTGTGCATCCAATAAGTTCATTTGTGTCATTGGATTAACATTTAGGTCATTTTCGTCCTCCTTAGGCATATTCTTGTTCAATTAGGGTTTTTAACCAATCTTGTGCATCGAATAGGTGTGTTTGTGTCATTAGATGATCAATTAGGTCATTTTCTTCCTCCCTAGGCTTATTCTTGTCCAATTAGGGTTTTTAACCAATCTTGTGCATCCAATAGGTTCATTTGTGTCATTGGATTAACATTTAAGTCATTTTCGTCCTCCCTAGTCATATTCTTATCCAATTAGGGTTTTTAACCAATCTTGTGCATCCAATAGGTGTGTTTGTGTCATTGGATGATCAATTAGGTCATTTTCGTCCTCCCTAGGCTTATTCTTGTCCAATTAGGGTTTTTAACCAATCTTGTGCATCCAATAAGTTCATTTGTGTCATTGGATTAACATTTAGGTCATTTTCGTCCTCCTTAGGCATATTCTTGTTCAATTAGGGTTTTGAATCAATCTTGTGCAACCAATAGGTGTGTTTGTGTCATTGGATGATCAATTAGATCATTTTCGTCCTCCCTAGGCTTATTCTTGTTTAATTAGGGTTTTTAACCAATCTTGTGCATCCAATAGGTTTGTTTGTGTCATTGGATGATCAATTTGGTCATTTTCGTCCTCCCTAGGCTTATTCTTGTCCAATTAAGGTTTTTAACCAATCTTGTGCATCCAATAGGTGTGTTTGTGTTATTGGATGATCAATTAGGTTATTTTCGTCCTCCCTAGGCTTATTCTTGTCCAATTAGGGTTTTTAACCAATCTTGTGCATCCAATAAGTTCATTTGTGTCATTGGATGATCAATTTAGGTCATTTTCGTCCTCCTTAGGCATATTCTTGTTCAATTAGGGTTTTTAACCAATCTTGTGCATCCAATAGGTGTGTTTGTGTCATTAGATGATCAATTAGGTCATTTTCTTCCTCCCTAGGCTTATTCTTGTCCAATTAGGGTTTTTAACGAATCTTGTGCATCCAATAGGTGTGTTTGTGTCATTGGATGATCAATTAGGTCATTTTAGTCCTCCCTAGGCTTATTCTTGTCCAATTAGGGTTTTTAACCAGTCTTGTGCATCCAATAAGTTCATTTGTGTCATTGGATTAACATTTAGGCCATTTTCGTCGTCCTTAGGCATATTCTTATTCAATTAGGGTTTTTAACCAATCTTTGGCATCCAATAGGTGTGTTTGTATCATTGGATGATCAATTAGGTCATTTTCTTCCTCCCTAGGCTTATTCTTGTCCAATTAGGGTTTTTAACCAATCTTGTGCATCCAATAGGTGTGTTTGTGTCATTGGATGATCAATTATGTCATTTTCGTCCTCCCTAGGCTTATTCTTGTTCAATTAGGGTTTTTAACCAATCTTGTGCATCCAATAGGTTTGTTTGTGTCATTGGATGATCAATTTGGTCATTTTTGTCCTCCTTGGGCTTAATCTTGTCCAATTAGGGTTTTTAACCAATCTTGTGCATCCAATAGGTGTGTTTGTGTCATTGGATGATCAATTACGTCTTTTTGATCCTCCCTAGGCTTATTCTTGTCCAATTAGGGTTTTTAACCAA
>JBBPBR010001862.1:1150-61237 GCA_037974775.1 Cicer pinnatifidum | reverse complement strand
GCATCCAATAGGTTTGTTTGTGTCATTGGATGATCAATTTGGTCATTTTTGTCCTCCTTGGGCTTAATCTTGTCCAATTAGGGTTTTTAACCAATCTTGTGCATCCAATAGGTGTGTTTGTGTCATTGGATGATCAATTACGTCTTTTTGATCCTCCCTAGGCTTATTCTTGTCCAATTAGGGTTTTTAACCAATCTTGTGCATCCAATAGGTGTGTTTGTGTCATTGGATGATCAATTAGGTCATTTTCGTCCTCCCTAGGCTTATTCTTGTTCAATTAGGGTTTTTAACCAATCTTGTGCATCCAATAGGTTTGTTTGTGTCATTGGATGATCAATTTGGTCATTTTCGTCCTCCCTAGGCTTATTCTTGTCCAATTAGGGTTTTTAACCAATCTTGTGCATCCAATAGTTGTGTTTATGTCATTGGATGATCAATTAGGTCATTTTCGTCCTCCCTAGGCTTATTCTAGTCCAATTAGGATTTTTAACCAATCTTGTGCATCCAATAAGTTCATTTGTGTCATTGGATTAACATTTAGGTCATTGTCGTCCTCCTTAGGCATATTCTTGTTTAATTAGGGTTTTTAACCAATCTTGTGCATCCAATAGGTGTGTTTGTGTCATTAGATGATCAATTAGGTCATTTTCTTCCTCCCTAGGCTTATTCTTGTCCAATTAGGGTTTTTAACCAATCTTGTGCATCCAATAGGTTCATTTGTGTCATTGGATTAACATTTAGGTCATTTTCGTCCTCCCTAGTCATATTCTAATCCAATTAGGGTTTTTAACCAATCTTGTGCATCCAATAGGTGTGTTTGTGTCATTGGATGATCAATTAGGTCATTTTCGTCCTCCCTAGGCTTATTCTTGTCCAATTAGGGTTTTTAACCAATCTGGTGTTTCCAATAGATGTGTTTGTGTCATTGGATGATCAATTAGGTCATTTTGATCCTCCCTAGTCTTATTCTTGTCCAATTAGGGTTTTTAACCAATCTTGTGCATCCAATAGGTGTGTTTGTGTCATTGGATGATCAATTAGGTCATTTTCGTCCTCCCTAGGCTTATTCTTGTGCAATTAGGGTTTTTAACCAATCTTGTGTATCCAATAGGTTTGTTTGTGTCATTGGATGATCAATTAGGTAATTTTCGTCCTCCCTAGGCTTATTCTAGTCCAATTAGGGTTTTTAACCAATCTTGTGCATCCAATAAGTTCATTTGTGTCATTGGATTAACATTTAGGTCATTTTCGTCCTCCTTAGGCATATTCTTGTTTAATTAGGGTTTTTAACCAATCTTGTGCATCCAATAGGTGTGTTTGTGTCATTAGATGATCAATTAGGTCATTTTCTTCCTCCCTAGGCTTATTCTTGTCCAATTAGGGTTTTTAACCAATCTTGTGCATCCAATAGGTTCATGTGTGTCATTGGATTAACATTTAGGTCATTTTCGTCCTCCCTAGGCTTATTCTTGTCCAATTAGGGTTTTTAACCAATCTTGTGCATCCAATAAGTTCATTTGTGTCATTCGATTAACATTTAGGTCATTTTCGTCCTCCTTAGCCATATTCTTGTTCAATTAGGGTTTTTAACCAATCTTGTGCATCCAATAGGTGTGTTTGTGTCATTGGATGATCAATTAGGTCATTTTAGTCCTCCCTAGGCTTATTCTTGTCCAATTAGGGTTTTTAACCAGTCTTGTGCATCCAATAGGTTTGTTTGGGTCATTGGATGATCAATTAGGTCATTTTCGTCCTCCCGAAGCTTATTCTCGACCGCATAGGGTTTTTAACCAATCTTGTGCATCCAATAGGTGTGTTTGTGTCATTAGATGATCAATTAGGTCATTTTCTTCCTCCTTAGGCTTATTCTTGTCCAATTAAGGTTTTTAACCAATCTTGTGCATCCAATAGGTTCATTGTGTTTCATTGGATGATCAATTAGGTCATTTTCGTCCTCCCTAGGCATATTCTTGTCCAATTAGGGTTTTTAACCAATCTTGTGCATCCAATAGGTGTGTTTGTGTCATTAGATGATCAATTAGGTCATTTTGATCCTCCCTAGGCTTATTCTTGTCCAATTAGGGTTTTAACCAATCTTGTGCATCCAATAGGTGTGTTTGTGTCATTGGATGATCAATTAGGTCATTTTCGTCCTCCCTAGGCTTATTCTTGTTCAATTATGGTTTTTAACCAATCTTGTGCATCCAATAGGTTTGTTTGTGTCATTGGATGATCAATTTGGTCATTTTCGTCCTCCCTAGGCTTATTCTTGTTCAATTATGGTTTTTAACCAATCTTGTGCATCCAATAGGTTTGTTTGTGTCATTGGATGATCAATTTGTTCATTTTCGTCCTCCCTAGGCTTATTCTTGTCCAATTAAGGTTTTTAACCAATCTTGTGCATCCAATAGGTGTGTTTGTGTCATTGGATGATCAATTAGGTCATTTTCGTCCTCCCTAGGCTTATTCTTGTCCAATTATGGTTTTTAACCAATCTTGTGCATCCAATAAGTTTGTTTATGTCATTGAATTAATATTTAGGTCATTTTCGTCCTCCCTAGGCATATTCTTGTCCAATTAGGGTTTTTAACCAATCTTGTGCATCCAATAGGTGTGTTTGTGTCATTGGATGATCAATTAGGTCATTTTCGTCCTCCCTAGGCATATTCTTGTCCGATTAGGGTTTTTAACCAATCTTGTGCATCCAATAACTTTGTTTATGTCATTGAATTAATATTTAGGTCATATTCGTCCTCCCTAGGCATATTCTTGTCCAATTAGGGTTTTTAACCAATCTTGTGCATCCAATAAGTTTGTTTATGTCATTGAATTAATATTTAGGTCATTTTCATCCCCCCTATGCATATTCTTGTCCAATTAGGATTTTTAACCAATCTTGTGCATCCAATAGGTGTGTTTGTGTCATTGGATGATCAATTAGGTCATTTTCGTCCTCCCTAGGCTTATTCTTGTCCAATTAGGGTTTTTAACCAATCTTGTGCATCCAATAAGTTCATTTGTGTCATTGGATGATCAATTAGGTCATTTTCGTCCTCCCTAGGCTAATTCTTGTCCAATTAGGGTTTTTAACCAATCTTGTGCATCCAATAGGTGTGTTTGTGTCATTGGATGATCAATTAGGTCATTTTTGTCCTCCTTAGGCTTATTCTTGTCCAATTAGGGTTTTTAACCAATCTTGTGCATCCAATAACTTTGTTTGTGTCATTGAATTAATATTTAGGTCATTTTCGTCCTCCCTAGGCATATTCTTGTCCAATTAGGGTTTTTAACCAATCTTGTGCATCCAATAGGTGTGTTTGTGTCATTGGATGATCAATTAGGTCATTTTCGTCCTCCCTAGGCTTATTCTTGTCTAATTAGGGTTATTAACCAATCTTGTGCATCCAATAGGTGTGTTTGTGTCATTGGATGATCAATTAGGTCATTTTCGTCCTCCCTAGGCTTATTCTTGTCCAATTAGGGTTTTTAACCAATCTTGTGCATCCAATAAGTTCATTTGTGTCATTGGATTAACATTTAGGTCATTTTCGTCCTCCCTAGGCATATTCTTGTCCAATTAGGGTTTTTAACCAATCTTGTGCATCCAATAGGCGTGTTTTTGTCATTGGATGATCAATTAGGTCATTTTCGTCCTCCCTAGGCTTATTCTTGTCCAATTAGGGTTTTTAACCAATCTTGTGCATCCAATAAGTTCATTTGTGTCATTGGATTAACATTTAGGTCATTTTCGTCCTCCCAAGGCAAATTCTTTTCCAATTAGGGTTTTTAACCAATCTTGTGCATCCAATAGGTGTGTTTGTGTCATTGGATGATCAATTAGGTCATTTTCGTCCTCCCTAGGCTTATTCTTGTCCAATTAGGGTTTTTAACCAATCTTGTGCATCCAATAAGTTCATTTGTGTCATTGGATTAACATTTAGGTCATTTTCGTCCTCCCTAGGCATATTCTAGTCGAATTAGGGTTTTTAACCAATCTTGTGCATCCAATAGGTGTGTTTGCGTCATTGAATGATCAATTAGGTCACTTTCCTCCTCCCTAGGCATATTCTTGTGCAATTTGGGTTTTTAACCAATCTTGTGCATCCAATAGGTGTGTTTGTGTCATTGGATGATCAATTAGGTCATTTTCGTCCTCCCTAGGCTTATTCTTGTCCAATTAGGGTTTTTAACCAATCTTGTGCATCCAATAAGTTCATTTGTGTCATTGGATTAACATTTAGGTCATTTTCGTCCTCCCTAGGCATATTCTTGTCCAGTTAGGGTTTTTAACCAATCTTGTGCATCCAATAGGTGTGTTTGTGTCATTGGATGATCAATTAGGTCATTTTCGTCCTCCCTAGGCTTATTCTTGTCCAATTAGGGTTTTTAACCAATCTTTTGCATGCAATAAGTTCATTTGTGTTATTGGATTCACATTTAGGTCATATTCGTCCTCCCTAGGCATATTGTTGTCCAATTAGGGTTTTTAACCAATCTTGTGCATCCAATAGGTGTGTTTGTGTCATTGGATGATCAATTAGGTCATTTTCGTCCTCCCTAGGCTTATTCTTGTCCAATTAGGGTTTTTAACCAATCTTGTGCATCCAATAACTTTGTATGTGTCATTGAATTAATATTTAGGTCATTTTCCTCCTCCCTAGGCATATTCTTGTCCAATTAGGGTTTTTAACCAATCTTGTTCATCCAATAGGTGTGTTTGTGTCATTGGATGATCAATTAGGTCATTTTCGTCCTCCCTAGGCTTATTCTTGTCCAATTAGGGTTTTTAACCAATCTTGTGCATCCAATAAGTTCATTTGTGTCATTGGATTAACATTTAGGTCATTTTCGTCCTCCCTTAGGCATATTCTTGTCCAATTAGGGTTTTTAACCAATCTTGTGCATCCAATAGGTGTGTTTGTGTCATTGGATGATCAATTAGGTTATTTTCGTCCTCCCTAGGCTTATTCTTGTCCAATTAGGGTTTTTAACCAATCTTGTACATCGAATAAGTTGAGTTGTGTCATTGGATTAATATTTAGGTCATTTTCGTCCTCCCTAGGCATATTCTTGTCCAATTAGGGTTTTTAACCAATCTTGTGCATCCAATAGGTGTGTTTGTGTCATTGGATGATCAATTAGGTCATTTTCGTCCTCCCTATGCTTATTCTTGTCCAATTAGGGTTTTTAACCAATCTTGTGCATCCAATAAGTTCATTTGTGTCATTGGATGATCAATTAGGTCATTTTCGTCCTCCCTAGGCATATTCTTGTCCAACTGGGGTTTTTAACCAATTTTGTGCATCCAATAGGTGTGTTTGTGTCATTGGATGATCAATTAGGTCATTTTCGTCCTCCCTAGGCTTATTCTTGTCCAATTAGGGTTTTTAACCAATCTTGTGCATCCAATAAGTTCATTTGTGTCATTGGATGATCAATTAGGTCATTTTCGTCCTCCCTAGGCATATTCTTGTCCAATTAGGGGTTTTAACCAATCTTGTGCATCCAATAGGTGTGTTTGTGTCATTGGATGATCAATTAGGTCATTTTCGTCCTCCCTATGCTTATTCTTGTCCAATTAGGGTTTTTAACCAATCTTGTGCATCCAATAAGTTCATTTGTGTCATTGAATTAATATTTAGGTCATTTTTGTCCTCCCTAGGCATATTCCTGTTAAATTAGGGTTTTTAACCAATCTTGTGCATTCAATAGGTGTGTTTGAGTCATTGGATGATCAATTAGGTGATTTTCGTCCTCCCTAGGCATATTCTTGTCCAATTAGGGTTTTTAACCAATCTTGTGCATCCAATAGGTGTGTTTGTGTCATTGGATGATCAATTAGGTCATTTTCGTCCTCCCTATGCTTATTCTTGTCCAATTAGGGTTTTTAACCAATCTTGTGCATCCAATAAGTTCATTTGTGTCATTCGATGATCAATTAGGTCATTTTCGTCCTTCCTAGGCATATTCTTGTCCAACTAGGGTTTTTAACCAACCTTGTGCATCCAATAGGTGTGTTTGTATCATTCGATGATCAATTAGGTCATTTTCGTCCTCCTTAGGCTTATTCTTGTCCAATTAGGGTTTTTAACCAATCTTGTGCATCCAATAAGTTCATTTGTGTCATTGGATTAACATTTAGGTCATTTTCGTCCTCCCTAGGCATATTCTTGTCCAATTAGGGTTTTTAACCAATCTTGTGCATCCAATAGGTGTGTTTGTGTCATTGGATGATCAATTAGGTCATTTTCGTCCTCCCTATGCTTATTCTTGTCCAATTAGGGTTTTTAACCAATCTTGTGCATCCAATAAGTTCATTTGTGTCATTGGATTAACATTTAGGTCATTTTCGTTCTCCCTAGGCATATTCTTGTCCAATTATGGTTTTTAACCAATCTTGTGCATCCAATAGGTGTGTTTGTGTCATTGGATGATCAATTAGGTCATTTTCGTCCTCCCTAGGCTTATTCTTGTCCAATTAGGGTTTTTAACCAATCTTGTGCATCCAATAAGTTCATTTGTGTCATTGGATGATTAATTAGGTCATTTTCGTCCTCCCTAGGATTATTCTTGTCCAACTAGGGTATTAAACCAATCTTGTGCATCCAATAGGTGTGTTTGTGTCATTGGATGATCAATTAGGTCATTTTCGTCCTCCCTAGGCTTATTCTTGTCCAATTAGGGTTTCTAACCAATCTTGTGCATCCAATAGGTGTGTTTGTGTCATTGGATGATCAATTACGTCATTTTCGTCCTCCCTAGGCTTATTCTTGTCCAATTAGGGTTTTTAACCAATCTTGTGCATCCAATAGGTGTGTTTGTGTCATTGGATGATCAATTAGGTCATTTTCGTCCTCCCTAGGCCTATTCTTGTCCAATTAGGGTTTTTAACCAATCTTGTGCATCCAATAGGTGTGTTTGTGTCATTGGATGATCAATCAGGTCATTTTTGTCCTCCCTAGGCTTATTCTTGTCCAACTAGGGTTTTTAACCAATCTTGTGCATCCAATAAGTTTGTTTGTGTCATTGAATTAATATTTAGGTCATTTTCGTCCTCCCTAGGCATATTCTTGTCCAATTAGGGTTTTTAACCAATCTTGTGCATCCAATAGGTGTGTTTGTGTCATTGGATGATCAATTAGGTCATTTACGTACTCCCTAGGCTTATTCTTGTCCAATTAGGGTTTTTAACCAATCTTGTGCATCCAATAACTTTGTTTGTGTCATTGAATTAATATTTAGGTCATTTTCGTCCTCCCTAGGCATATTCTTGTCCAATTAGGGGTTTTAACCAATCTTTTGCATCCAATAGGTGTGTTTGTGTCATTGGATGATTAGGTCATTTTCGTCCTCTCTACGCATATTCTTGTCCAATTAGGGTTTTTAACCAATCTTGTGCATCCAATAGGTGTGTTTGTGGCAATGGATGATCAATTAGGTCATTTTCGTCCTCCCTAGGCTTATTCTTGTCCAATTAGGGTTTTTAACCAATCTTGTGCATCCAATAGGTGTGTTGGTGTCATTGGATGATCAATTAGGTCATTTTCGTCCTCCCTAGGCTTATTCTTGTCCAATTAGGGTTTCTAACCAATCTTGTGCATCCAATAGGTGTGTTTGTGTCATTGGATGATCAATTACGTCATTTTCGTCCTCCCTAGGCTTATTCTTGTCCAATTAGGGTTTTTAACCAATCTTGTGCATCCAATAGGTGTGTTTGTGTCATTGGATGATCAATTAGGTCGTTTTCGTCCTCCCTAGGCTTATTCTTGTCCAATTAGGGTTTCTAACCAATCTTGTGCATCCAATAGGTGTGTTTGTGTCATTGGATGATCAATTACGTCATTTTCGTCCTCCCTAGGCTTATTCTTGTCCAATTAGGGTTTTTAACCAATCTTGTGCATCCAATAGGTGTGTTTGTGTCATTGGATGATCAATTAGGTCATTTTCGTCCTCCCTAGGCTTATTCTTGTCCAATTAGGGTTTTTAACTAATCTTGTGGATCCGATAAGTTTGTTTGTGTCATTGAATTAATATTTAGGTCATTTTCGTCCTCCCTTGGCATATTCTTGTCGAATTAGGGTTTTTAACCAATCTTGTGCATCCAATAGGTGTGTTTGTGTCATTGGATGATCAATTAGGTCATTTTCGTCCTCCCTAGGCTTATTCTTGTCCAATTAGGGTTTTTAACCAATCTTGTGCATCCAATAGGTGTGTATGTGTCATTGGATGATCAACTAGGTCATTTTCGTCCTCCCTAGGCTTATTCTTGTCCAATTAGGGTTTTTAATCAATCTTGTGCATCAAATAAGTATGTTTGTGTCATTGAATTAATATTTAGGTCATTTTCGTCCTCCCTAGGCATATTCTTGTCCAATTAGGGTTTTTAACCAATCTTGTGCATCCAATAGGTGTGTTTGTGTCATTGGATGATCAATTAGGTCATTTTCGTCCTCCCTAGGCTTATTCTTGTCCAATTAGGGTTTTTAACCAATCTTGTGAATCGAATTACTTTGTTTGTGTCATTGAATTAATATTTAGGTCATTTTCGTCCTCCCTAGGCATATTCTTGTCCAATTAGGGTTTTTAACCAATCTTGTGCATCCAATAGGTGTGTTTGTGTCATTGGATGATCAATTAGGTCATTTTCGCCCTCCCTAGGCTTATTCTTGTCCAATTAAGGTTTTTAACCAATCTTTTGCATCCAATACGTTCATTTGTGTCGTTGGATTAACATTTAGGTCATTTTCGTCCTTCCTAGGCATATTCTTATCCAATTAGGGTTTTTAACCAATCTTGTGCTTCCAATAGGTGTGTTTGTGTCATTTGATGATCAATTAGGTCATTTTCGTCCTCCCTAGGCTTATTCTTGTCCAATTAGGGTTTTTAACCAATCTTGTGCATCCAACAAGTTTGTTTATGTCATTGAATTAATATTTAGGTCATTTTCGTCCTCCCTAGGCATATTCTTGTCCAATTAGGGTTTTTAACCAATCTTGTGCATCCAATAGGTGTGTTTGTGTCATTGGATGATCAATTAGGTCATTTTCGCCCTTTCTATGCTTATTCTTGTCCAATTAGGGTTTTTAACCAATCTTGTGCATCCAATAAGTTCATTTGTGTCATTGGATTAACATTTAGGTCATTTTCGTCCTCCCTAGGCATATTCTTGTCCAATTAGGGTTTTTAACCAATCTTGTGCTTCCAATAGGTGTGTTTGTGTCATTGGATGATCAATTAGGTCATTTTCGTCCTCCCTAGGCTTATTCTTGTCCAATTAAGGTTTTTAACCAATCTTGTGCATCCAATAAGTTCATTTGTGTCATTGGATGATCAATTAGGTCATATTCGTCCTCCCTAGGTATATTCTTGTCCAACTAGGGTTTTTAACCAATCTTGTGCATCAAATAGATGTGTTAAGAGTGTTTGGATGATCAATTAGGTCATTTTCGTCCTCCCTAGGCTTATTCTTGTCCAATTAGGGTTTTTAACCAATTTTGTGCATCCAATAATTTTGTTTGTGTCATTGAATTAATATTTAGGTCATTTTCGTCCTCCCTAGGCATATTCTTGTCCAATTAGGGTTTTTAACCAATCTTGTGCATCCAATAGGTGTGTTTGTGTCATTGGATGATCAATTAGGTCATTTTCGTCCTCCCTAGGCTTATTCTTGTCCAATTAGGGTTTTTAACCAATCTTGTGCATCCAATAACTTTGTTTGTGTCATTGAATTAATATTTAGGTCATTTTCCTCCTCCCTAGGCATATTGTTGTCCAATTTGGGTTTTTAACCAATTTTGTGCATCCAATAGGTGTGTTTGGGTCATTGGATGATCAATTAGGTCATTTTCGTCCTCCCTAGGCTTATTCTTGTCTAATTAGGGTTTTAATCAATCTTGTGCATCCAATAAGTTCATTTGTGTCATTGGATTAACATTTATGTCTTTTTCGTCCTCCCTAGGCATATTCTTGTCCAATTAGGGTTTTTAACCAATCTTGTGCTTCCTATAGGTGTGTTTGTGTCATTGGATGATCAATTAGGTCATTTTCGTCCTCCCTAGGCTTATTCTTGTCCAATTAGGGTTTTTAACCAATCTTGTGCATCCAATAAGTTCATTTGTGTCATTGGATGATCAATTAGGTCATTTTCATCCTCCCTAGGTATATTCTTGTCCAACTAGGGTTTTTAACCAATCTTGTGCATCCAATAGATGTGTTTGTGTCATTGGATGATCAATTAGGTCATTTTCGTCCTCCCTAGGCTTATTCTTGTCCAATTAGGGTTTTTAACCAA
This sequence comes from Cicer pinnatifidum, assembly GCA_037974775.1. NCBI lineage: Eukaryota > Viridiplantae > Streptophyta > Magnoliopsida > Fabales > Fabaceae > Cicer > Cicer pinnatifidum. The sequence goes on along the minus strand of JBBPBR010001862.1, from coordinate 50,946 downwards.
TCTTGTGCATCCAATAAGTTCATTTGTGTCATTCGATTAACATTTAGGTCATTTTCGTCCTCCTTAGCCATATTCTTGTTCAATTAGGGTTTTTAACCAATCTTGTGCATCCAATAGGTGTGTTTGTGTCATTGGATGATCAATTAGGTCATTTTCTTCCTCCCTAGGCTTATTCTTGTCTAATTAGGGTTTTTAACTAATCTTGTGCATCCAATAGGTGTGTTTGTGTCATTGGATGATCAATTAGGTCATTTTAGTCCTCCCTAGGCTTATTCTTGTCCAATTAGGGTTTTTAACCAGTCTTGTGCATCCAATAGGTTTGTTTGGGTCATTGGATGATCAATTAGGTCATTTTCGTCCTCCCGAACCTTATTCTCGACCGCATAGGGTTTTTAACCAATCTTGTGCATCCAATAGGTGTGTTTGTGTCATTGGATGATCAATTAGGTCATTTTCGTCCTCCCTAGGCTTATTCTTGTTCAATTATGGTTTTTAACCAATCTTGTGCATCCAATAGGTTTGTTTGTGTCATTGGATGATCAATTTGTTCATTTTCGTCCTCCCTAGGCTTATTCATGTCCAATTAAGGTTTTTAACCAATCTTGTGCATCCAATAGGTGTGTTTGTGTCATTGGATGATCAATTAGGTCATTTTCGTCCTCCCTAGGCTTATTCTTGTCCAATTAGGGTTTTTAACCAATCTTGTGCATCCAATAAGTTCATTTGTGTCATTGGATTAACATTTATGTCATTTTCGTCCTCCTTAGGCATATTCTTGTTCAATTAGGGTTTTTAACCAATCTTGTGCATCCAATAGGTGTGTTTGTGTCATTAGATGATCAATTAGGTCATTTTCTTCCTCCTTAGGCTTATTCTTGTCCAATTAAGGTTTTTAACCAATCTTGTGCATCCAATAGGTTCATTTGTGTCATTGGATGATCAATTAGGTCATTTTCTTCCTCCCTAGGCATATTCTTGTCCAATTAGGGTTTTTAACCAATCTTGTGCATCCAATAGGTGTGTTTGTGTCATTAGATGATCAATTAGGTCATTTTAATCCTCCCTAGGCTTATTCTTGTCCAATTAGGGTTTTAACCAATCTTGTGCATCCAATAGGTGTGTTTGTGTCATTGGATGATCAATTAGGTCATTTTCGTCCTCCCTAGGCTTATTCATGTTCAATTATGGTTTTTAACCAATCTTGTGCATCCAATAGGTTTGTTTGTGTCATTGGATGATCAATTTGGTCATTTTCGTCCTCCCTAGGCTTATTCTTGTTCAATTATGGTTTTTAACCAATCTTGTGCATCCAATAGGTTTGTTTGTGTCATTGGATGATCAATTTGTTCATTTTCGTCCTCCCTAGGCTTATTCTTGTCCAATTAAGGTTTTTAACCAATCTTGTGCATCCAATAGTGTGTTTGTGTCATTGGATGATCAATTAGGTCATTTTCGTCCTCCCTAGGCTTATTCTTGTCCAATTAGGGTTTTTAACCAATCTTGTGCATCCAATAAGTTCATTTGTGTCATTGGATTAACATTTATGTCATTTTCGTCATCCTTAGGCATATTCTTGTCCAATTAGGGTTTTTAACCAATCTTGTGCATCCAATAGGTGTGTTTGTGTCATTAGATGATCAATTAGGTCATTTTCTTCCTCCTTAGGCTTATTCTTGTCCAATTAAGGTTTTTAACCAATCTTGTGCATCCAATAGGTTCATTTGTGTCATTGGATGATCAATTAGGTCATTTTCGTCCTCCCTAGGCATATTCTTGTCCAATTAGGGTTTTTAACCAATCTTGTGCATCCAATAGGTGTGTTTGTGTCATTAGATGATCAATTAGGTCATTTTGATCCTCCCTAGGCTTATTCTTGTCCAGTTAGGGTTTTTAACCAATCTTGTGCATCCAATAAATGTGTTTGTGTCATTAGATGATCAATTAGGTCATTTTCTTCCTTTCTTGGCTTATTCTTGTCCAATTAAGGTTTTTAACCAATCTTGTGCATCCAATAGGTTCATTTGTGTCATTGGATGATCAATTAGGTCATTTTCGTCCTCCCTAGGCTTATTCTTGTCCAATTAGGGTTTTTAACCAATCTTGTGCATCCAATAGGTGTGTTTGTGTCATTAGATGATCAATTAGGTCATTTTGATCCTCCCTAGGCTTATTCTTGTCCAATTAGGGTTTTTAACCAATCTTGTGCATCCGATAGGTGTGTTTGTGTCATTGGATGATCAATTTGGTCATTTTCGTCCTCCCTAGGCTTATTCTTGTCCAATTAGGGTTTTTAACCAATCTTGTGCATCCAATAGATGTGTTTGTGTCATTGGATGATCAATTAGGTCATTTTGATCCTCCCTAGGCTTATTCTTGTCCAATTAGGGTTTTTAACCAATCTTGTGCATCCAATAGGTGTGTTTGTGTCATTGGATGATCAATTAGGTCATTTTCGTCCTCCCTAGGCTTATTCTTGCTCAATTATGGTTTTTAACCAATCTTGTGCATCCAATAGGTTTGTTTGTGTCATTGGATGATCAATTTGTTCATTTTCGTCCTCCCTAGGCTTATTCTTGTCCAATTAGGGTTTTTAACCAATCTTGTGCATCCAATAAGTTCATTTGTGTCATTGGATTAACATTTAGGTCATTTTCGTCCTCCCTAGTCATATTCTTATCCAATTAGGGTTTTTAACCAATCTTGTGCATCCAATAGGTGTGTTTGTGTCATTGGATGATCAATTAGGTCATTTTCTTCCTCCCTTGGCTTATTCTTGTCCAATTAAGGTTTTTAACCAATCTTGTGCATCCAATAGGTTCATTTGTGTCATTGGATGATCAATTAGGTCATTTTCGTCCTCCCTAGGCTTATTCTTGTCCAATTAGGGTTTTTAACCAATCTTGTGCATCCAATAGGTGTGTTTGTGTCATTAGATGATCAATTAGGTCATTTTGATCCTCCCTAGGCTTATTCTTGTCCAATTAGGGTTTTTAACCAATCTTGTGCATCCAATAGGTGTGTTTGTGTCATTGGATGATCAATTTGGTCATTTTCGTCCTCCCTGGGCTTATTCTTGTCCAATTAGGGTTTTTAACCAATCTTGTGCATCCAATAGGTGTGTTTGTGTCATTGGATGATCAATTAGGTCATTTTCGTCCTCCCTAGGCTTATTCTTGTTCAATTATGGTTTTTAACCAATCTTGTGCATCCAATAGGTTTGTTTGTGTCATTGGATGATCAATTTGTTCATTTTCGTCCTCCCTAGGCTTATTCTTGTCCAATTAGGGTTTTTAACCAATCTTGTGCATCCAATAAGTTCATTTGTGTCATTGGATTAACATTTAGGTCATTTTCGTCCTCCCTAGTCATATTCTTATCCAATTAGGGTTTTTAACCAATCTTGTGCATCCAATAGGTGTGTTTGTGTCATTGGATGATCAATTAGGTCATTTTGATCCTCCCTAGGCTTATTCTTGTCCAATTAGGGTTTTTAACCAAACTTGTGCATCCAATAAGTTCGTTTGTGTCATTGGATTAACATTTAGGTCATTTTCGTCCTCCCTAGGCATATTCTTGTCCAATTAGGGTTTTTAACCAATCTTGTGCATCCAATAGGTGTGTTTGTGTCATTGGATGATCAATTTAGGTCATTTTCGACCTCTCTAGGCATATTCTTACCCAATTAGGGTTTTAAACCAATCTTGTGCATCCAATAAGTTGAGTTGTGTCATTGGAATATCATTTAGGTCATTTTCGTCCTCCCTAGGCTTATTCTTGTCCAATTAGAATTTTTAACCAATCTTGTGCATCCAATAGGTGTGTTTGTGTCATTGGATGATCAATTAGGTCATTTTCGTCCTCCCTAGGCTTATTCTTGTCCAATTAGGGTTTTTAACCAATCTTGTGCATCCAATAAGTTCATTTGTGTCATTGGATTAACATTTAGGTCATTTTCGTCCTCCCTAGGCATATTCTAGTCGAATTAGGGTTTTTAACCAATCTTGTGCATCCAATAGGTGTGTTTGCGTCATTGAATGATCAATTAGGTCACTTTCCTCCTCCCTAGGCATATTCTTGTGCAATTTGGGTTTTTAACCAATCTTGTGCATCCAATAGGTGTGTTTGTGTCATTGGATGATCAATTAGGTCATTTTCGTCCTCCCTAGGCTTATTCTTGTCCAATTAGGGTTTTTAACCAATCTTGTGCATCCAATAAGTTCATTTGTGTCATTGGATTAACATTTAGGTCATTTTCGTCCTCCCTAGGCATATTCTTGTCCAGTTAGGGTTTTTAACCAATCTTGTGCATCCAATAGGTGTGTTTGTGTCATTGGATGATCAATTAGGTCATTTTCGTCCTCCCTAGGCTTATTCTTGTCCAATTAGGGTTTTTAACCAATCTTGTGCATCCAATAAGTTCATTTGTGTCATTGGATGATCAATTAGGTCATTTTCGTCCTCCCTAGGCTTATTCTTGTTCAACTAGGGTTTTTAACCAATCTTGTGCATCCAATAGGTGTGTTTGTGTCATTGGATGATCAATTAGGTCATTTTCGTCCTCCCTAGGCTTATTCTTGTCCAATTAGGGTTTTTAACCAATCTTGTGCATCCAATAAGTTCATTTGTGCCATTGGATTAACATTTAGGTCATCTTCGTCCTCCCTAGGCATATTATTGTCCAATTAGGGTATTTAACCAATCTTCTGCTTCCAATAGGTGTGTTTGTGTCGTTGGATTAACATTTAGGTCATTTTCGTCCTCCCTAGGCATATTCTTGTCCAATTAGGGTTTTTAACCAATCTTGTGCTTCCAATAGGTGTGTTTGTGTCATTGGATGATCAATTAGGTCATTTTCGTCCTCCCTAGGCTTATTCTTGTCCAATTAGGGTCTTTAACCAATCTTGTGCATCCAATAAGTTCATTTGTGTCATTGGATGATCAATTAGGTCATTTTCGTCCTCCCTAGGCATATTCTGGTCCAACTAGGGTTTTTAACCAATCTTGTGCATCCAATAGGTGTGTTTGTGTCATTGGATGATCAATTAGGTCATTTTCGTCCTCCCTAGGCTTATTCTTGTCCAATTTGGGTTTTTAACCAATCTTGTGCATCCAATAAGTTTGTTTGTGTCATTGAATTAATATTTAGGTCATTTTCGTCCTCCCTAGGCATATTCTTGTCCAATTAGGGTTTTTAACCAATCTGGTGCATCCAATAGGTGTGTTTGTGTCATTGGATGATCAATTAGGTCGTTTTTGTCCTCCCTAGGCTTATTCTTGTCCAATTAGGGTTCTTAACCAATCTTGTGCATCCAATAAGTTTGTTTGTGTCATTGAATTAATATTTAGGTCATTTTCGTCCTCCCTAGGCATATTCTTGTCCAATTAGGGTTTTTAACCAATCTTGTGCATCCAATAGGTGTGTTTGTGTCATTGGATGATCAATTAGGTCATTTTCGTCCTCCCTAGGCTTATTCTTGTCCAATTAGGGTTTTTAACCAATCTTGTGCATCCAATAAGTTCATTTGTGTCATTGGATTAACATTTAGGTCATTTTCGTCCTCCCTAGGCATATTATTGTCAAATTAGGGTTTTTAACCAATCTTGTGCATCCAATAGGTGTCTTTGTGTCATTGGGTGATCAATTAGGGTATTTTCGTCCTCCCTAGGCATATTCTTGTCCAATTAGGGTTTTTAACCAATCTTGTGCATCCAATAGGTGTGTTTGTGTCATTGGATGATCAATTAGGCCATTTTCGTCCTCCCTAGGTTTATTTTTGTCCAATTAGGGTTTTTAACCAATCTTGTGCATCCAATAGGTGTGTTTGTGTCATTGGATGATCAATTAGGTCATTTTCGTCCTCCCTAGGCTTATTCTTGTCCAATTAGGGTTTTTAACCAATCTTGTGCATCCAATAAGTTCATTTGTGTCATTGGATTAACATTTAGGTCATTTTCGTCCTCCCTAGGCATATTCTTGTCCAATTAGAGTTTTAGACAAAACTTGTGCATCCAATAGGTGTGTTTGGGTCATTGGATGATCAATTAGGTTATTTTCGTCCTCCATAGACTTATTCTTGTCCAATTAGGGTTTTTAACTAATTTTGTGCAACCAATAAGTTCATTTGTGTCATTGGATGATCAATTAGGTCATTTTCGTCTTCCCTAGGCACATTCTTATCCAATTAGGGTTTTTAACCAATCTTGTGCATCCAATAGGTGTGTTTGTGTCATTGGATGATCAATTAGGTCATTTTCGTCCTCCCTAGGCTTATTCTTGTCCAATTAGGGTTTTTAACCAATCTTGTGCATCCAATAGGTGTGTTTGTGTCATTGGATGATCAATTAGGTCATTTTCGTCCTCCCTAGGCTTATTCTTGTCCAATTAGGGTTTTTAACCAATCTTGTGCATCCAATAAGTTCATTTGTGTCATTGGATGATCAATTAGGTCATTTTCGTCCTTCCTAGGCATAATCTTGTCCAACTAGGGTTTTAAACAAATCTTGTGCATCCAATAGGTGTGTTTGTGTCATTGGATGATCAATTAGGTCATTTTCGTCCTCCCTAGGCTTATTCTTGTCCAATTAGGGTTTTTAACCAATCTTGTGCATCCAATAGGTGTGTTTGTGTCATTGGATGATCAATTAGGTCATTTTCGTCCTCCCTAGGCTTATTCTTGTCCAATTAGGGTTTTTAACCAATCTTGTGCATCCAATAAGTTCATTTGTGTCATTGGATGATCAATTAGGTCATTTTCGTCCTTACTAGGCATATTCTTGTCCAACTAGGGTTTTAAACCAATCTTGTGCATCCAATAGGTGTGTTTGTGTCATTGGATGATCAATTAGGTCATTTTCGTCCTCCCTAGGCTTATTCTTGTCCAATTAGGGTTTTTAACCAATCTTGTGCATCCAATAACTTTGTTTGTGTCATGGAATTAATTTTTAGGTCATTTTCCTCCTCCCTAGGCATATTCTTGTCCAATTAGGGTTTTTAACCAATCTTGTGCATCCAATAGGTGTGTTTGTGTCATTGGATGATCAATTAGGTCATTTTCGTCCTCCCTAGGCTTATTCTTGTCCAATTAGGGTTTTTAACCAATCTTGTGCATCCAATAAGTTTAGTTGTGTCATTGGATGATCAATTAGGTCATTTTCGTCCTCCCTAGGCATATTCTTGTCCAATTAGGGTTTTTAACCAATCTTGTGCATCCAATAGGTGTGTTTGTGTCATTGGATGATCAATTAGGTCATTTTCGTCCTCCCTAGGCTTATTCTTGTCCAATTAGGGTTTTTAACCAATCTTGTGCATCCAATAAGTTCATTTGTGTCATTGGATTAACATTTAGATCATTTTCGTCCTGCCTAGGCATATTCTTGTCCAATTAGGGTTTTTAACCAATCTTGTGCATCCAATAGGTGTGTTTGTGTCATTGGATGATCAATTAGGTTATTTTCGTCCTCCCTAGGCTTATTCTTGTCCAATTAGGGTTTTTAACCAATCTTGTGCATCCAATAGGTGTGTTTGTGTCATTGGATGACCAATTAGGTCATTTTCGTCCTCCCTAGGCATATTCTTGTCCAATTAGGGTTTTTAACCAATCTTGTGCATCCAATAGGTGTGTTTGTGTCATTGGATGATCAATTAGGTCATTTTCGTCCTCCCTAGGCTTATTCTTGTCCAATTAGGGTTTTTAACCAATCTTGCGCATCCAATAAGTTGAGTTGTGTCATTGGATTAACAATTAGGTCATTTTCGTTCTCCCTAGGCATATTCTTGTCCAATTAGGGTTTTTAACCAATCTTGTGCATCCAATAGGTGTGTTTGTGTCATTGGATGATCAATTAGGTCATTTTCGTCCTCCCTAGGCTTATTATTGTCCAATTAGGGTTTTTAACCGATCCTGTGCATCCAATAGGTGTGTTTGTGTCATTGGATGATCAATTAGGTCATTTTCGTCCTCCCTAGGCATATTCTGGTCCAATTAGGGTTTTTAACCAATCTTGTGCATCCAATAGGTGTGTTTTGTCATTGGATGATCGATTAGGTCATTTTCGTCCTCCCTTGGCATATTCTTGTCCAATTAGGGTTTTTAACCAATCTTGTGCATCCAATAGGTGTGTTTGTGTCATTGGATGATCAATTAGGTCATTTTCGTCCTCCCTAGGCTTATTCTTGTCCAATTAGGGTTTTTAACCAATCTTGTGCATCCAATAAGTTGAGTTGTGTCATTGGATTAACATTTAGGTCATTTTCGTCCTCCCTAGGCTTATTCTTGTCCAATTAGGGTTTTTAACCAATCTTGTGCATCCAATAAGTTCATTTGTGTCATTCGATTAACATTTAGGTCATTTTCGTCCTCCTTAGCCATATTCTTGTTCAATTAGGGTTTTTAACCAATCTTGTGCATCCAATAGGTGTGTTTGTGTCATTGGATGATCAATTAGGTCATTTTAGTCCTCCCTAGGCTTATTCTTGTCCAATTAGGGTTTTTAACCAGTCTTGTGCATCCAATAGGTTTGTTTGGGTCATTGGATGATCAATTAGGTCATTTTCGTCCTCCCGAAGCTTATTCTCGACCGCATAGGGTTTTTAACAAATCTTGTGCATCCAATAGGTGTGTTTGTGTCATTGGATGATCAATTAGGTCATTTTCGTCCTCCCTAGGCTTATTCTTGTTCAATTATGGTTTTTAACCAATCTTGTGCATCCAATAGAAGTGTTTGTGTCATTGGATGATCAATTAGGTCATTTTGATCCTCCCTAGACTTATTCTTGTCCAATTAGGGTTTTTAACCAATCTTGTGCATCCAATAGGTGTGTTTGTGTCATTGGATGATCAATTAGGTCATTTTCGTCCTCCCTAGGCTTATTCTTGTTCAATTATGGTTTTTAACCAATCTTGTGCATCCAATAGGTTTGTTTGTGTCATTGGATGATCAATTTGTTCATTTTCGTCCTCCCTAGGCTTATTCTTGTCCAATTAGGGTTTTTAACCAATCTTGTGCATCCAATAAGTTCATTTGTGTCATTGGATTAACATTTATGTCATTTTCGTCCTCCTTAGGCATATTCTTGTTCAATTAGGGTTTTTAACCAATCTTGTGCATCCAATAGGTGTGTTTGTGTCATTAGATGATCAATTAGGTCATTTTCTTCCTCCCTTGGCTTATTCTTGTCCAATTAAGGTTTTTAACCAATCTTGTGCATTCAATAGGTTCATTTGTGTCATTGGATGATCAATTAGGTCATTTTCGTCCTCCCTAGGCTTATTCTTGTCCAATTATGGTTTTTAACCAATCTTGTGCATCCAATAGGTGTGTTTGTGTCATTAGATGATCAATTAGGTCATTTTGATCCTCCCTAGGCTTATTCTTGTCCAATTAGGGTTTTTAACCAATCTTGTGCATCCAATAGGTGTGTTTGTGTCATTGGATGATCAATTAGGTCATTTTCGTCCTCCCTAGGCTTATTCTTGTTCAATTAGGGTTTTTAACCAATCTTGTGCATCCAATAGGAGTGTTTGTGTCACTGGATGATCACTTAGGTCATTTTCTTCCTCCCTAGGCTTATTCTTGTCCAATTAGGGTTTTTTACCAATCTTGTGCATCCAATAGGTGTGTTTGTGTCATTGGATGATCAATTAGGTCATTTTCTTCCTCCCTAGGCTTATTCTTGTCCAATTAGGGTTTTTAACCAATCTTGTGCATCCAATAGGTGTGTTTGTGTCATTGGATGATCAATTACGTCATTTTCGTCATTCCTAGGCATATTCTTGTCCAATTAGGGTTTTTAACTAGTCTTATGCATCCAATAGGTGTGTTTGTGTCATTGGATGATCAATTAGGTCATTTTCGTCCTCCCTAGGCTTATTCTTGTCCAATTAGGGTTTTTAACCAATCTTGTGCATCCAATAAGTTCATTTGTGTCATTGGATGATCAATTAGGTCATTGTCGTCCTCCCTAGGTATATTCTTGTCCAACTAGGGTTTTTAACCAATCTTGTGCATCCAATAGATGTGTTTCTATCTTTGGATGATCAATTAGGTCATTTCCGTCCTCCCTAGGCTTATTCTTGTCCAATTAGGGTTTTGAACGAATCTTGTGCATCCAATAGGTGTGTTTGTGTCATTGGATGATCAATTAGGTCATTTTCGTCCTCCCTAGGCTTATTCTTGTCCAATTAGGGTTTTTAACCAATCTTGTGCATCCAATAAGTTCATTTGTGTCATTGGATTAACATTTATGTCATTTTCGTCCTCCCTAGGCATATTCTTGTCCAATTATGGTTTTTAACCAATCTTGTGCATCCAATAGGTGTGTTTGTGTCATTGGATGATCAATTAGGTTATTTTCATCCTCCCTAGGCTTATTCTTGTCCAATTAGGGTTTTTAACCAATCTTGTGCATCCAATAGGTGTGTTTGTGTCATTGGATGATCAATTAGGTCATTTTCGTCCTCCCTAGGCATATTCTTGTCCAATTAGGGCTTTTAACCAATCTTGTGCATCCAATAAGTTTGTTTGTTTCGTTGAATTAATATTTAGGTCATTTTCGTCCTCCCAAGGCTTATTCTTGTCCAATTAGGGTTTTTAACCAATCTTGTGCATCTAATAAGTTCATTTGTGTCATTGGATGATCAACTAGGTCATTTTCGTCCTCCCTAGGTATATTCTTGTCCAACTAGTGTTTTTAACCAATCTTGTGCATCCAATAGGTGTGTTTGTGTCATTGGATGATCAATTAGGTCATTTTCATCCTCCTTAGGCTTATTCTTGTCCAATTAGGGTTTTTAACCAATCTTGTGCATCCAACAGGTGTGTTTGTGTCATTGGATGATCAATTAGGTCATTTTCGTCCTCCCTAGGCTTATTCTTGTCCAATTAGGGTTTTTAACCAATCTTGTGCTTCCAATAGGTGTGTTTGTGTCATTGGATGATCAATTAGGTCACTTTCGTCCTCCCTAGGCTTATTCTTGTCAAATTAGGGTTTTTAACCAATCTTGTGCATCCAATAGGTGTGTTTGTGTCATTGGATGATCAATTAGGTCATTTTCGTCCTCCCTAGGCTTATTCTTGTCCAATTAGGGTTTTTAACCAATCTTGTGCATCCAATAAGTTCATTTGTGTCATTGGATGATCAATTAGGTCATTTTCGTCCTCTCTAGGCATATTCTTGTCCAACAAGGGTTTTTAACCAATCTTGTGCATCCAATAGGTGTGTTTGTGTCATTGGATTAACATTTAGGTCATTTTCGTTCTCCCTAGGCTTATTCTTGTCCAATTAGGGTTTTTAACCAATCTTGTGCATCCAATAAGTTCATTTGTGTCATTGGATTAACATTTAGGTCATATCCATCCTCCCTAGGCTTATTCTTGTCCAATTAGGGTTTTTAACCAATCTTGTGCATCCAATAGGTGTGTTTGTGTCATTGGATGATCAATTAGGTCATTTTCGTCCTCCCTAGGCTTATTCTTGTCCAATTAGGGTTTTTAACCAATCTTGTGCATCCAATAAGTTCATTTGTGTCATTGGATTAACATTTAGGTCATTTTCGTCCTCCCTAGGCATATTATTGTCAAATTAGGGTTTTTAACCAATCTTGTGCATCCAATAGGTGTCTTTGTGTCATTGGGTGATCAATTAGGGTATTTTCGTCCTCCCTAGGCATATTCTTGTCCAATTAGGGTTTTTAACCAATCTTGTGCATCCAATAGGTGTGTTTGTGTCATTGGATGATCAATTAGGCCATTTTCGTCCTCCCTAGGTTTATTTTTGTCCAATTAGGGTTTTTAACCAATCTTGTGCATCCAATAGGTGTGTTTGTGTCATTGGATGATCAATTAGGTCATTTTCGTCCTCCCTAGGCTTATTCTTGTCCAATTAGGGTTTTTAACCAATCTTGTGCATCCAATAAGTTCATTTGTGTCATTGGATTAACATTTAGGTCATTTTCGTCCTCCCTAGGCATATTCTTGTCCAATTAGGGTTTTTAACCAATCTTGTGCATCCAATAGGTGTGTTTTTGTCATTGGATGAGCAATTAGGTCATTTTCGTCCTCCGTATGCTTATTCTTGTCCAATTAGGGTTTTTAACCAATCTTGTGCATCCAATAAGTTTGTTTGTTTCATTGAACTAATATTTAGGTCATTTTCGTCCTCCCTAGGCATATTCTTGTCCAATTAGGGTTTTTAACCAATCTTGTGCATCCAATAGGTGTGTTTGTGTCATTGGATGATCAATTAGGTCATTTTCGTCCTCCCTAGGCTTATTCTTGTCCAATTAGGGTTTTTAACCAATCTTGTGCATCCAATAAGTTCATTTGTGTCATTGGATTAATATTAAGGTCATTTTCATCCTCCCAAGGCATATTCTTGTCCAATTAGGGTTTTTAACCAATCTTGTGCTTCCAATAGGTGTGTTTGGGTCATTGGATGATCAATTAGGTCATTTTCGTCCTCCCTAGGCTTATTCTTGTCCAATTAGGGTTTTTAACCAATCTTGTGCATCCAACAAGTTTGTTTATGTCATTGAATTAATATTTAGGTCATTTTCGTCCTCCCTAGGCATATTCTTGTCCAATTAGGGTTTTTAACCAATCTTGTGCATCCAATAGGTGTGTTTGTGTCATTGGATGATAAATTAGGTCATTTTCGTCCTCCCTAGGCCTATTCTTGTCCAATTAGGGTCTTTAACCAATCTTGTGCATCCAATAAGTTCATTTGTGTCATTGGATGATCAATTAGATCAATTTCGTCCTCCCTAGGCATATTCTTGTCCAATTAGGGTTTTTAACCAATCTTGTGCATCCAATAGGTGTGTTTGTGTCATTGGATGATCAATTAGGTCATTTTCGTCCTCCCTAGGCTTATTCTTGTTCAATTAGGGTTTTTAACCAATCTTGTGCATCCAATAAGTTCATTAGTGTCATTGGATGATCAATTAGGTCACTTTCGTCCTCCCTAGGCATGTTCTTGTCCAACTAGGGTTTTTAACCAATCTTGTGCATCCAATAGGTGTGTTTGTGTCATTGGATGATCAATTAGGTCATTTTCGTCCTCCCTAGGCTTATTCTTGTCCAATTATGGTTTTTAACCAATCTTGTGCATCCAATAAGTTGAGTTGTGTCATTGGATTAACATTTAGGTCATTTTCGTCCTTCCTAGGCTTATTCTTGTCCAATTAGGGTTTTTAACCAATCTTGTGCATCCAATAGGTGTGTTTGTGTCATTGGATGATCAATTAGGTCATTTTCGTCCTCCCTAGGCTTATTCTTGTCCAATTAGGGTTTTTAACCAATCTTGTGCATCCAATAAGTTCATTTGTGTCATTGGATTAACATTTAGGTCATTTTCGTCCTCCCTATGCATATTCCTGTCCAATTAGGGTTTTTAACCAATCTTGTGCATCCAATAGGTGTTTTTGTGTCATTGGATGATCAATTAGGTCATTTTCGTCCTCCCTAGGCTTATTCTTGTCCAATTAGGGTTTTTAACTAATCTTGTGCATCCAATAAGTTCATTTGTGTCATTGGATGATCAATTAGGTCATTTTTGTCCTCCCTAGGCATATTCTTGTCCAATTAGGGTTTTTAACCAATCTTGTGCATCCAATACGTGTGTTTATGTTATTGGATGATCAATTAGGTCATTTTCGTCCTCCCTAGGCATATTCTTGTCCAATTAGGGTTTTTAACGAATCTTGTGCATCCAATAGGTGTGTTTGTGGCAATGGATGATCAATTAGGTCATTTTCGTCCTCCCTAGGCTTATTCTTGTCCAATTAGGGTTTTTAACCAATCTTGTGCATCCAATAGGCGTGTTTGTGTCATTGGATGGTCAATTAGGTCATTTTCGTCCTCCCTAGGCTTTTTCTTGTCCAATTAGGGTTTTTAACCAATCTTGTGCATCCAATAAGTTCATTTGTGTCATTGGATTAACATTTAGGTCATTTTCGTCCTCCCTAGGCTTTTTCTTGTCCAATTAGGGTTTTTAACCAATCTTGTGCATCCAATAGGTGTGTTTGTGTCATTGGATGATCAATTAGGTCATTTTCTTCCTCCCTAGGCTTATTCTTGTCCAATTAGGGTTTTTAACCAATCTTGTGCATCCAATAAGTTCATTTGTGTCATTGGATTAACATTTAGGGCATTTTCGTCGTCCTTAGGCATATTCTTATTCAATTAGGGTTTTTAACCAATCTTTGGCATCCAATAGGTGTGTTTGTATCATTGGATGATCAATTAGGTCATTTTCTTCCTCCCTAGGCTTATTCTTGTCCAATTAGGGTTTTTAACCAATCTTGTGCATCCAATAGGTGTGTTTGTGTCATTGGATGATCAATTAGGTCATTTTCGTCCTCCCTAGGCTTATTCTTGTTCAATTAGGGTTTTTAACCAATCTTGTGCATCCAATAGGTTTGTTTGTGTCATTGGATGATCAATTTGGTCATTTTCGTCCTCCTTGGGCTTATTCTTGTCCAATTAGGGTTTTTAACCAATCTTGTGCATCCAATAGGTGTGTTTGTGTCATTGGATGATCAATTACGTCATTTTGATCCTCTCTAGGCTTATTCTTGTCCAATTAGGGTTTTTAACCAATCTTGTGCATCCAATAGGTGTGTTTGTGTCATTGGATGATCAATTAGGTCATTTTCGTCCTCCCTAGGCTTATTCTTGTTCAATTAGGGTTTTTAACCAATCTTGTGCATCCAATAGGTTTGTTTGTGTCATTGGATGATCAATTTGGTCATTTTCGTCCTCCCTAGGCTTATTCTTGTCCAATTAGGGTTTTTAACCAATCTTGTGCATCCAATAGTTGTGTTTATGTCATTGGATGATCAATTAGGTCATTTTCGTCCTCCCTAGGCTTATTCTAGTCCAATTAGGGTTTTTAACCAATCTTGTGCATCCAATAAGTTCATTTGTGTCATTGGATTAACATTTAGGTCATTTTCGTCCTCCTTAGGCATATTCTTGCTTAATTAGGGTTTTTAACCAATCTTGTGCATCCAATAGGTGTGTTTGTGTCATTAGATGATCAATTAGGTCATTTTCTTCCTCCCTAGGCTTATTCTTGTCCAATTAGGGTTTTTAACCAATCTTGTGCATCCAATAGGTTCATTTGTGTCATTGGATTAACATTTAGGTCATTTTCGTCCTCCCTAGTCATATTCTAATCCAATTAGGGTTTTTAACCAATCTTGTGCATCCAATAGGTGTGTTTGTGTCATTGGATGATCAATTAGGTCATTTTCGTCCTCCCTAGGCTTATTCTTGTCCAATTAGGGTTTTTAACCAATCTTGTGTTTCCAATAGATGTGTTTGTGTCATTGGATGATCAATTAGGTCATTTTGATCCTCCCTAGGCTTATTCTTGTCCAATTAGGGTTTTTAACTAATCTTGTGCATCCAATAGGTGTGTTTGTGTCATTGGATGATCAATTAGGTCATTTTCGTCCTCCCTAGGCTTATTCTTGTTCAATTAGGGTTTTTAACCAATCTTGTGTATCCAATAGGTTTGTTTGTGTCATTGGATGATCAATTAGGTAATTTTCGTCCTCCCTACGCTTATTCTAGTCCAATTAGGGTTTTTAACCAATCTTGTGCATCCAATAAGTTCATTTGTGTCATTGGATTAACATTTAGGTCATTTTCGTCCTCCTTAGGCATATTCTTGTTTAATTAGGGTTTTTAACCAATCTTATGCATCCAATAGGTGTGTTTGTGTCATTAGATGATCAATTAGGTCATTTTCTTCCTCCCTAGGCTTATTCTTGTCCAATTAGGGTTTTTAACCAATCTTGTGCATCCAATAGGTTCATTTGTGTCATTGGATTAACATTTAGGTCATTTTCGTCCTCCCTAGTCATATTCTTATCCAATTAGGGTTTTTAACCAATCTTGTGCATCCAATAGGTGTGTTTGTGTCATTGGATGATCAATTAGGTCATTTTCGTCCTCCCTAGGCTTATTCTTGTCCAATTAGGGTTTTTAACCAATCTTGTGCATCCAATAAGTTCATTTGTGTCATTCGATTAACATTTAGGTCATTTTCGTCCTCCTTAGCCATATTCTTGTTCAATTAGGGTTTTTAACCAGTCTTGTGCATCCAATAGGTGTGTTTGTGTCATTGGATGATCAATTAGGTCATTTTCTTCCTCCCTAGGCTTATTCTTGTCTGATTAGGGTTTTTAACTAATCTTGTGCATCCAATAGGTGTGTTTGTGTCATTGGATGATCAATTAGGTCATTTTAGTCCTCCCTAGGCTTATTCTTGTCCAATTAGGGTTTTTAACCAGTCTTGTGCATCCAATAGGTTTGTTTGGGTCATTGGATGATCAATTAGGTCATTTTCGTCCTCCCGAAGCTTATTCTCGACCGCATAGGGTTTTTAACCAATCTTGTTCATCCAATAGGTGTGTTTGTGTCCTTGGATGATCAGTTAGGTCATTTTCGTCCTCCCTAGGCTTATTCTTGTCCAATTAGGGTTTTTAACCAATCTTGTGCATCCAATAGGTGTGTTTGGGTCATTGGATGATCAATTAGGTCACTTTCATCCTCCCTAGGCTTATTCTTGTCTAATTAGGGTTTTTAACCAATCTTGTGCATCCAATAAGTTCATTTGTGTTATTGGATTAACATTTAGGTCATTTTCGTCCTCCTTAGGCATATTCTTGTTCCATTAGGGTTTTTAACCAATCTTGTGCATCCAATAGGTGTGTTTGTGTCATTGGATGATCAATTAGGTCATTTTCTTCCTCCCTAGGCTTATTCTTGTCCAATTAGGGTTTTTAACCAATCTTGTGCATCCAATAGGTGTGTTTGTGTCATTGGATGATCAATTAGGTCATTTTTTGTCCTCCCTAGGCTTATTCTTGTCCAATTAGGGTTTTTAACCAATCTTGTGCATAGGTGTGTTTGTGTCATTGGATTATCAATTAGGTCATTTTCGTCCTCCCTAGGCTTATTCTTGTCCAATTAGGGTTTTTAACCAATCTTGTGCATCCAATAAGTTCATTTGTGTCATTGGATGATCAATTAGGTCATTTTCGTCCTCCCTAGGCATATTCTTGTCCAATTAGGGTTTTTAACCAATCTTGTGCATCCAATAGGTGTGTTTGTGTCATTGGATGATCAATTAGGTCATTTTCGTCCTCCCTAGGCTTATTCTTGTCCAATTAGGGTTTTTAACCAATCTTGTGCATCCAATAAGTTCATTTGTGTCATTGGATTAACATTTAGGTCATTTTCGTCATCCGTAGGCATATTCTTGTCCAATTAGAGTTTTAGACCAATCTTGTTCATCCAATAGGTGTGTTTGTGTCATTGGATGATCAATTAGGTCATTTTCGTCCTCCCTAGGCTTATTCTTGTCCAATTAGGGTTTTTAACCAATCTTGTGCATCCAATAAGTTCATTTGTGTCATTGGATTAACATTTAGGTCATTTTCGTCCTCCCTAGGCATATTCTTGTCCAATTAGCGTTTTTAACCAATCTTGTGCATCCAATAGGTGTGTTTGTGTCATTGGATAATCAATTAGGTCATTTTCGTCCTCCCTAGGCTTATTCTTGCCCAATTAGGGTTTTTAACCAATCTTGTGCATCCAACAAGTTTGTTTATGTCATTGAATTAATATTTAGGTCATTTTCGTCCTCCCTAGGCATATTCTTTTCCATTTAGGGTTTTTAACCAATCTTGTGCATCCAATAGGTGTGTTTGTGTCATTGGATGATCAATTAGGTCATTTTCGTCCTCCCTAGGCTTATTCTTGCCCAATTAGGGTTTTTAACCAATCTTGTGCATCCAATAAGTAGAGTTGTGTCATTGGATTAACATTTAGGTCATTTTCGTCTTCCCTAGGCTTATTCTTGTCCAATTATATTTTTTAACCAATCTTGTGCATCCAATAACTTTGTTTGTGTCATTGAATTAATATTTAGGTCATTTTCCTCCTCCCTAGGCATATTCTTGTCCAATTAGGGTTTTTAACCAATCTTGTGCATCCAATAGGTGTGTTTGTGTCATTGGATGATCAATTAGGTCATTTTCGTCCTCCCTAGGCTTATTCTTGTCCAATTAGGGTTTTTAACCAATCTTGTGCATCCAATAAGTTCATTTGTGTCATTGGATTAGCATTTAGGTCATTTTCGTCCTCCCTAGGCATATTCTTGTCCAATTAGGGTTTTTAACCAATCTTGTGCATCCAATAGGTGTGTTTGTGTCATTGGATGATCAATTAGGTTATTTTCGTCCTCCCTAGGCATTTCTTGTCCAATTAGGGTTTTTAACTAATCTTGTGCATCCAATAAGTTCATCTGTGTCATTGGATGATCAATTAGGTCATTTTCGTCCTCCCTAGGCATATTCTTGTCCAATTAGGGTTTTTAACCAATCTTGTGCATCCAATAGGTGTGTTTGTGTCATTGGATGATCAATTAGGTCATTTTCGTCCTCCCTAGGCTTATTCTTGTCCAATTAGGGTTTTTAACCAATCTTGGGCATCCGATAAGTTTGTTTGTGTCATTGAATTAATATTTAGGTCATTTTCGTCCTCCCTAGGCATATTCTTGTCCAATTAGGGTTTTTAACCAATCTTGTGCATCAAATAGGTGTGTTTGTGTCATTGGATAATCAATTAGGTCATTTTCGTCCTCCCTAGGCTTATTCTTGTCCAATTAGGGTTTTTAACCAATCTTGTTCATCCAATATGTTTGTTTGTGTCATTGGATGATCAATTAGGTCATTTTCGTCCTCCCTAGGCATATTCTTGTCCAATTAGGGTTTTTAACCAATCTTGTGCATCCAATAGGTGTGTTTGTGTCATTGGATGATCAATTAGGTCATTTTCGTCCTCCCTAGGCTTATTCTTGTCCAATTAGGGTTTTTAACCAATCTTGTGCATCTAATAGGTGTGTTTTTGTCATTGGATGATCAATTAGGTCATTTTCGTCCTTCCTAGGCTTATTCTTGTCCAATTAGGGTTTTTAACCAATTTTGTGCATCCGATAAGTTTGTTTGTGTCATTGAATTAATATTTAGGTCATTTTCGTCTTCCCTAGGCATATTCTTGTCCAATTAGGGTTTTTAACCAATCTTGTTCATCCAATATGTTTGTTTGTGTCATTGGATGATCAATTAGGTCATTTTCGTCCTCCCTAGGCATATTCTTGTCCAATTAGGGTTTTTAACCAATCTTGTGCATCCAATAGGTGTGTTTGTGTCATTGGATGATCAATTAGGTCATTTTCGTCCTCCCTAGGCTTATTCTTGTCCAATTAGGGTTTTTAACCAATCTTGTGCATCCAATAAGTTCATTTGTGTCATTGGATTAACATTTAGGTCATTTTCGTCCTCCCTAGGCATATTATTGTCAAATTAGGGTTTTTAACCAATCTTGTGCATCCAATAGGTGTCTTTGTGTCATTGGGTGATCAATTAGGGTATTTTCGTCCTCCCTAGGCATATTCTTGTCCAATTAGGGTTTTTAACCAATCTTGTGCATCCAATAGGTGTGTTTGTGTCATTGGATGATCAATTAGGCCATTTTCGTCCTCCCTAGGTTTATTTTTGTCCAATTAGGGTTTTTAACCAATCTTGTGCATCCAATAGGTGTGTTTGTGTCATTGGATGATCAATTAGGTCATTTTCGTCCTCCCTAGGCTTATTCTTGTCCAATTAGGGTTTTTAACCAATCTTGTGCATCCAATAAGTTCATTTGTGTCATTGGATTAACATTTAGGTCATTTTCGTCCTCCCTAGGCATATTCTAGTCGAATTAGGGTTTTTAACCAATCTTGTGCATCCAATAGGTGTGTTTGCGTCATTGAATGATCAATTAGGTCACTTTCCTCCTCCCTAGGCATATTCTTGTGCAATTTGGGTTTTTAACCAATCTTGTGCATCCAATAGGTGTGTTTGTGTCATTGGATGATCAATTAGGTCATTTTCGTCCTCCCTAGGCTTATTCTTGTCCAATTAGGGTTTTTAACCAATCTTGTGCATCCAATAAGTTCATTTGTGTCATTGGATTAACATTTAGGTCATTTTCGTCCTCCCTAGGCATATTCTTGTCCAGTTAGGGTTTTTAACCAATCTTGTGCATCCAATAGGTGTGTTTGTGTCATTGGATGATCAATTAGGTCATTTTCGTCCTCCCTAGGCTTATTCTTGTCCAATTAGGGTTTTTAACCAATCTTGTGCTTCCAATAAGTTCATTTGTGTCATTGGATTAACATTTAGGTCATTTTCGTCCTCCCTAGGCATATTCTTGTGCAATTTGGGTTTTTAACCAATCTTGTGCATCCAATAGGTGTGTTTGTGTCATTGGATGATCAATTAGGTCATTTTCGTCCTCCCTAGGCTTATTCTTGTCCAATTAGGGTTTTTAACCAATCTTGTGCATCCAATAAGTTCATTTGTGTCATTGGATTAACATTTAGGTCATTTTCATCTTCCCTAGGCATATTATTGTCCAATTAGGGTTTTTAACCAATCTTGTGCATCCAATAGGTGTGTTTGTGTCGTTGGATGATCAATTAGGTTATTTTCGTCCTCCCAAGGCTTATTCTTGTCCAATTAGGGTTTTTAACTAATCTTGTACATCCAATAACTTCATTTGTGTCATTGGATGATCAATTAGGTCATATTTGTCCCCCCTAGGCATATTCTTGTCCAATTTGGGTTTTTAACCAATCTTGTGCATCCAATAGGTGTGTTTGTGTCATTGGATGATCAATTAGGTCATTTTCGTCCTCCCTAGGCTTATTCTTGTCCAATTAGGGTTTTTAACCAATCTTGTGCATCCAATAAGTTCATTTGTGTCATTGGATGATCAATTAGGTCATTTTCGTCCTCCCTAGGCATATTCTTGTGCAACTAGGGTTTTAAACCAATCTGTTGCATCCAATAGGTTTGTTTGTGTCATTGGATGATCAATTAGGTCATTTTCGTCCTCCCTATGCTTATTCTTGTCCAATTAGCGTTTTTAACCAATCTTGTGAATCCAATAGGTGTGTTTGTGTCATTGGATAATCAATTTGGTCATTTTCGTCCTCCCTAGGCTTATTCTTTTCCAATTAGGGTTTTTAACCAATCTTGTGCATCCAATAGGTGTGTTTGTGTCATTGGATGATCAATTAGGTCATTTTCGTCCTCCCTAGGCTTATTCTTGTCCAATTAGGGTTTTTAACCAATCTTGTGCATCGAATAACTTTGTTTATGTCATTGAATTAATATTTAGGTCATTTTCGTCCTCCTAAGGCATATTCTAGTCCAATTAGGGTTTTTAACCAATCTTGTGCATCCAATAGGTGTGTTTGTGTCATTGGATGATCAATTAGGTCATTTTCGTCCTCCCTAGGCTTATTCTTGTCCAATTAGGGTTTTTAACCAATCTTGTGCATCCAATAAGTTTGTTTGTGTCATTGAATTAATATTTAGGTCCTTTTCGTCCTCCCTAGGCATATTCTTGTCCAATTAGGGTTTTTAACCAATCTTGCGCATCCAATAGGTGTGTTTGTGTCATTGGATGATCAATTAGGTCATTGTCGTCCTCCCTAGGCTTGTTCTTGTCCAATTATGGTTTTTAACCAATCTTGTGCATCCAATAGGTGTGTTTGTGTCATTGGATGATCAATTAGGTCATTTTGGTCCTCCCTAGGCATATTCTTGTCCAATTAGAGTTTTTAACCAATCTTGTGCATCCAATAGGTGTGTTTGTGTCATTGGATGATCAATTAGGTCATTTTCGTCCTCCCTAGGCTTATTCTTGTCCAATTAGGGTTTTTAACCAATCTTGTGCATCTAATAGGTGTGTTTGTGTCATTGGATGATCAATTAGGTCATTTTCGTCCTCCCTAGGCTTATTCTTGTCCAATTAGGGTTTTTAACCAATCTTGTGCATCCAATAAGTTTGTTTGTGTCATTGAATTAATATTTAGGTCATTTTCCTCCTCGCTAGGCATATTCTTGTCCAATTAGGGTTTTTAACCAATCTTGTGCATCCAATATGTGTGTTTGTGTCTTTGGATGATCAATTAGGTCATTTTCGTCCTCCCTAGGCTTATTCTTGTCCAATTAGGGTTTTTAACCAATCTTGTGCATCCAATAGGTGAGTTTGTGTCATTGGATTAACATTTAGGTCATTTTCGTCCTCCCTAGGCTTATTCTTGTCCAATTAGGGTTTTTAACCAATCTTGTGCATCCAATAAGTTTGTTTGTGTCATTGAATTAATATTTAGGTCATTTTCGTCCTCCCTAGACATATTCTTGTCCAATTAGGGTTTTTAACGAATCTTGTGCATCCAATAGGTGTGTTTGTGTCATTGGATGATCAATTAGGTCATTTTCGTCTTCCCTAGGCTTATTCTTGTCCAATTACGGTTTTTAACCAATCTTGTGCATCCAATAACTTTGTTTGTGTCATTGAATTTATATTTAGGTCATTTTCCTCCTCCCTAGGCATATTCTTTTCCAATTAGGGTTTTTAACCAATCTTGTGCATCCAATAGGTGTATTTTTGTCATTGGATGATCAATTAGGTCATTTTCGTCCTCCCTAGGCTTATTCTTGTCCAATTAGGGTTTTTAACCAATCTTGTGCATCCAATAAGTTCATTTGTGTCATTGGATTAACATTTAGGTCATTTTCGTCCTCCCTAGGCATATTCTTGTCCAACTAGGGTTTTTAACCAATCTTGTGCATCCAATAGGTGTGTTTGTGTCATTAGATGATCAATTAGGTCATTTTCGTCCTCCCTAGGCTTATTCCTGTCCAATTAGGGTTTTTAACCAATCTTGTGCATCCAATAACTTTGTTTGCAACATTGAATTAATATTTAGGTCATTTTCCTCCTCCCTAGGCATATTCTTGTGCAATTTGGGTTTTTAACCAATCTTGTGCATCCAATAGGTGTGTTTGTGTCATTGGATGATCAATTAGGTCATTTTCGTCCTCCCTAGGCTTATTCTTGTCCAATTAGGGTTTTTAACCAATCTTGTGCATCCAATAAGTTCATTTGTGTCATTCGATTAACATTTAGGTCATTTTCGTCCTCCTTAGCCATATTCTTGTTCAATTAGGGTTTTTAACCAATCTTGTGCATCCAATAGGTGTGTTTGTGTCATTGGATGATCAATTAGGTCATTTTCTTCCTCCCTAGGCTTATTCTTGTCTAATTAGGGTTTTTAACTAATCTTGTGCATCCAATAGGTGTGTTTGTGTCATTGGATGATCAATTAGGTCATTTTAGTCCTCCCTAGGCTTATTCTTGTCCAATTAGGGTTTTTAACCAGTCTTGTGCATCCAATAGGTTTGTTTGGGTCATTGGATGATCAATTAGGTCATTTTCGTCCTCCCGAACCTTATTCTCGACCGCATAGGGTTTTTAACCAATCTTGTGCATCCAATAGGTGTGTTTGTGTCATTGGATGATCAATTAGGTCATTTTCGTCCTCCCTAGGCTTATTCTTGTTCAATTATGGTTTTTAACCAATCTTGTGCATCCAATAGGTTTGTTTGTGTCATTGGATGATCAATTTGTTCATTTTCGTCCTCCCTAGGCTTATTCATGTCCAATTAAGGTTTTTAACCAATCTTGTGCATCCAATAGGTGTGTTTGTGTCATTGGATGATCAATTAGGTCATTTTCGTCCTCCCTAGGCTTATTCTTGTCCAATTAGGGTTTTTAACCAATCTTGTGCATCCAATAAGTTCATTTGTGTCATTGGATTAACATTTATGTCATTTTCGTCCTCCTTAGGCATATTCTTGTTCAATTAGGGTTTTCAACCAATCTTGTGCATCCAATAGGTGTGTTTGTGTCATTAGATGATCAATTAGGTCATTTTCTTCCTCCCTTGGCTTATTCTTGTCCAATTAAGGTTTTTAACCAATCTTGTGCATCCAATAGGTTCATTTGTGTCATTGGATGATCAATTAGGTCATTTTCGTCCTCCCTAGGCTTATTCTTGTCCAATTAGGGTTTTTAACCAATCTTGTGCATCCAATAGGTGTGTTTGTGTCATTAGATGATCAATTAGGTCATTTTGATCCTCCCTAGGCTTATTCTTGTCCAATTAGGGTTTTTAACCAATCTTGTGCATCCAATAGGTGTGTTTGAGTCATTGGATGATCAATTAGGTCATTTTCGTCCTCCCTAGGCTTATTCTTGTTCAATTATGGTTTTTAACCAATCTTGTGCATCCAATAGGTTTGTTTGTGTCATTGGATGATCAATTTGGTCATTTTCGTCCTCCCTAGGCTTATTCTTGTCCAATTAAGGTTTTTAATCAATCTTGTGCATCCAATAGGTGTGTTTGTGTCATTGGATGATCAATTAGGTCATTTTCGTCCTCCCTAGGATTATTCTTGTCCAATTAGGGTTTTTAACCAATCTTGTGCATCCAATAAGTTCATTTGTGTCATTGGATGATCAATTTAGGTCATTTTCGTCCTCCTTAGGCATATTCTTGTTCAATTACGGTTTTTAACCAATCTTGTGCATCTAATAGGTGTGTTTGTGTCATTAGATGATCAATTAGGTCATTTTCTTCCTCCCTAGGCTTATTCTTGTCCAATTAGAATTTTTTAACCAATCTTGTGCATCCAATTGGTGTGTTTGTGTCATTGGATGATCAATTAGGTCATTTTCGTCCTCCCTAGGCTTATTCTTGTTCAATTAGGGTTTTTAACCAATCTTGTGCATCCAACAGGTGTGTTTGTGTCATTGGATGATCAATTAGGTCATTTTCTTCCTCCCTAGGCTTATTCTTGTTCAATTATGGTTTTTAACCAATCTTGTGCATCCAATAGGTTTGTTTGTGTCATTGGATGATCAATTTGTTCATTTTCGTCCTCCCTAGGCTTATTCTTGTCCAATTAAGGTTTTTAACCAATCTTGTGCATCCAATAGGTGTGTTTGTGTCATTGGATGATCAATAAAGTCATTTTCGTCCTCCCTAGGCTTATTCTTGTTCAATTATGGTTTGTGCATCCAATAGGTTTGTTTGTGTCATTGGATGATCAATTTGTTCATTTTCGTCCTCCCTAGGCTTATTCTTGTCCAATTAAGGTTTTTAACCAATCTTGTGCATCCAATAGGTGTGTTTGTGTCATTGGATGATCAATTAGGTCATTTTCGTCCTCCCTAGGCTTATTCTTGTCCAATTAGGGTTTTTATTCAATCTTGTGCATCCAATAAGTTCATTTGTGTCATTGGATTAACATTTATGTCATTTTCGTCCTCCTTAGGCATATTCTTGTTCAATTAGGGTTTTTAACCAATCTTGTGCATCCAATAGGTGTGTTTGTGTCATTAGATGATCAATTAGGTCATTTTCTTCCTCCCTTGGCTTATTCTTGTCCAATTAAGGTTCTTAACCAATCTTGTGCATTCAATAGGTTCATTTGTGTCATTGGATGATCAATTAGGTCATTTTCGTCCTCCCTAGGCTTATTCTTGTCCAATTATGGTTTTTAACCAATCTTGTGCATCCAATAGGTGTGTTTGTGTCATTAGATGATCAATTAGGTCATTTTGATCCTCCCTAGGCTTATTCTTGTCCAATTAGGGTTTTTAACCAATCTTGTGCATCCAATAGGTGTGTTTGAGTCATTGGATGATCAATTAGGTCATTTTCGTCCTCCCTAGGCTTATTCTTGTTCAATTATGGTTTTTAACCAATCTTGTGCATCCAATAGGTTTGTTTGTATCATTGGATGATCAATTTGGTCATTTTCGTCCTCCCTAGGCTTCTTCTTGTCCAATTAGGGTTTTTAACCAATCTTGTGCATCCAATAGGTGTGTTTGTGTCATTGGATGATCAATTAGGTCATTTTCGTCCTCCCTAGGCTTATTCTTGCCCAATTAGGGTTTTTAACCAATCTTGTGCATCCAATAAGTAGAGTTGTGTCATTGGATTAACATTTAGGTCATTTTCGTCTTCCCTAGGCTTATTCTTGTCCAATTATATTTTTTAACCAATCTTGTGCATCCAATAACTTTGTTTGTGTCATTGAATTAATATTTAGGTCATTTTCCTCCTCCCTAGGCATATTCTTGTCCAATTAGGGTTTTTAACCAATCTTGTGCATCCAATAGGTGTGTTTGTGTCATTGGATGATCAATTAGGTCATTTTCGTCCTCCCTAGGCTTATTCTTGTCCAATTAGGGTTTTTAACCAATCTTGTGCATCCAATAAGTTCATTTGTGTCATTGGATTAGCATTTAGGTCATTTTCGTCCTCCCTAGGCATATTCTTGTCCAATTAGGGTTTTTAACCAATCTTGTGCTTCCAATAGGTGTGTTTGTGTCATTGGATGATCAATTAGGTCATTTTCGTCCTCCCTAGGCTTATTCTTTACCAATTAGGGTTTTTAACCAATCTTGTGCATCCAATAAGTTTGTTTGTGTCATTGAATTAATATTTAGGTCATTTTCGTCCTCCCTAGGCATATTCTTGTCCAATTAGGGTTTTTAGCCAATCTTGTCCATCCAATAGGTGTGTTTGTGTCATTGGATGATCAATTAGGTCATTTTCGTCCTCCCTAGGCTTATTCTTGTCCAATTAGGGTTTTTAACCAATCTTGTGCATCCAATAAGTTCATTTGTGTCATTGGATTAACATTTTGGTCATTTTCGTCCTCCCTTGGCATATTCTTGTCCAATTAGGGTTTTTAACCAATCTTGTGCATCCAATAAAGTTCATTTGTGTCATCGGATTAACATTTAGGTCATTTTCGTCCTCCCTAGGCATATTCTTGTCCAATTAAGGTTTTTAACCAATCTTGTGCATCCAATAGGTGTGTTTGTGTCATTGGATGATCAATTAGGTCATTTTCGTCCTCCCTAGGCTTATTCTTGTCCAATTAGGGTTTTTAACCAATCTTGTGCATCCAATAGGTGTGTTTGTGTCATTGGATGATCAATTTGGTCATTTTCGTCCTCCCTAGGCTTATTCTTGTCCAATTAGGGTTTTTAACCAATCTTGTGCATCCAATAAATTCATTTGTGTCATTGGATGATCAATTAGGTCATTTTCGTCCTCCCTAGGCATATTCTTGTCCAACTAGGGTTTTTAACCAATCTTGTGCTTCCAATAGGTGTGTTTGTGTCATTGGATGATCAATTAGGTCATTTTCGTCCTCCCTAGACTTATTCTTGTCCAATTAGGGTTTTAAACCAATCTTGTGCATCCAATAGGTGTGTTTGTGTCATTGGATGATCAATTAGGTCATTTTCGTCCTCCCTAGGCTTATTCTTGTCCAATTAGGGTTTTTAACCAATCTTGTGCATCCAATAAGTTCATTTGTGTCATTGGATGATCAATTAGGTCATTGTCGTCCTCCCTAGGTATATTCTTGTCCAACTAGGGTTTTTAACCAATCTTGTGCATCCAATAGATGTGTTTCTGTCTTTGGATGATCAATTAGGTCATTTCCGTCCTCCCTAGGCTTATTCTTGTCCAATTAGGGTTTGGAACGAATCTTGTGCATCCAATAGGTGTGTTTGTGTCATTGGATGATCAATTAGGTCATTTTCGTCCTCCCTAGGCTTATTCTTGTCCAATTAGGGTTTTTAACCAATCTTGTGCATCCAATAAGTTCATTTGTGTCATTGGATTAACATTTAGGTCATTTTCGTCCTCCCTAGGCATATTCTTGTCCCATTAGGGTTTTTAACCAATCTTGTGCATCCAATAAGTTTGTTTTTTCATTGAATTAATATTTAGGTCATTTTCGTCCTCCCTAGGCATATTCTTGTCCAATTAGGGTTTTTAACCAATCTTGTGCATCCAATAGGTGTGTTTGTGTCATTGGATGATCAATTAGGTCATTTTCGTCCTCCCTAGGCATATTCTTGTCCAATTAGGGTTTTTAACCAATCTTGTGCATCCAATAGGTATGTTGTGTCATTGGATGATCAATTAGGTCATTTTCGTCCTCCCTAGGCATATTCTTGTCCAATTAGGGTTTTTAACCAATCTTGTGCATCCAATAGGTGTGTTTGTGTCATTGGATGATCAATTAGGTCATTTTCGTCCTCCCTAGGCTTATTCTTGTCCAATTAGGGTTTTTAACCAATCTTGTGCATCCAATAAGTTCATTTGTGTCATTGGATGATCAATTAGGTCATTTTCGTCCTCCCTATGCATATTCTTGTCCAACTAGGGTTTTAAACCAATCTAGTGCATCCAATAGGTGTGTTTGTGTCATTGGATGATCAATTAGGTCATTTTCGTCCTCCCTAGGCTTATTCTTGTCCAATTAGGGTTTTTAACCAATCTTGTGCATCCAATAGGTGTGTTTGTGTCATTGGATGATCAATTAGGTCATTTTCGTCCTCCCTAGGGTTATTCTTGTCCAATTAAGGTTTTTAACCAATCTTGTGCATCCAATAGGTGTGTTTGTGTCATTGGATGATCAATTAGGTCATTTTCGTCCTCCCTAGGCTTATTCTTGTCCAATTAAGGTTTTTAACCAATCTTGTGCATCCAATAGGTGTGTTTGTGTCATTGGATGATCAATTAGGTCATTTTCGTCCTCCCTAGGCCTATTCTTGTCCAATTAGGGTTTTTAACCAATCTTGTGCATCCAATAGGTGTGTTTGTGTCATTGGACGATCAATTAGGTCATTTTCGTCCTCCCTAGGCTTATTCTTGTCCAATTAGGGTTTTTAACCAATCTTGTGCATCCAATTGGTGTGTTTGTGTCATTGGATGATCAATTAGGTCATTTTCGTCCTCCCTAGGCTTATTCTTGCCCAATTAGGGTTTTTAACCAATCTTGTGCATCCAATAAGTTCATTTGTGTCATTGGATTAACATTTAGGTCATTTTCGTCCTCCCTAGGCATATTCTTGTCCAATTAGGGTTTTTAACCAATCTTGTGCATCCAATAGGTGTGTTTGTGTCATAGGATGATCAATTAGGTCATTTTCGTCCTCCCTATGCTTATTCTTGTCCAATTAGGGTTTTTAACCAATCTTGTGCATCCAATAAGTTCATTTGTGTCATTAGATTAACATTTAGGTCATTTTTGTCCGCCCTAGGCATATTCTTGTCCAATTAGGGTTTTTAACCAATCTTGTGCATCCAATAGGTGTGTTTGTGTCATTGGATGATCAATTAGGTCATTTTCGTCCTCCCTAGGCTTATTCTTGTCCAATTAGGGTTTTTAACCAATCTTGTGCATCCAATAAGTTCATTTGTGTCATTGGATGATCAATTAGGTCATTTTCGTCCTTCCTAGGCATATTCTTGTCCAACTAGGGTTTTTAACCAGTCTTGTGCATCCAATTGGTGTGTTTGTGTCATTGGATGATCAATTAGGTCATTTTCGTCCTCCCAAGGCTTATTCTTGTCCAATTAGGGTTTTTAACCAATCTTGTGCATCCAATAAGTTCATTTGTGTCATTGGATTAACATTTAGGTCATTTTCGTCCTCCCAAGGCATATTCTTCTCCAATTAGGTTTTTTAACCAATCTTGTGCATCCAATAGGTGTGTTTGTGTCATTGGATGATCAATTAGGTCATTTTCGTCCTCCCTAGGCTTATTCTTGTCCAATTAGGGTTTTTAACCAATCTTGTGCATCCAATAAGTTCATTTGTGTCATTGGATGATCAATTAGGTCATTTTCGTCCTCCCTAGGCTTATTCTTGTCCAATTAGGGTTTTTAACCAATCTTGTGCATTCAATAAGTTGAGTTGTGTCATTGGATTAACATTTAGGTCATTTTCGTCCTCCCTAGGCTTATTCTTGTCCAATTAAGGTTTTTAACCAATCTTGTGCATCCAATAGGTGTGTTTGTGTCATTGGATGATCAATTAGGTCATTTTCGTCCTCCCTAGGCTTATTCTTGTCCAATTAGGGTTTTTAACCAATCTTGTGCATCCAATAAGTTGAGTTGTGTCATTGGATTAATATTTAGGTCATTTTCATTCTCCCTACGCTTATTCTTGTCCAATTAGGGTTTTTAACCAATCTTGTGCATCCAATAGGTGTGTTTGTGTCATTGGATGATCAATTAGATCATTTTCGTCCTCCCTAGGCATATTCTTGTCCAATTAGGGTTTTTAACCAATCTTGTGCATCCAATAGGTGTGTTTGTGTCATTGGATGATCAATTAGGTCACTTTCGTCCTCCCTAGGCTTATTCTTGTCCAATTAGTGTTTTTAACCGATCTTGTGCATCCAATAGGTGTGTTTGTGTCATTGGATGATCAATTAGGTCATTTTCGTCCTCCCTAGGCATATTCTTGTCCAATTAGGGTTTTTAACCAATCTTGTGCATCCAATAGGTGTGTTTGTGTCATTAATTGATCAATTAGGTCATTTTCGTCCTCCCTAGGCTTATTCTTGTCCAATTAGGGTTTTTAAACAATCTTGTGCATCCAATAGGTGTGTTTGTGGCAATGGATGATCAATTAGGTCATTTTCGTCCTCCCTAGGCTTATTCTTGTCCAATTAGGGTTTTTAACCAATCTTGTGCATCCAATAGGTGTGTTTGTGTCATTGGATGATCAATTAGGTTATTTTCGTCCTCCCTAGGCTTATTGTTGTCCAATTAGGGTTTTTAACCAATCTTGTGCATCCAATAACTTTGTTTGTGTCATTGAATTAATATATAGGTCATTTTCGTCCTCCCTAGGCTTATTCTTGTCCAATTAAGGTTTTTAACCAATCTTGTGCATCCAATAGGTGTGTTTGTGTCATTGGATGATCAATTAGGTCATTTTCGTCCTCCCTAGGCTTATTCTTGTCCAATTAGGGTTTTTAACCAATCTTGTGCATCCAATAGGTGTGTTTGTGTCATTGGATGATCAATTAGTTCATTTTCGTCCTCCCTAGGCTTATTCTTGTCCAATTAAGGTTTTTAACCAATCTTGTGCATCCAATAGGTGTGTTTGTGTCATTGGATGATCAATTAGGTCATTTTCGTCCTCCCTAGGCTTATTCTTGTCCAATTAGGGTTTTTTACCAATCTTGTGCATCCAATAAGTTCATTTGTGTCATTGGATTAACATTTATGTCATTTTCGTCCTCCTTAGGCATATTCTTGTTCAATTAGGGTTTTCAACCAATCTTGTGCATCCAATAGGTGTGTTTGTGTCATTAGATGATCAATTAGGTCATTTTCTTCCTCCCTTGGCTTATTCTTGTCCAATTAAGGTTTTTAACCAATCTTGTGCATCCAATAGGTTCATTTGTGTCATTGGATGATCAATTAGGTCATTTTCATCCTCCCTAGGCTTATTCTTGTCCAATTAGGGTTTTTAACCAATCTTGTGCATCCAATAGGTGTGTTTGTGTCATTAGATGATCAATTAGGTCATTTTGATCCTCCCTAGGCTTATTCTGGTCCAATTAGGGTTTTTAACCAATCTTGTGCATCCAATAGGTGTGTTTGTGTCATTGGATGATCAATTAGGTCTTTTTCGTCCTCCCTAGGCTTATTCTTGTTCAATTATGGTTTTTAACCAATCTTGTGCATCCAATAGGTTTGTTTGTGTCATTGGATGATCAATTTGGTCATTTTCTTCCTCCCTAGGCTTATTCTTGTCCAATTAAGGTTTTTAACCAATCTTGTGCATCCAATAGGTGTGTTTGTGTCATTGGATGATCAATTAGGTCATTTTCGTCCTCCCTAGGATTATTCTTGTCCAATTAGGGTTTTCAACCAATCTTGTGCATCCAATAAGTTCATTTGTGTCATTGGATGATCAATTTAGGTCATTTTCGTCCTCCTTAGGCATATTCTTGTTCAATTACGGTTTTTAACCAATCTTGTGCATCCAATAGGTGTGTTTGTGTCATTAGATGATCAATTAGGTCATTTTCTTCCTCCCTAGGCTTATTCTTGTCCAATTAGGGTTTTTAACCAATCTTGTGCATCCAATTGGTGTGTTTGTGTCATTGGATGATCAATTAGGTCATTTTCGTCCTCCCTAGGCTTATTCTTTTTAATTAGGGTTTTTAACCAATCTTGTGCATCCAACAGGTGTGTTTGTGTCATTGGATGATCAATTAGGTCATTTTCTTCCTCCCTAGGCTTATTCTTGTTCAATTATGGTTTTTAACCAATCTTGTGCATACAATAGGTTTGTTTGTGTCATTGGATGATCAATTTGTTCATTTTCGTCCTCCCTAGGCTTATTCTTGTCCAATTAAGGTTTTTAACCAATCTTGTGCATCCAATAGGTGTGTTTGTGTCATTGGATGATCAATTAGGTCATTTTCGTCCTCCCTAGGCTTATTCTTGTTCAATTATGGTTTTTAACCAATCTTGTGCATCCAATAGGTTTGTTTGTGTCATTGGATGATCAATTTGTTCATTTTCGTCCTCCCTAGGCTTATTCTTGTCCAATTAAGGTTTTTAACCAATCTTGTGCATCCAATAGGTGTGTTTGTGTCATTGGATGATCAATTAGGTCATTTTCGTCCTCCCTAGGCTTATTCTTGTCCAATTAGGGTTTTTAACCAATCTTGTGAATCCAATAAGTTCATTTGTGTCATTGGATTAACATTTATGTCATTTTCGTCCTCCTTAGGCATATTCTTGTTCAATTAGGGTTTTTAACCAATCTTGTGCATCCAATAGGTGTGTTTGTGTCATTAGATGATCAATTAGGTCATTTTCTTCCTCCCTTGGCTTATTCTTGTCCAATTAAGGTTTTTAACCAATCTTGTGCATCCAATAGGTGTGTTTGTGTCATTGGATGATCAATTAGGTCATTTTCGTCCTCCCTAGGCTTATTCTTGTTCAATTATGGTTTTTAACCAATCTTGTGCATCCAATAGGTTTGTTTGTGTCATTGGATGATCAATTTGTTCATTTTCGTCCTCCCTAGGCTTATTCTTGTCCAATTAGGGTTTTTAACCAATCTTGTGCATCCAATAAGTTCATTTGTGTCATTGGATTAACATTTATGTCATTTTCGTCCTCCTTAGGCATATTCTTGTTCAATTAGGGTTTTTAACCAATCTTGTGCATCCAATAGGTGTGTTTGTGTCATTAGATGATCAATTAGGTCATTTTCTTCCTCCCTTGGCTTATTCTTGTCCAATTAAGGTTTTTAACCAATCTTGTGCATTCAATAGGTTCATTTGTGTCATTGGATGATCAATTAGGTCATTTTCGTCCTCCCTAGGCTTATTCTTGTCCAATTATGGTTTTTAACCAATCTTGTGCATCCAATAGGTGTGTTTGTGTCATTAGATGATCAATTAGGTCATTTTGATCCTCCCTAGGCTTATTCTTGTCCAATTAGGGTTTTTAACCAATCTTGTGCATCCAATAGGTGTGTTTGTGTCATTGGATGATCAATTAGGTCATTTTCGTCCTCCCTAGGCTTATTCTTGTCCAATTAGGGTTTTTAACCAATCTTGTGCATCCAATAAGTTTGTTTGTTTCATTGAATTAATATTTAGGTCATTTTCGTCCTCCCTAGGCTTATTCTTGTCCAATTAGGGTTTTTAACCAATCTTGGGCATCCAATAGGTGTGTTTGTGTCATTGGATGATCAATTAGGTCATTTTTGTCCTCCCTAGGCATATTCTTGTCCAATTAGGGTTTTAAACCAATCTTGTGCATCCAATAGGTGTGTTTGTGTCATTGGATGATCAATTAGGTCATTTTCGTCCTCCCTAGGCTTATTCTTGTCCAATTACGGTTTTTAACCAATCTTGTGCATCCAATAACTTTGTTTGTGTCATTGAATTAATATTTAGGTCATTTTCCTCCTCCCTAGGTATATTCTTTTCCAATTAGGGTTTTTAACCAATCTTGTGCATCCAATAGGTGTGTTTGTGTCATTGGATGATCAATTAGGTCATTTTCGTCCTCCCTAGGCTTATTCTTGTCCAATTAGGGTTTTTAACCAATCTTGTGCATCCAATAAGTTCATTTGTGTCATTGGATTAACATTTAGGTCATTTTCGTCCTCCCTAGGCATATTCTAGTCGAATTAGGGTTTTTAACCAATCTTGTGCATCCAATAGGTGTGTTTGCGTCATTGAATGATCAATTAGGTCACTTTCCTCCTCCCTAGGCATATTCTTGTGCAATTTGGGTTTTTAACCAATCTTGTGCATCCAATAGGTGTGTTTGTGTCATTGGATGATCAATTAGGTCATTTTCGTCCTCCCTAGGCTTATTCTTGTCCAATTAGGGTTTTTAACCAATCTTGTGCATCCAATAAGTTCATTTGTGTCATTGGATTAACATTTAGGTCATTTTCGTCCTCCCTAGGCATATTCTTGTCCAGTTAGGGTTTTTAACCAATCTTGTGCATCCAATAGGTGTGTTTGTGTCATTGGATGATCAATTAGGTCATTTTCGTCCTCCCTAGGCTTATTCTTGTCCAATTAGGGTTTTTAACCAATCTTGTGCATCCAATAAGTTCATTTGTGTCAATGGATTAACATTTAGGTCATTTTCGTCCTCCCTAGGCATATTCTTGTCCAATTAGGTATTTTAACCAATCTTGTGCATCCAATAAGTTGAGTTGTGTCATTGGATTAACATTTAGGTCATTTTCGTCCTCCCTAGGCTTATTCTTGTCCAATTAGGGTTTTTAACCAATCTTGTGCATCCAATAGGTGTGTTTGTGTCATTAGATGATCAATTAGGTCATTTTCTTCCTCCCTAGGCTTATTCTTGTCCAATTAGGGTTTTTAACCAATCTTGTGCATCCAATTGGTGTGTTTGTGTCATTGGATGATCAATTAGGTCATTTTCGTCCTCCCTAGGCTTATTCTTTTTAATTAGGGTTTTTAACCAATCTTGTGCATCCAACAGGTGTGTTTGTGTCATTGGATGATCAATTAGGTCATTTTCTTCCTCCCTAGGCTTATTCTTGTTCAATTATGGTTTTTAACCAATCTTGTGCATACAATAGGTTTGTTTGTGTCATTGGATGATCAATTTGTTCATTTTCGTCCTCCCTAGGCTTATTCTTGTCCAATTAAGGTTTTTAACCAATCTTGTGCATCCAATAGGTGTGTTTGTGTCATTGGATGATCAATTAGGTCATTATCGTCCTCCCTAGGCTTATTCTTGTTCAATTATGGTTTTTAACCAATCTTGTGCATCCAATAGGTTTGTTTGTGTCATTGGATGATCAATTTGTTCATTTTCGTCCTCCCTAGGCTTATTCTTGTCCAATTAAGGTTTTTAACCAATCTTGTGCATCCAATAGGTGTGTTTGTGTCATTGGATGATCAATTAGGTCATTTTCGTCCTCCCTAGGCTTATTCTTGTCCAATTAGGGTTTTTAACCATTCTTGTGCATCCAATAAGTTCATTTGTGTCATTGGATTAACATTTATGTCATTTTCGTCCTCCTTAGGCATATTCTTGTTCAATTAGGGTTTTTAACCAATCTTGTGCATCCAATAGGTGTGTTTGTGTCATTAGATGATCAATTAGGTCATTTTCTTCCTCCCTTGGCTTATTCTTGTCCAATTAAGGTTTTTAACCAATCTTGTGCATCCAATAGGTGTGTTTGTGTCATTGGATGATCAATTAGGTCATTTTCGTCCTCCCTAGGCTTATTCTTGTTCAATTATGGTTTTTAACCAATCTTGTGTATCCAATAGGTTTGTTTGTGTCATTGGATGATCAATTTGTTCATTTTCGTCCTCCCTAGGCTTATTCTTGTCCAATTAAGGTTTTTAACCAATCTTGTGCATCCAATAGGTGTGTTTGTGTCATTGGATGATCAATTAGGTCATTTTCGTCCTCCCTAGGCTTATTCTTGTCCAATTAGGGTTTTTAACCAATCTTGTGCATCCAATAAGTTCATTTGTGTCATTAGATTAACATTTAGGTCATTTTCGTTCTCCTTAGGCATATTCTTGTTCAATTAGGGTTTTTAACCAATCTTGTGCATCCAATAGTTGTGTTTGTGTCATTGGATGATCAATTATGTCATTTTCATCCTCCCTAGGCTTATTCTTGTTTAATTAGGGTTTTTAACCAATCTTGTGCATCCAATAAGTTCATTTGTGTCATTGGATGATCAATTTGGTCATTTTCGTCCTCCCTGGGCTTATTCTTGTCCAATTAGGGTTTTTAACCAATCTTGTGCATCCAATAGGTGTGTTTGTGTCATTGGATGATCAATTACGTCATTTTGATCCTCACTAGGCTTATTCTTGTCCAATTAGAGTTTTTAACCAATCTTGTGCATCCAATAGGTTTGTTTGTGTCATTGGATGATCAATTTGGTCATTTTCGTCCTCCCTGGGCTTATTCTTGTCCAATTAGGGTTTTTAACCAATCTTGTGCATCCAATAGGTGTGTTTGTGTCATTGGATGATCAATTACGTCATTTTGATCCTCCCTAGGCTTATTCTTGTCCAATTAAGGTTTTTAACCAATCTTGTGCATCCAATAGGTGTGTTTGTGTCATTGGATGATCAATTAGGTCATTTTCGTCCTCCCTAGGCTTATTCTTGTCCAATTAGGGTTTTTAACCAATCTTGTGCATCCAATAGGTGTGTTTGTGTCATTGGATGATCAATTAGGTCATTTTCGTCCTCCCTAGGCTTATTCTTGTCCAATTAGGGTTTTTAACCAATCTTGTGCATCCAATAAGTTCATTTGTGTCATTGGATTAACATTTAGGTCATATCAGTCCTCCATAGGCATATTCTTGTCCAATTAGGGTTTTTAACCAATCTTGTGCATCCAATAAGTTCATTTGTGTTATTGGATTAACATTTAGGTCATATTCGTCCTCCCTAGGCATATTCTTGTCCAATTAGGGTTTTTAACCAATCTTGTGCATCCAATAGGTGTGTTTGTGTCATTGGATGATTAATTAGGTCATTTTCGTCCTCCCTAGGCATATTCTTGTCCAATTAGGGTTTTAAACCAATCTTGTGCATCCAATAGGTGTGTTTGTGTCATTGGATGATCAATTAGGTCATTTTCGTCCTCCCTAGGCATATTCTTGTCCAGTTAAGGTTTTTAACCAATCTTGTGCATCCAATAGGTGTGTTTGTGTCATTGGATGATCAATTAGGTCATTTTCGTCCTCCCTAGGCTTATTCTTGTCCAATTAGGGTTTTTAACCAATCTTGTGCATCCAATAAGTTCATTAGTGTCATTGGATGATCAATTAGGTCATTTTCGTCCTACCTAGGCATTTTCTTGTCCAACTAGGGTTTTTAACCAATCTTGTGCATCCAATAGGTGTGTTTGTATCATTGGATGATCAATTAGGTCATTTTCGTCCTCCCTAGGCTTATTCTTGCCCAATTAGGGTTTTTTTACCAATCTTGTGCATCCAATAAGTTGAGTTGTGTCATTGGATTAACATTTAGGTCATTTTCGTTCTCCCTAGGCTTATTCTTGTCCAATTAGGGTTATTCACCAATCTTGTGCATCCAATAACTTTGTTTGTGTCATTGAATTAATATTTAGGTCATTTTCGTCCCAACTAGGCATATTCTTGTCCAATTAGTGTTTTTAACCAATCTTTTGCATCCAATAGGTGTGTTTGTGTCATTGGATGATCAATTAGGTCATTTTCGTCCTCCCTAGGCTTATTCATGTCCAATTAGGGTTTCTAAGCAATCTTGTGCATCCAATAAGTTCATTTGTGTCATTGGATTAACATTTAGGTCATTTTCGTCCTCCCTAGGCATATTCTTGTCCAATTAGGGTTTTTAACCAATCTTGTGCATCCAATAGGTGTGTTTGTGTCATTGGATGATCAATTAGGTAATTTTCGTCCTCCCTAGGCATATTCATGTCCAGTTAGGGTTTTTAACCAATCTTGTGCATCCAATAGGTGTGTTTGTGTCATTGGATGATCAATTAGGTCATTTTCGTCCTCCCTAGGCTTATTCTTGTCCAATTAAGGTTTTTAACCAATCTTGTGCATCCAATAGGTGTGTTTGTGTCATTGGATGATCAATTAGGTCATTTTCGTCCTCCCTAGGCTTATTCTATCCAATAAGTTCATTTGTGTCATTGGATGATCAATTAGGTCATTTTCGTCCTCCCTAGGCATATTCTTGTCCAACTAGGGTTTTTAACCAATCTTGTGCATCCAATAGGTTCATTTGTGTCATTGGATGATCAATTAGGTCATTTTCGTCCTCCCTAGGCTTATTCTTGTCCAATTAGGGTTTGTAACCAATCTTGTGCATCCAATAGGTGTGTTTGTGTCATTGGATGATCAATTAGGTCATTTTCGTCCTCCCTAGGCTTATTCTTGCCCAATTAGGGTTTTTAACCAATCTTGTGCATCCAATAGGTGTGTTTGTGTCATTGGATGATCAATTAGGTCATTTTCGCCCTCCCTAGGCTTATTCTTGTCCAATTAGGGTTTTTAACCAATCTTGTGCATCCAATAAGTTTATTTGTGTCATTGGATGATCAATTAGGTCATTTTCGTCCTCCCTAGGCTTATTCTTGTCCAATTAGGGTTTTTAACCAATCTTGTGCATCCAATAACTTTGTTTGTGTCATTGAATTAATATTTAGGTCATTTTTGTCCTTCCTAGGCATATTCTTGTCCAATTAGGGTTTTTAACCAATCTTGTGCATCCAATAGGTGTGTTTGTGTCATTGGATGATCAATTAGGTCATTTTCGTCCTCCCTAGGCTTATTCTTGTCCAATTAGGGTTTTTAACCAATCTTGTGCATCCAATAAGTTCATTTGGTTCACTGGATTAACATTTAGATCATTTTCGCCCTCCCTATGCATATTCTTGTCCAATTAGGGTTTTTAACCAATCTTGTGCATCCAATAGGTGTGTTTGTGTCATTGGATGATCAATTAGGTCATTTTCGTCCTCCCTAGGCTTATTCTTGTCCAATTAGGGTTTTTAACCAATCTTGTGCATCCAATAAGTTCATTTGTGTCATTGGATGATCAATTAGGTCATTTTCGTCCACCCTTGGCATATTCTTCTCCAACTAGGGTTTTAAACCAATCTTGTGCATCCAATAGGTGTGTTTGTGCCATTGGATGATCAATTAGGTCATTTTCGTCCTCCCTAGGCTTATTCTTGTCCAATTAGGGTTTTTAACCAATCTTGTGCATCCAATAGGTGTGTTTGTGTCATTGGATGATCAATTAGGTCATTTTCGTCCTCCCTAGGCTTATTCTTGTCCAATTAGGGTTTTTAACCAATCTTGTGCATCCAATAAGTTCATTTGTGTCATTGGATGATAAATTTGGTCATTTTCGTCCTCCATAGGCATATTCTTGTCCAACTAGGGTTTTAAACCAATCTTGTGCATCCAATAGGTGTGTTTGTGTCATTGGATGATCAATTAGGTCATTTTCGTCCTCCCTAGGCTTATTCTTGTCCAATTAGGGTTTTTAACCAATCTTGTGCATCCAATAGGTGTGTTTGTGTCATTGGATGATCAATTAGGTCATTTTCGTCCTCCCTAGGCTTATTCTTGTCCAATTAGGGTTTTTAACCAATCTTGTGCATGCAATAAGTTCATTTGTGTCATTGGATTAACATTTAGGTCATATCAGTCCTCCCTAGGCATATTCTTGTCCAATTAGGGTTTTTAACCAATCTTGTGCATCCAATAGGTGTGTTTGTGTCATTGGATGATCAATTAGGTCATTTTCGTCCTCCCTAGGCTTATTCTTGTCCAATTAGGGTTTTTAACCAATCTTGTGCATCCAATAAGTTCATTTGTGTCATTGGATTAACATTTAGGTCATTTTCGTCCTCATTAGGCATATTCTTGTCCAATTAGGGTTTTTAACCAATCTTGTGCATCCAATAGGTGTGTTTGTGTCATTGGATGATCAATTTAGGTCATTTTCGTCCTCCCTAAGCATATTCTTGTCCAATTAGGGTTTTTAACCAATCTTGTGTATCCAATAGGTGTGTTTGTGTCATTGGATGATCAATTAGGTCATTTTCGTCTTCCCTATGCTTATTCTTGTCCAATTAGGGTTTTTAACAAATCTTGTGCATCCAATAAGTTCATTTGTGTCATTGGATTAACATTTAGGTAATTTTCGTCCTCCCTAGGCTTATTCTTGTCCAATTAGAGTTTTTAACCAATCTTGTGCATCCAATAGGTGTGTTTGTGTCATTGGATGATCAATTAGGTCATTTTCGTCCTCCCTAGGCTTATTCTTGTCCAATTAGGGTTTTTAACCAATCTTGTGCATCCAATAAGTTCATTTGTGTCATTGGATTAACATTTAGGTCATTTTCGTCCTCCCTAGGCATATTCTTGTCCAATTAGGGTTTTTAACCAATCTTGTGCATCCAATAGGTGTGTTTGTGTCATTGGATGATCAATTTTGGTCATTTTCGTCCACCCTAAGCATATTCTTGTCCAATTAGGGTTTTTAACCAATCTTGTGCATCCAATAGGTGTGTTTGTGTCATTGGATGATCAATTAGGTCATTTTCGTCCTCCCTAGACTTATTCTTGTCCAATTAGGGTTTTTAACCAATCTTGTGCATCCAATAGGTGTGTTTGTGTCATTGGATGATCAATTGGGTCATTTTCGTCCTCCCTAGGCATATTCTTGTCCAATTAGGGTTTTTAACCAATCTTGTGCATCCAATAGGTGTGTTTGTGGCAATGGATGATCAATTTGGACATTTTCGTCCTCCCTAGGCTTATTCTTGTCCAATTAGGGTTTTAACCAATCTTGTGCATCCAATAGGTGTGTTTGTGTCATTGGATGATCAATTAGGTCATTTTCGTCCTCCCTAGGCTTATTCTTGTTCAATTATGGTTTTTAACCAATCTTGTGCATCCAATAGGTTTGTTTGTGTCATTGGATGATCAATTTGGTCATTTTCGTCCTCCCTAGGCTTATTCTTGTTCAATTATGGTTTTTAACCAATCTTGTGCATCCAATAGGTTTGTTTGTGTCATTGGATGATCAATTTGTTCATTTTCGTCCTCCCTAGGCTTATTCTTGTCCAATTAAGGTTTTTAACCAATCTTGTGCATCCAATAGGTGTGTTTGTGTCATTGGATGATCAATTAGGTCATTTTCGTCCTCCCTAGGCTTATTCTTGTTCAATTTGGGTTTTTAACCAATCTTGTGCATCCAATAGGTTTGTTTGTGTCATTGGATGATCAATTTGGTCATTTTCGTCCTCCCTGGGCTTATTCTTGTCCAATTAAGGTTTTTAACCAATCTTGTGCATCCAATAGGTGTGTTTGTGTCATTGGATGATCAATTACGTCATTTTGATCCTCCCTAGGCTTATTCTTGTCCAATTAGGGTTTTTAACCAATCTTGTGCATCCAATAGGTGTGTTTGTGTCATTGGATGATCAATTAGGTCATTTTTGTTCCCCCTAGGCTTATTCTTGTTCAATTAGGGTTTTTAACCAATCTTGTGCATCCAATAGGTTTGTTTGTGTCATTGGATTAATATTTAGGTCATTTTCGTCCTCCCTAGGCTTATTGTTGTCCAATTAAGGTTTTTAACCAATCTTGTGCATCCAATAGGTGTGTTTGTGTCATTGGATGATCAATTAGGTCATTTTCGTCCTCCCTAGGCTTATTCTTGTCCAATTATGGTTTTTAACCAATCTTGTGCATCCAATAAGTTCATTTGTGTCATTAGATTAACATTTAGGTCATTTTCGTCCTCCTTAGGCATATTCTTGTTCAATTAGGGTTTTTAACCAATCTTGTGCATCCAATAGGTGTGTTTGTGTCATTAGATGATCAATTAGGTCATTTTCTTCCTCCCTTGGCTTATTCTTCTCCAATTAGGGTTTTTAACCAATCTTGTGCATCCAATAGGTTCATTTGTGTCATTGGATTAACATTTAGGTCATTTTCTTCATCCCTAGTCATATTCTTATCCAATTATGGTTTTTAACCAATCTTGTGCATCCAATAGGTGTGTTTGTGTCAATGGATTATCAATTAGGTCATTTTCGTCCTCCCTAGGCTTATTCTTGTTCAATTAGGGTTTTTAACAAATCTTGTGCATCCAATAGGTGTGTTTGTGTCATTGGATGATCAATTAGGTCATTTTCGTCCTCCCTAGGCTTATTCTTGTTCAATTATGGTTTTGAACCAATCTTGTGCATCCAATAGGTTTGTTTTTGTCATTGGATGATCAATTTGCTCCTTTTCGTCCTCCCTAGGCTTATTCTTGTCCAATTAAGGTTTTTAACCAATCTTGTGCATCCAATAGGTGTGTTTGTGTCATTGGATGATCAATTAGGTCATTTTCGTCCTCCCGAAGCTTATTCTCGACCAATTAGGGTTTTTAACCAATCTTGTGCTTCCAATAGGTTCATTTGTGTCATTGGATTAACATTTAGGTCATTTTCGTCCTCCCTAGTCGTATTCTTATCCAATTAGGGTTTTTAACCAATCTTGTGCATCCAATAGGTGTGTTTGTGTCATTGGATGATCAATAAGGTCATTTTAATCCTCCCTAGGCTTATTCTTGTCGAATTAGGGTTTTTAACCAATCTTGTGCATCCAATAAGTTCATTTGTGTCATTGGATTAACATTTAGGTCATTTTCGTCCTCCCTAGGCATATTCTTGTCCAATTAAGGTTTTTAACCAATCTTAAGCATCCAATAGGTGTGTTTGTGTCATTAGATGATCAATTAGGTCATTTTCGTCCTCCCTAGGCTTATTCTTGTCCAGTTAGGGTTTTTAACCAATCTTGTGCATCCAATAGGTGTGTTTGTGTCTTTGGATGATCAATTAGGTCATTTTGATCCTCACTAGGCTTATTCTTGTCCAATTAGGGTTTTTAACCAATCTTGTGCATCCAATAAGTTCATTTGTGTCATTGGATTAACATTTAGGTCATTTTCGTTATCCCTAGGCATATTCTTGTCCAATTAGGGTTTTTAACCAATCTTGAGCATCCAATAGGTGTGTTTGTGTCATTGGATGATCAATTAGGTCATTTTCGTCCTCCTTAGGCATATTCTTGTTCAATTAGGGTTTTTAACCAATCTTGTGCATCCAATAGGTTTGTTTGTGTCATTGGATGATCAATTAGGTCATTTTCTTCCTCCCTAGGCTTATTCTTGTCCAATTAGGGTTTTTAACCAATCTTGTGCATCCAATAGGTGTGTTTGTGTCATTGGATGATCAATTATGTCATTTTCGTCCTCCCTAGGCTTATTCTTGTTCAATTAGGGTTTTTAACCAATCTTGTGCATCCAATAGGTTTGTTTGTGTCATTGGATGATCAATTTGGTCATTATCGTCCTCCCTGGGCTTATTCTTGTCCAATTATGGTTTTTAACCAATCTTGTGCATCCAATAGGTGTGTTTGTGTCATTGGATGATCAATTACGTCATTTTGATCCTCCCTAGGCTTATTCTTGTCCAATTAGGGTTTTTAACCAATCTTGTGCATCCAATACGTGTGTTTGTGTCATTGGATGATCAATTAGGTCATTTTCGTCCTCCCTAGGCTTATTCTTGTCCAATTAGGGTTTTTAACAAATCTTGTGCATCCAATAAGTTCATTTGTGTTATTGGATGATCAATTAGGTTATTTTCGTCCTCCCTAGGCATATTCTTGTCCAACTAGGATTTTTAACCAATCTTGTGCATCCAATAGGTCTGTTTGTGTCATTGGATGATCAATTAGGTCATTTTCGTCCACCTTAGGCTTATTCTTGTCCAATTAGGGTTTTTAACCAATCTTGTGCATCCAATAGGTGTGTTTCTGTCATTGGATGATCAATTAGGTCATTTTCGTCCTTCTAGGCTTATTCTTGTCCAATTAGGGTTTTTAACCAATCTTGTGCATCCAATAGGTGTGTTTGTGTCATTGGATGATCAATTAGGTCA
Source organism: Cicer pinnatifidum (assembly GCA_037974775.1). Taxonomy (NCBI): domain Eukaryota; kingdom Viridiplantae; phylum Streptophyta; class Magnoliopsida; order Fabales; family Fabaceae; genus Cicer; species Cicer pinnatifidum. The sequence continues at coordinate 7,145 of JBBPBR010001862.1, read as the reverse complement.
TTTTCGTCCTCCCTAGGCTTATTCTTGTCCAATTAGGGTTTTTAACCAATCTTGTGCATCCAATAACTTTGTTTGTGTCATTGAATTAATATTTAGGTCATTTTCGTCCTCCTTAGGCATATTCTTTTCCAATTAAGGTTTTTAACCAATCTTGTGCATCCAATAGGTGTGTTTGTGTCATTGGATGATCAATTAGGTCATTTTCGTCCTCCCTAGGCTTATTCTTGTCCAATTAGGGTTTTTAACCAATCTTGTGCATCCAATAGGTGTGTTTGTGTCATTGGATGATCAATTAGGTCATTTTCGTCCTCCCTAGGCTTATTCTTGTCCAATTAGGGTTTTTAACCAATCTTGTGCATCCAATAGGTGTGTTTGTGTCATTGGATGATCAATTAGGTCATTTTCGTCCTTTCTATGCTTATTTTTGTCCAATTAGGGTTTTTAAGCAATCTTGTGCATCCAATAAGTTCATTTGTGTCATTGGATGATCAATTAGGTCATTTTCGTCCTCCCTAGGCATATTCTTGTCCAACTAGGGTTTCTAACCAATCTTGTGCTTCCAATAGATGTGTTTGTGTCATTGGATGATCAATTAGGTCATTTTCGTCCTCCCTAGGCTTATTCTTGTCCAATTAGGGTTTTTAACCAATCTTGTGCATCCAATAGGTGTGTTTGTGTCATTGGATGATCAATTAGGTCATTTTCGTCCTCCCTAGGCTTATTCTTGTCCAATTAGGGTTTTTAACCAATCTTGTGCATCCAATAGGTGTGTTTGTGTCATTGGATGATCAATTAGGTCATTTTCGTCCTCCCTAGGCTTATTCTTGTCCAATTAGGGTTTTTAACCAATCTTGTGCATCCAATAACTTTGTTTGTGTCATTGAATTAATATTTTGGTCATTTTCGTCCTCCCTAGGCATGTTCTTGTCCAACTAGGGTTTTTAACCAATCTTGTGCATCCAATTGGTGTGTTTGTGTCATTGGATGATCAATTAGGTCATTTTCGTCCTCCCTAGGCTTATTCTTGTCCAATTAGGGTTTTTAACCAATCTTGTGCATCCAATAGGTGTGTTTGTGTCATTGGATGATCAATTAGGTCATTTTCGTCCTCCCTAGGCTTATTCTTGTCCAATTATGGTTTTTAACCAATCTTGTACATCCAATAGGTGTGTTTGTGTCATTGGATTATCAATTAGGTCATTTTCGTCCTCCCTAGGCATATTCTTGTCCAATTAGGGTTTTTAACCAATCTTGTGCATCCAATAGGTGTGTTTGTGTCATTGGATGATCAATTAGGTCATTTTCGTCCTCCCTAGGCTTATTCTTGTCCAATTAGGGTTTTTAACCAATCTTGTGCATCCAATAGGTGTGTTTGTGTCATTGGATGATCAATTAGGTCATCTTCGTCCTCCCTAGGCTTATCCTTGCCCAATTAGGGTTTTTAACCAATCTTGTGCATCCAATAAGTTGAGTTGTGTCATTGGATTAACATTTAGGTAATTTTCGTCCTCCCTAGGCTTATTCTTGTCCAATTAGGGTTTTTAACCAATCTTGTGCATCCAATAAGTTCATTTGTGTCATTGGATTAACATTTAGGTCATTTTCGTCCTCCCTAGGCATATTCTTGTCCAATTAGGGTTTTTAACCAATCTTGTGCATCCAATAGGTTTGTTTGTGTCATTGGATGATCAATTTGGTCATTTTCGTCCTCCCTGGGCTTATTCTTGTCCAATTAGGGTTTTTAACCAATCTTGTGCATCCAATAGGTGTGTTTGTGTCATTGGATGATCAATTACGTCATTTTGATCCTCCCTAGGCTTATTCTTGTCCAATTAGGGTTTTTAACCAATCTTGTGCATCCAATAGGTGTGTTTGTGTCATTGGATGATCAATTTGGTCATTTTCGTCCTCCCTAGGCTTATTCTTGTCCAATTAGGGTTTTTAACCGATCTTGTGCATCCAATAGGTGTGTTTGTGTCATTGGATGATCAATTAGGTCATTTTCGTCCTCCCTAGGCATATTCTTGTCCAATTAGGGTTTTTTACCAATCTTGTGCATCCAATAGGTGTGTTTGTGTCATTGGATGATCAATTAGGTCATTTTCGTCCTCCCTAGGCTTATTCTTGTCAAATTAGGGTTTTTAACCAATCATGTGCATCCAATAGGTGTGTTTGTGTCATTGGATGATCAATTAGGTCATTTTCGTCCTCCCTAGGCTTATTCTTGTCCAATTAGGGTTTTTAACCAATCTTGTGCATCCAATAGGTGTGTTTGTGTCATTGGATGATCAATTAGGTCATTTTCGTCCTCCCTAGGCATATTCTTGTCCAATTAGGGTGTTTAACCAATCTAGTGCATCCAATAGGTGTGTTTGTGTCATTGGATGATCAATTAGGTCATTTTCGTCCTCCCTAGGCATATTCTTGTCCAATTAGGGTTTTTAACGAATCTTGTGCATCCAATAGGTGTGTTTGTGTCATTGGGTGATCAATTAGGTGATTTTCGTCCTCCGTAGGCTTATTCTTGTCCAATTAGGGTTTTTAACCAATCTTGTGCATCCGATAAGTTTGTTTGTGTCATTGAATTAATATTTAGGTCGTTTTCGTCCTCCCTAGGCTTATTCTTGTACAATTAGGGTTTTTAACCAATCTTGTGCATCCAATAGGTGTGTTTGTGTCATTGGATGATCAATTAGGTCATTTTCGTCCTCCCTAGGCTTATTCTTGCCCAATTAGGGTTTTTAACCAATCTTGTGCATCCAATAAGTTGAGTTGTGTCATTGGATTAACATTTAGGTCATTTTCGTCCTCCCTAGGCTTATTCTTGTCCAATTAGGGTTTTTAACCAATCTTGTGCATCCAATAAGTTCATTTGTGTCATTGGATTAACATTTAGGTCATTTTCGTCCTACCTAGGCATATTCTTGTCCAATTAGAGTTTTAGACCAATCTTGTGCATCCAATAGGTGTGTTTGTGTCATTGGATGATCAATTAGGTTATTTTCGTCCTCCCTAGGCTTATTCTTGTCCAATTAGTGTTTTTAACTAATCTTGTGCATCCAATAAGTTCATTTGTGTCAGTGGATGATCAATTAGGTCTTTTTCGTCCTCCCCATGCATATTCTTGTCCAATTAGGGTTTTTAACCAATCTTGTGCATCCAATAGGTGTGTTTGTGTCATTGGATGATCAATTAGGTCATTTTCGTCCTCCCTAGGCTTATTCTTGTCCAATTAGGGTTTTTAACCATTCTTGTGCATCCGATAAGTTTGTTTGTGTCATTGAATTAATATTTTGGTCATTTTCGTCTTCCCTAGGCATATTCTTGTCCAATTAAGGTTTTTAACCAATCTTGTGCATCCAATAGGTGTGTTTGTGTCATTGGATGATCAATTAGGTCATTTTCGTCCTCCCTAGGCTTATTCTTGTCCAATTAGGGTTTTTAACCAATCTTGTGCATCCAATAAGTTGAGTTGTGTCATTGGATTAACATTTAGGTCATTTCCGTCCTCCCTAGGCTTATTCTTTTCCAATTAGGGTTTTTAACCAATCTTGTGCATCCATTAGGTGTGTTTGTGTCATTGGATGATCAATTTGGTCATTTTCGTCCTCTCTAGGCATATTCTTGTCCAATTACGGTTTTTAACCAATCTTGTGCATCCATTAGGTGTGTTTGTGTCATTGGATGATCAATTAGGTCATTTTCGTCCTCCCTAGGCTTATTCTTGTCCAATTAAGGTTTTTAACCAATCTTGTGCATCCAATAGGTGTGTTTGTGTCATTGGATGATCAATTAGGTCATTTTCGTCCTCCCTAGGCTTATTCTTGTCCAATTAGGGTTTTTAACCAATCTTGTGCATCCAATAAGTTCATTTGTGTCATTAGATTAACATTTAGGTCATTTTCGTTCTCCTTAGGCATATTCTTGTTCAATTAGGGTTTTTAACCAATCTTGTGCATCCAATAGTTGTGTTTGTGTCATTGGATGATCAATTATGTCATTTTCATCCTCCCTAGGCTTATTCTTGTTTAATTAGGGTTTTTAACCAATCTTGTGCATCCAATAAGTTCATTTGTGTCATTGGATGATCAATTTGGTCATTTTCGTCCTCCCTGGGCTTATTCTTGTCCAATTAGGGTTTTTAACCAATCTTGTGCATCCAATAGGTGTGTTTGTGTCATTGGATGATCAATTACGTCATTTTGATCCTCACCAGGCTTATTCTTGTCCAATTAGAGTTTTTAACCAATCTTGTGCATCCAATAAGTTCATTTGTGTCATTGGATGATCAATTTGGTCATTTTCGTCCTCCCTGGGCTTATTCTTGTCCAATTAGGGTTTTTAACCAATCTTGTGCATCCAATAGGTGTGTTTGTGTCATTGGATGATCAATTACGTCATTTTGATCCTCACTAGGCTTATTCTTGTCCAATTAGAGTTTTTAACCAATCTTGTGCATCCAATAAGTTCATTTGTGTCATTGGATTAACATTTAGGTCATTTTCGTTATCCCTAGGCATATTCTTGTCCAATTAGGGTTTTTAACCAATCTTGAGCATCCAATAGGTGTGTTTGTGTCATTGGATGATCAATTAGGTCATTTTCGTCCTCCTTAGGCATATTCTTGTTCAATTAGGGTTTTTAACCAATCTTGTGCATCCAATAGGTTTGTTTGTGTCATTGGATGATCAATTAGGTCATTTTCTTCCTCCCTAGGCTTATTCTTGTCCAATTAGGATTTTTAACCAATCTTGTGCATCCAATAGGTGTGTTTGTGTCATTGGATGATCAATTATGTCATTTTCATCCTCCCTAGGCTTATTCTTGTTCAATTAGGGTTTTTAACCAATCTTGTGCATCCAATACGTGTGTTTGTGTCATTGGATGATCAATTAGGTCATTTTCGTCCTCCCTAGGCTTATTCTTGTTCAATTAGGGTTTTTAACCAATCTTGTGCATCCAATAGGTTTGTTTGTGTCATTGGATTAACATTTAGGTCATTTTCGTCCTCCCTAGGCTTATTCTTGTCCAATTAAGGTTTTTAACCAATCTTGTGCATCTTGTGCATCCAATAGGTGTGTTTGTGTCATTGGATGATCAATTAGGTCATTTTCGTCCTCCCTAGGCTTATTCTTGTTCAATTAGGGTTTTTAACCAATCTTGTGCATCCAATAGGTTTGTTTGTGTCATTGGATGATCAATTTGGTCATTTTGATCCTCACTAGGCTTATTCTTGTCCAATTAGGGTTTTTAACCAATCTTGTGCATCCAATAAGTTCATTTGTGTCATTGGATTAACATTTAGGTCATTTTCGTTATCCCTAGGCATATTCTTGTCCAATTAGGGTTTTTAACCAATCTTGAGCATCCAATAGGTGTGTTTGTGTCATTGGATGATCAATTAGGTCATTTTCGTCCTCCTTAGGCATATTCTTGTTCAATTAGGGTTTTTAACCAATCTTGTGCATCCAATAGGTTTGTTTGTGTCATTGGATGATCAATTAGGTCATTTTCTTCCTCCCTAGGCTTATTCTTGTCCAATTAGGGTTTTTAACCAATCTTGTGCATCCAATAGGTGTGTTTGTGTCATTGGATGATCAATTATGTCATTTTCGTCCTCCCTAGGCTTATTCTTGTTCAATTAGGGTTTTTAACCAATCTTGTGCATCCAATAGGTTTGTTTGTGTCATTGGATGATCAATTTGGTCATTATCGTCCTCCCTGGGCTTATTCTTGTCCAATTATGGTTTTTAACCAATCTTGTGCATCCAATAGGTGTGTTTGTGTCATTGGATGATCAATTACGTCATTTTGATCCTCCCTAGGCTTATTCTTGTCCAATTAGGGTTTTTAACCAATCTTGTGCATCCAATACGTGTGTTTGTGTCATTGGATGATCAATTAGGTCATTTTCGTCCTCCCTAGGCTTATTCTTGTTCAATTAGGGTTTTTAACCAATCTTGTGCATCCAATAGGTTTGTTTGTGTCATTGGAT
>JBBPBR010001861.1:227855-284984 GCA_037974775.1 Cicer pinnatifidum | reverse complement strand
GGTTTTTAACCAATCTTGTGCATCCAATAGGTGTGTTTGTGTCATTGGATGATCAATTAGGTCATTTTCATCCTCCCTAGGCTTATTCTTGTCCAATTAGGGTTTTTAACCAATCTTGTGCATCCAATAAGTTCATTTGTGTCATTAGATTAACATTTAGGTCATTTGCGTCCTCCTTAGGCATATTCTTGTTCAATTAGGGTTTTTAACCAATCTTGTGCATCCAATAGGTGTGTTTGTGTCCTTGGATGATCAATTATGTCATTTTCATCCTCCCTAGGCTTATTCTTGTTCAATTAGGGTTTTTAACCAATCTTGTGCATCCAATAAGTTCATTTGTGTCATTGGATGATCAATTTGGTCATTTACGTCCTCCCTGGGCTTATTCTTGTCCAATTAGGGTTTTTAACCAATCTTGTGCATCCAATAGGTGTGTTTGTGTCATTGGATGATCAATTACGTCATTTTGATCCTCACTAGGCTTATTCTTGTCCAATTAGAGTTTTTAACCAATCTTGTGCATCCAATAGGTTTGTTTGTGTCATTGGATGATCAATTTGGTCATTTTCGTCCTCCCTGGGCTTATTCTTGTCCAATTAGGGTTTTGAACCAATCTTGTGCATCCAATAGGTGTGTTTGTGTCATTGGATGATCAATTACGTCATTTTGATCCTCCCTAGGCTTATTCTTGTCCAATTAGGGTTTTTAACCAATCTTGTGCATCCAATACGTGTGTTTGTGTCATTGGATGATCAATTACGTCATTTTGATCCTCCCTAGGCTTATTCTTGTCCAATTAGGGTTTTTAACCAATCTTGTGCATCCAATAGGTGTGTTTGTGTCATTGGATGATCAATTAGGTCATTTTTGTTCCCCCTAGGTTTATTCTTGTTCAATTAGGGTTTTTAACCAATCTTGTGCATCCAATAGGTTTGTTTGTGTCATTGGATTAACATTTAGGTCATTTTCGTCCTCCCTAGGCTTATTCTTGTCCAATTAAGGTTTTTAACCAATCTTGTGCATCCAATAGGTGTGTTTGTGTCATTGGATGATCAATTAGGTCATTTTCGTCCTCCCTAGGCTTATTCTTGTCCACTTAGGGTTTTTAACCAATCTTGTGCATCCAATAAGTTCATTTGTGTCATTAGATTAACATTTAGGTCATTTTCGTCCTCCTTAGGCATATTCTTGTTCAATTAGGGTTTTTAACCAATCTTGTGCATCCAATAGGTGTGTTTGTGTCATTGGATGATCAATTAGGTCATTTTCGTCCTCCCTTGGCTTATTCTTGTTCAATTAGGGTTTTTAACCAATCTTGTGCATCCAATAGGTTTGTTTGTGTCATTGGATGATCAATTAGGTCATTTTCGTCCTCCCTAGGCTTATTATTGTTCAATTATGGTTTTTAACCAATCTTGTGCATCCAATAGGTTTGTTTTTATCATTGGATGATCAATTTGCTCATTTTCGTCCTCCCTAGGCTTATTCTTGTCCAATTAAGGTTTTTAACCAATCTTGTGCATCCAATAGGTGTGTTTGTGTCATTGGATGATCAATTAGGTCATTTTCGTCCTCCCTAGGCTTATTCTTGTCCAATTAGGGTTTTTAACCAATCTTGTGCATCCAATAAGTTCTTTGTGTCATTGGATTAACATTTAGGTCATTTTCGTCCTCCTTAGGAATATTCTTGTTCAATTAGGGTTTTTAACCAATCTTGGGCATCCAATAGGTGTGTTTGTGTCATTGGATGATCAATTAGGTCATTTTCGTCCTCCCTAGGTTTATTTTTGTCCAATTAGGGTTTTTAACCAATCTTGTGCATCCAATAAGTTCATTTGTGTCATTGGAATTAACATTTAGGTCATTTTCGTCCTCCTTAGGCATATTCTTGTTCAATTAGGGTTTTTAACCATTCTTGTGCATCCAATAGGTTTGTTTGTGTCATTGGATGATCAATTTGGTCATTTTCGTCCTCCCTAGGCTTATTCCTGTCCAATTAGGGTTTTTAAGCAATCTTGTGCATCCAATAGGTGTGTTTGTGTCATTGGATGATCAATTACGTCATTTTGATCCTCCCTAGGCTTATTCTTGTCCAATTAGGGTTTTTAACCAATCTTGTGCATCCAATAGGTGTGTTTGTGTCATTGGATGATCAATTAGGTCATTTTCGTCCTCCCTAGGCTTATTCTTGTTCAATTAGGGTTTTTAACCAATCTTGTGCATCCAACAAGTTTGTTTATGTCATTGAATTAATATTTAGGTCATTTTCGTTCTCCCTAGGCATATTCTTGTCCAATTAGGGTTTTTAACCAATCTTGTGCATCCAATAGGTGTGTTTGTGTCATTGGATGATCAATTAGGTCATTTTCGTCCTCCCTAGGCTTATTCTTGTCCAATTAGGGTTTTTAACCAATCTTGTGCATCCAATAGGTGTATTTGTGTCATTGGATGATCAATTAGGTCATTTTCGTCCTCCCTAGGCCTATTCTTGTCCAATTAGGGTTTTTAACCAATCTTGTGCATCCAATAGGTGTGTTTGTGTCATTGGATGATCAATTAGGTCATTTTCGTCCTCCCTAGGCTTATTCTTGTCCAATTAGGGTTTTTAACCAATCTTGTGCATCCAATAGGTGTGTTTGGGTCATTGGATGATATATTCGGTCATTTTCTTCCTCCCTATGCTTGTTCTTGTCCAATTAGGGTTTTTAACCAATCTTGTGCATCCAATAGGTGTGTTTGTGTCATTGGATGATCAATTAGGTCATTTTCGTCCTCCCTAGGCTTATTCTTGTCCAATTAGGGTTTTTAACCAATCTTGTGCATCCAATAGGTGTGTTTGTGTCATTGGATGATCAATTAGGTCATTTGCGTCCTCCCTAGGCTTATTCTTGTCCAATTAGGGTTTTTAACCAATCTTGTGCATCCAATAGGTGTGTTTGTGTCATTGGATGATCAATTAGGTCATTGTTGTCCTCCCTAGGCTTATTCTTGTCCAATTAGGGTTTTTAACCAATCTTGTGCATCCAATAGGTGTGTTTGTGTCATTGGATGATCAATTAGGTCATTTTCGTCCTCCCTAGGCTTATTCTTGTCCAATTAGGGTTTTTAACCAATCTTGTGCATCCAATAGGTGTGTTTGTGTCATTGGATGATCAATTAGGTCATTTATCGTCCTCCCTAGGCTTATTCTTGTCCAATTAGGGTTTTTAACCAATCTTGTGCATCCAATAGGTTGAGTTGTGTCATTGGATTAACATTTAGGTCATTTTCGTCCTCCCTAGGCATATTCTTGTCCAATTAGGGTTTTTAACCAATCTTGTGCATCCAATAGGTGTGTTTGTGTCATTGGATGATCAATTAGGTCATTTTCGTCCTCCCTAGGCTTATTCTTGTCCAATTAGGGTTTTTAACCAATCTTGTGCATCCAATAGGTGTGTTTGTGTCATTGGATGATCAATTAGGTCATTTTCGTCCTCCCTAGGCTTATTCTTGTCCAATTAGGGTTTTTAACCATTCTTGTGCATCCAATAGGTGTGTTTGTGTCATTGGATGATCAATTAGGTCATTGTTGTCCTCCCTAGGCTTATTCTTGTCCAATTAGGGTTTTTAACCAATCTTGTGCATCCAATAGGTGTGTTTGTGTCATTGGATGATCAATTAGGTCATTTTCGTCCTCCCTAGGCTTATTCTTGTCCAATTAGGGTTTTTAACCAATCTTGTGCATCCAATAAGTTAATTTGTGTCATTGGATGATCAATTAGGACATTTTCGTCCTCCCTAGGCATATTCTTGTCCAGTTAGGGTTTTTAACCAATCTTGTGCATCCAATAGGTGTGTTTGTGTCATTGGATGATCAATTTGGTCATTTTCGTCCTCCCTAGGCTTATTCTTGTCCAATTAGGGTTTTTAAGCAATCTTGATCATCCAATAAGTTCATTTGTGTCATTGGATTAACATTTAGGTCATTTTCGTCCTCCCTAGGCATATTCTTGTCCAATTAGGGTTTTTAACCAATCTTGTGCATCCAATAAGTTCATTTGTGTCATTGGATGATCAATTAGGTCATTTTAGTCCTCCCTAGGCATATTCTTGTCCAACTAGGTTTTTAAACCAATCTTGTGCATCCAATAGGTGTGTTTGTGTCATTGGATGATCAATTAGGTCATTTTCGTCCTCCCTAGGCTTATTCTTGTCCAATTAGGGTTTTTAACCAATCTTGTGCATCCAATAGGTGTGTTTGTGTCATTGGATGATCAATTAGGTCATTTTCGTCCTCCCTAGGCTTATTCTTGTCCAATTAGGGTTTTTAACCAATCTTGTGCATCCAATAGGTGTGTTTGTGTCATTGGATGATAAATTAGGTCATTTTCATCCTCCCTAGGCTTATTCTTGTCCAATTAAGGTTTTTAACCAATCTTGTGCATCCAATAGGTGTGTTTGTGTCATTGGATGATCAATTAGGTCATTTTCGTCCTCCCTAGGCTTATTCTTGTCCAATTAGGGTTTTTAACCAATCTTGTGCATCCAATAGGTGTGTTTGTGTCATTGGATGATCAATTACGTCATTTTGATCCTCACTAGGCTTATTCTTGTCCAATTAGAGTTTTTAACCAATCTTGTGCATCCAATAGGTTTGTTTGTGTCATTGGATTAACATTTAGGTCATTTTCGTCCTCCCTAGGCTTATTCTTGTTCAATTAGGGTTTTTAACCAATCTTGTGCATCCAATAGGTTTGTTTGTGTCATTGGATTAACATTTAGGTCATTTTCGTCCTCCCTAGGCTTATTCTTGTCCAATTAAGGTTTTTAACCAATCTTGTGCATCCAATAGGTGTGTTTGTGTCATTGGATGATCAATTAGGTCATTTTCATCCTCCCTAGGCTTATTCTTGTCCAATTAGGGTTTTTAACCAATCTTGTGCATCCAATAAGTTCATTTGTGTCATTAGATTAACATTTAGGTCATTTGCGTCCTCCTTAGGCATATTCTTGTTCAATTAGGGTTTTTAACCAATCTTGTGCATCCAATAGGTGTGTTTGTGTCCTTGGATGATCAATTATGTCATTTTCATCCTCCCTAGGCTTATTCTTGTTCAATTAGGGTTTTTAACCAATCTTGTGCATCCAATAAGTTCATTTGTGTCATTGGATGATCAATTTGGTCATTTACGTCCTCCCTGGGCTTATTCTTGTCCAATTAGGGTTTTTAACCAATCTTGTGCATCCAATAGGTGTGTTTGTGTCATTGGATTAACATTTAGGTCATTTTCGTCCTCCCTAGGCTTATTCTTGTCCAATTAAGGTTTTTAACCAATCTTGTGCATCCAATAGGTGTGTTTGTGTCATTGGATGATCAATTACGTCATTTTGATCCTCCCTAGGCTTATTCTTGTCCAATTAGGGTTTTTAACCAATCTTGTGCATCCAATACGTGTGTTTGTGTCATTGGATGATCAATTACGTCATTTTGATCCTCCCTAGGCTTATTCTTGTCCAATTAGGGTTTTTAACCAATCTTGTGCATCCAATAAGTTCATTTGTGTCATTGGATTAACATTTTGGTCATTTTCGTCCTCCCTAGGCATATTCTTGTCCAATTAGGGTTTTTAACCAATCTTGTGCATCCAATAGGTGTGTTTGTGTCATTGGATGATCAATTAGGTCATTTTGATCCTCCCTAGGCTTATTCTTGTCCAATTAGGGTTTTTAACCAATCTTGTGCATCCAATAAGTTCATTTGTGTCATTGAATTAACATTTTGGTCATTTTCGTCCTCCCTAGTCATATTCTTATACAATTAGGGTTTTTAACCAATCTTGTGCATCCAATAGGTGTGTTTGTGTCTTTGGATGATCAATTAGGTCATTTTCGTCCTCCCTAGGCTTATTCTTGTTCAATTAGGGTTTTTAACCAATCTTGTGCATCCAATAGGTTTGTTTGTGTCATTGGATGATCAATTTGGTCATTTTCGTCCTCCCTTGGCTTATTCTTGTCCAATTAGGGTTTTTAAACAATCTTGTGCATCCAATAGGTGTGTTTGTGTCATTGGATGATCAATTACGTCATTTTCGTCCTTCCTAGGCTTATTCTTGTCCAATTAGGGTTTTAACCAATCTTGTGCATCCAATAAGTTCATTTGTGTCATTGAATTAACATTTAGGTCATTTTCGTCCTCCCTAGTCATATTCTTATCCAATTAGGGTTTTTAACCAATCTAGTGCATCCAATAGGTGTGTTTGTGTCATTGGATGATCAATTACGTCATTTTGATCCTCCCTAGGCTTATTCTTGTCCAATTAGGGTTTTTAACCAATCTTGTGCCTCCAATAGGTGTGTTTCTGTCATTGGATGATCTATTAGGTCATTTTCGTCCCCCCTAGGCTTATTCTTGTTCAATTAGGGTTTTTAACCAATCTTGTGCATCCAATAGGTTTGTTTGTGTCATTGGATTAACATTTAGGTCATTTTCGTCCTCCCTAGGCTTATTCTTGTCCAATTAAGGTTTTTAACCAATCTTGTGCATCCAATAGGTGTGTTTGTGTCATTGGATGATCAATTAAGTCATTTTCGTCCTCCCTAGGCTTATTCTTGTCCACTTAGGGTTTTTAACCAATCTTGTGCATCCAATAAGTTCATTTGTGTCATTAGATTAACATTTAGGTCATTTTCGTCCTCCTTAGGCATATTCTTGTTCAATTAGGGTTTTTAACCAATCTTGTGCATCCAATAGGTGTGTTTGTGTCATTGGATGATCAATTAGGTCATTTTCGTCCTCCAGAAGCTTATTCTCGACCAATTAGGGTTTTTAACCAATCTTGTGCTTACAATAGGTTCATTTGTGTCATTGGATTAACATTTAGGTCATTTTCGTCCTCCCTAGTCGTATTCTTATCCAATTAGGGTTTTTAACCAATCTTGTGCATCCAATAGGTGTGTTTGTGTCATTGGATGATCAATAAGGTCATTTTAATCCTCCCTAGGCTTATTCTTGTCGAATTAGGGTTTTTAACCAATCTTGTGCATCCAATAAGTTCATTTGTGTCATTGGATTAACATTTAGGTCATTTTCGTCCTCCCTAGGCATATTCTTGTCCAATTAAGGTTTTTAACCAATCTTGAGCATCCAATAGGTGTGTTTGTGTCATTGGATGATCAATTAGGTCATTTTCGTCCTCCCTAGGCTTATTCTTGTTCAATTAAGGTTTTTAACAAATCTTGTGCATCCAATAGGTGTGTTTGTGTCATTGGATGATCAATTAGGTCATTTTCGTCCTCCCTAGGCTTATTCTTGTTCAATTATGGTTTTTAACCAAACTTGTGCATCCAATAGGTTTGTTTTTGTCATTGGATGATCAATTTGGTCATTTTCGTCCTCCCTGGGCTTATTCTTGTCCAATTAGGGTTTTTAACCAATCTTGTGCATCCAATAGGTGTGTTTGTGTCATTGGATGATCAATTACGTTATTTTGATCCTCCCTAGGCTTATTCTTGTCCAATAAGGGTTTTTAACCAATCTTGTGCATCCAATAGGTGTGTTTGTGTCATTGGATGATCAATAAGGTCATTTTAATCCTCCCTAGGCTTATTCTTGTCGAATTAGGGTTTTTAACCAATCTTGTGCATCCAATAAGTTCATTTGTGTCATTGGATTAACATTTAGGTCATTTTCGTCCTCCCTAGGCATATTCTTGTCCAATTAAGGTTTTTAACCAATCTTGAGCATCCAATAGGTGTGTTTGTGTCATTAGATGATCAATTAGGTCATTTTCGTCCTCCCTAGGCTTATTCTTGTCCAATTAGGGTTTTTAACCAATCTTGTGCATCCAATAGATGTGTTTGTGTCATTGGATGATCAATTACGTCATTTTGATCCTCCCTAGGCTTATTCTTGTCCAATTAGGGTATTTAACCAATCTTGTGCATCCAATAGGTGTGTTTGTGTCATTGGATAATCAATTAGGTCATTTTCGTCCTCCCTAGGCTTATTCTTGTTCAATTAGGGTTTTTAACCAATCTTGTGCATCCAATAAGTTCATTTGTCTCATTGGATGATCAATTTGGTCATTTTCGTCCTCCCTGGGCTTATTCTTGTCCAATTAGGGTATTTAACCAATCTTGTGCATCCAATAGGTGTGTTTGTGTCATTGGATGATCAATTAGGTCATTTTCGTCCTCCCTAGGCTTATTCTTGTTCAATTAGGGTTTTTAACCAATCTTGTGCATCCAATAGGTTTGTTTGTGTCATTGGGTGATCAATTTGGTCATTTTCGTCCTCCCTAGGGCTTATTCTTGTCCAATTAGGGTTTTTAACCAATCTTGTGCATCCAATAGTTGTGTTTATGTCATTGGATGATCAATGTGGTCATCTTCGTCCTCCCTAGGCTTAGTCTTGTTCAATTAGGGTTTTTAACCAATCTTGTGCATCCAATAAGTTCATTTGTGTCATTGGATGATCAATTTGGTCATTTTCGTCCTCCCTGGGCTTATTCTTGTCCAATTAGGGTTTTTAACCAATCTTGTGCATCCAATAGGTGTGTTTGTGTCATTGGATGATCAATTACGTCATTTTGATCCTCACTAGGCTTATTCTTGTCCAATTAGAGTTTTTAACCAATCTTGTGCATCCAATAGGTTTGTTTGTGTCATTGGATGATCAATTTGGTCATTTTCGTCCTCCCTGGGCTTATTCTTGTCCAATTAGGGTTTTTAACCAATCTTGTGCATCCAATAGGTGTGTTTGTGTCATTGGATGATCAATTACGTCATTTTGATCCTCCCTAGGCTTATTCTTGTCCAATTAAGGTTTTTAACCAATCTTGTGCATCCAATAGGTGTGTTTGTGTCATTGGATGATCAATTAGGTCATTTTCGTCCTCCCTAGGCTTATTCTTGTCCAATTAGGGTTTTTAACCAATCTTGTGCATCCAATAGGTGTGTTTGTGTCGTTGGATGATCAATTGGGTCATTTTCGTCCTCCCTAGGCATATTCTGGTCCAATTAGGGTTTTTAACCAATCTTGTGCATCCAATAGGTGTGTTTGTGTCATTGGATGATCAATTAGGTCATTTTCGTCCTCCCTAGGCTTATTCTTGTCCAATTAGGGTTTTTAACCAATCTTGTGCATCCAATAAGTTCATTTATGTCATTGGATTAACATTTAGGTCATTTTCGTCCTTCCTAGGCATATTCTTGTCCAATTAGGGTTTTTAACCAATCTTGTGCATCCAATAGGTGTGTTTGTGTCATTGGATGATCAATTAGGTCATTTTCGTCCTCCCTAGGCTTATTCTTGTCCAATTAGGGTTTTTAACCAATCTTGTGCATCCAATAAGTTCATTTGTGTCATAGGATTAACAGTTAGGTTATTTTCGTCCTCCCTAGGCATATTCTTGTCCAATTAGGGTTTTTAACCAATCTTGTGCATCCAATAGGTGTGTTTGTGTCATTGGATGATCAATTAGGTCATTTTCGTCCTCCCTAGGCTTATTCTTGTCCAATTAGGGTTTTTAACCAATCTTGTGCATCCAATAAGTTCATTTGTGTCATTGGATTAACATTTAGGTCATTTTCATCCTGCCTAGGCATATTCTTGTCCAATTAGGGTTTTTAACCAATCTTGTGCATCCAATAGGTGTTTTTATGTCATTGGATGATCAATTAGGTTATTTTCGTCCTCCCTCGGCTTATTCTTGTCCAATTAGGGTTTTTAACCAATCTTGTGCATCCAATAGGTGTGTTTGTGTCATTGGATGACCAATTAGGTCATTTTCGTCCTCCCTAGGCATATTCTTGTCCAATTAGGGTTTTTAACCAATCTTGTGCAACCAATAGGTGTGTTTGTGGCAATGGATGATCAATTAGGTCATTTTCGTCCTCCCTAGGCTTATTCTTGTCCAATTAGGGTTTTTAACTATTCTTGTGCATCCAATAGGTGTGTTTGTGTCATTGGATGATCAATTAGGTCATTTTCGTCCTCCCTAGGCTTATTCTTGTCCAATTAGGGTTTTTAACCAATCTTGTGCATCTAATAGGTGTGTTTGTGTCATTGGATGATCAATTAGGTCATTATCGTCCTCCCTAGGCTTATTCTTGTCCAATTAGGGTTTTAAACCAATCTTGTGCATCCGATAAGTTTGTTTGTGCCATTGAATTAATATTTAGGTCATTTTCGTCCTCCCTAGGCATATTCTTGTCCAATTAGGGTTTTTAACCAATCTTGTGCATCCAATAGGTGTGTTTGTGGCAATGGATGATCAATTAGGTCATTTTCGTCCTCCCTAGGCTTATTCTTGTCCAATTAGGGTTTTTAACCGATCTTGTGCATCCAATAGGTGTGTTTCTGTCGTTGGATGATCAATTAGGTCATTCTCGTCCTCCCTAGGCTTATTCTTGTCCAATTAGGGTTTTTAACCAATCTTGTGCATCCAATACGTGTGTTTGTATCTTTGGATGATCAATTAGGTCATTTTCGTCCTCCCTAGGCTTATTCTTGTCCAATTAGGGTTTTTAACCAATCTTGTGCATCCAATACGTGTGTTTGTGTCTTTGGATGATCAATTAGGTCATTTTCGTCCTCCCTAGGCTTATTCTTGTCCAATTAAGGTTTTTAACCAATCTTGTGCATCCAATAGGTGTGTTTGTGTCATTGGATGATCAATTAGGTCATTTTCGTCCTCCCTAGGCTTATTCTTGTCCAATTAGGGTTTTTAACCAATCTTGTGCATCCAATAAGTTCATTTGTGTCATTGGATTAACAGTTAGGTAATTTTCGTCCTCCCTAGGCATATTCTTGTCCAATTAGGGTTTTTAACCAATCTTGTGCTTCCAATAGGTGTGTTTGTGTCATTGGATGATCAATTAGGTCATTTTCGTCCTCCCTAGGCTTATTCTTGTCCAATTAGGGTTTTTAACCAATCTTGTGCATCCAATAAGTTCATTTGTGTCATTAGATTAACATTTAGGTCATTTTCGTCCTCCTTAGGCATATTCTTGTTCAATTAGGGTTTTTAACCAATCTTGTGCATCCAATAGGTGTGTTTGTGTCATTGGATGATCAATTATGTCATTTTCATCCTCCCTAGGCTTATTCTTGTTCAATTAGGGTTTTTAACCAATCTTGTGCATTCAATAAGTTCATTTGTGTCATTGGATGATCAATTTGGTCATTTTCGTCCTCCCTGGGCTTATTCTTGTCCAATTAGGGTTTTTAACCAATCTTGTGCATCCAATAGGTGTGTTTGTGTCATTGGATGATCAATTACGTCATTTTGATCCTCACTAGGCTTATTCTTGTCCAATTAGAGTTTTTAACCAATCTTGTGCATCCAATAAGTTCATTTGTGTCATTGGATTAACATTTAGGTCATTTTCGTTATCCCTTGGTATATTCTTGTCCAATTAGGGTTTTTAACCAATCTTGAGCATCCAATAGGTGTGTTTGTGTCATTGGATGATCAATTAGGTCATTTTCGTCCTCCTTAGGCATATTCTTGTTCAATTAGGGTTTTTAACCAATCTTGTGCATCCAATAGGTTTGTTTCTGTCATTGGATGATCAATTAGGTCATTTTCTTCCTCCCTAGGCTTATTCTTGTCCAATTAGGGTTTTTAACCAATCTTGTGCATCCAATAGGTGTGTTTGTGTCATTAGATGATCAATTATGTCATTTTCATCCTCCCTAGGCTTATTCTTGTTCAATTAGGGTTTTTAACCAATCTTGTGCGTCCAATAGGTTTGTTTGTGTCATTGGATGATCAATTTGGTCATTTTCGTCCTCCCTGGGCTTATTCTTGTCCAATTAGGGTTTTTAACCAATCTTGTGCATCCAATAGGTGTGTTTGTGTCATTGGATGATCAATTACGTCATTTTGATCCTCCCTAGGCTTATTCTTGTCCAATTAGGGTTTTTAACCAATCTTGTGCATCCAATACGTGTGTTTGTGTCATTGGATGATCAATTACGTCATTTTGATCCTCCCTAGGCTTATTCATGTCCAATTAGGGTTTTTAACCAATCTTGTGCATCCAATAGGTGTGTTTGTGTCATTGGATGATCAATTAGGTCATTTTTGTTCCCCCTAGGCTTATTCTTGTTCAATTAGGGTTTTTAACCAATCTTGTGCATCCAATAGGTTTGTTTGTGTCATTGGATTAACATTTAGGTCATTTTCGTCCTCCCTAGGCTTATTCTTGTCCAATTAGGGTTTTTAACCAATCTTGTGCATCCAATAGGTGTGTTTGTGTCATTGGATGATCAATTAGGTCATTTTCGTCCTCCCTAGGCTTATTCTTGTCCAATTAGGGTTTTTAACCAATCTTGTGCATCCAATAAGTTGGGTTGTGTCATTGGATTAACATTTAGGCCATTTCCGTCCTCCCTAGGCTTATTCTTGTCCAATTAGGGTTTTTAACTAATCTTGTGCATCCAATAGGTGTGTTTATGTCATTGGATGATCAATTAGGTCATTTTCGTCCTCCATAGGCATATTCTTGTTCAAATAAGGTTTTTTAACCAATCTTGTGCATCCAATAGGCGTGTTTGTGTCATTGGATGATCAATTAGGTCATTTTCATCCTCCCTAGGCTCTTTCTTGTCCAATTGGGTTTTTAACCAATCTTGTGCATCCAATAAGTTCATTTGTGTCATTGGATTAACATTTAGGTCATTTTCGTCCTCCCTAGGCATATTCTTGTCCAATTAGGGTTTTTAACCAATCTTGTGCATCCAATAAGTTCATTAGTGTCATTGGATGATCAATTAGGTCATCCAATAGGTATGTTTGTGTCATTGGATGATCAATTAGGTCATTTTCGTCCTGCCTAGGCATATTCTTGTCCAATTAGAGTTTTTAACCAATCTTGTGCATCCAATAGGTGTGTTTGTGTCATTGGATGATCAATTAGGTCATTTTCGTCCTCCCTAGGCATATTCTTGTCCAATTAGGGTTTTTAACCAATCTTGTGCATCCAATAGGTGTGTTTGTGTCATTGGATGATCAATTAGGTCATTTTCGTCCTCCCTAGGCTTATTCTTGTCCAATTAGGGTTTTTAACCAATCTTGTGCATCCAATAGGTGTGTTTGTGTCATTGGATGATCAATTAGGTCATTTTCGTCCTCCCTAGGCTTATTCTTGTCCAATTAGGGTTTTTAACCAATCTTGTGCATCCAATAGGTGTGTTTGTGTCATTGGATGATCAATTTGCTCATTTTCGTCCTCCCTAGGCTTATTCTTGTCCAATTAGGGTTTTTAACCAATCTTGTGCATCCAATAAGTTTGTTTGTGTCATTGAATTAATATTTAGTTCATTTTCGTCCTCCCTAGGCATCATCTTGTCCAATTAGGGTTTTTAACCAATCTTGTGCATCCAATAGGTGTGTTTGTGTCATTGGATGATCAATTAGGTCATTTTCGTCCTCCCTAGGCTTATTCTTGTCCAATTAGGGTTTTTAACCAATCTTGTGCATTCAATAAGTTCATTTGTATCATTGGATTAACATTTAGGTCATTTTCGTACTCCTTAGGCATATTCTTGTCCAATTAGGGTTTTTAACCAATCTTGTGCATCCAATAGGTGTGTTTGTGTCATTGGATGATCAATTAGGTCATTTTCGTCCTCCCTAGGCTTATTCTTGTCCAATTAGGGTTTTTAACCAATCTTGTGCATCCAATAAGTTCATTTGTGTCATTGGGTGATCAATTAGGTCATTTTCGTCCTCCCTAGGCATATTCTTGTCTAACTAGGGTTTTTAACCAATCTTGTGCATCCAATAGGTGTGTTTGTGTCATTGGATGATCAATTAGGTCATTTTCGTCCTCCCTAGGCTTATTCTTGTCCAATTAGGGTTTTTAACCAATCTTGTGCATCCAATAGGTGTGTTTGTGTCATTGGATGATCAATTAGGTCATTTTCGTCCTCCCTAGGCTTATTCTTGTCCAATTAGGGTTTTTAACCAATCTTGTGCATCAAATAAGTTTGTTTTTGTCATTGAATTATTATTTAGGTCATTTTCGTCCTCCCTAGGCATATTCTTGTCCAATTAGGCTTTTTAACCAATCTTGTGCTTCCAATAGGTGTGTTTGTGTCATTGGATGATCAATTAGGTCATTTTCGTCCTCCCTAGGCTAATTCTTGTCCAATTAGGGTTTTTAACCAATCTTGTGCATCCAATAGGTGTGTTTGTGTCATTGGATGATCAATTAGGTTATTTTCGTCCTCCCTAGGCTTATTCTTGTCCAAT
The DNA here is from genome assembly GCA_037974775.1 of Cicer pinnatifidum. NCBI lineage: Eukaryota > Viridiplantae > Streptophyta > Magnoliopsida > Fabales > Fabaceae > Cicer > Cicer pinnatifidum. The sequence continues at coordinate 270,744 of JBBPBR010001861.1, read as the reverse complement.
TAGGGTTTTTAACCAATCTTGTGCATCCAATAAGTTGAGTTATGTCATTGGATTAACATTTAGGTCATTTTCGTTCTCCCTAGGCTTATTCTTGTCGAATTAGGATTTTTAACCAATCTTGTGCATCCAATAAGTTCATTTGTGTTATTGGATTAACATTTAGGTCATATTCGTTCTCCCTAGGCTTATTCTTGTCCAATTAGGGTTTTTAACCAATCTTGTGCTTCCAATAGGTGTGTTTGTTTCATTGGATGATCAATTAGGTCATTTTCGTCCTCCCTAGGCATATTCTTATCCAATTAGGGTTTTTAACCAATCTTGTGCATCCAATAGGTGTGTTTGTGTCATTGGATGATCAATTAGGTCATTTTCGTCCTCCCTAGGCTTATTCTTGCCCAATTAGGGTTTTTAACCAATCTTGTGCATCCAATAAGTTGAGTTGTGTCATTGGATTAACATTTAGGTCATTTTCGTCCTCCCTAGGCTTATTCTTGTCCAATTAGGGTTTTAACCAATCTTGTGCATCCAATAAGTTCATTTGTGTCATTGGATTAACATTTAGGTCATTTTCGTCTTCCCTAGGCATATTCTTGTCCAATTAGAGTTTTAGACCAATCTTGTGCATCTAATAGGTGTGTTTGTGTCATTGGATGATCAATTAGGTTATTTCCGTCCTCCCTAGGCTAATTCTTTTCCAATAAGGGTTTTTAACTAATCTTGTGCATCCAATAAGTTCATTTGTGTCATTGGATGATCAATTAGGTCATTTTCGTCCTCCCTAGGCATATTCTTGTCCAATTAGGGTTTTTAACCAATCTTGTGCATCCAATAGGTGTGTTTGTGTCATTGGATGATCAATTAGGTCATTTTCGTCCTCCCTAGGCTTATTCTTGTCCAATTAGGGTTTTTAACCAATCTTGTGCATCCAATAGGTGTGTTTGTGTCATTGGATGATCAATTAGGTCATTTTCGTCCTCCCTAGGCTTATTCTTGTCCAATTAGGGTTTTTAACTAATCTTGTGCATCCAATAGGTGTGTTTGTGTCATTGGATGATCAATTAGGTCATTTTTATCCTCCCTAGGCTTATTCTTGTCCAATTAGGATTTTTAACCAATCTTGTGCATCCAATAGGTGTGTTTGTGTCATTGGATGATCAATTAGGTCATTTTCGTCCTCCCTAGGCTTATTCTTGTCCAATTAGGGTTTTTAACCAATCTTGTGGATCCAATAAGTTTGTTTGTGTCATTGAATTAATATTTAGGTCATTTTCGTCCTCCCTAGGCATATTCTTGTCCAATTAGGGTTATTAACCAATCTTGTGCATCCAATAGTCGTGTTTGTGTCATTGGATGATCAATTAGGTCATTTTCGTCCTCCCTAGGCTTACTCTTGTCCAATTAGGGTTTTTAACCAATCTTGTGCATCCAATAACTTTGTTTGTGTCATTGAATTAATATTTAGGTCATTTTCGTCCTCCCTAGGCATATTCTTGTCCAATTAGGGTTTTTAACCAATCTTGTGCATCCAATAGGTGTGTTTGTGTCATTGGATGATCAATTAGGTCATTTTCGTCATCCCTAGGCTTATTCTTGTCCAATTAGGGTTTTTAACCAATCTTGTGCATCCAATAGGTGTGTTTGTGTCATTGGAAGATCAATTAGGTCATTTTCGTCCTCCCTAGGCATATTCTTGTCCAATTAGGGTTTTTAACCAATCTTGTGCATCCAATAAGTTCATTTGTGTCATTGGATGATCAATTAGGTCATATTCGTCCTCCCTAGGCATATTCTTGTCCAACTTGGGTTTTAAACCAATCTTGTGAATCCAATAGGTGTGTTTGTGTCATTGGATGATCAATTAGGTCATTTTCGTCCTCCATAGTCTTAGTCTTGTCCAATTAGGGTTTTTAACCAATCTTGAGCATCCAATAGGTGTGTTTGTGTCATTGGATGATCAATTAGGTCATTTTCGTCCTCCCTAGGCTTATTCTTGTCCAATTAGGGTTTTTAACCAATCTTGTGCATCCAATAGGTGTGTTTGTGTCATTGGATGATCAATTAGGTCATTTATGTCCTCCCTAGGCTTATTCTTGTCCAATTAGGGATTTTAACCAATCTTGTGCATCCAATAAGTTCATTTGTGTCATTGGATTAACATTTAGGTCATTTTCGTCCTCCCTAGGCATATTTTTGTCCAAATAGGGTTTTTAACCAATCTTGTGCTTCCAATAGGTGTGTTTGTGTCATTGGATGATCAATTAGGTCATTTTCGTCCTCCCTAGGCTTATTCTTGTCCAATTAGGGTTTTTAACCAATCTTGTGCATCCAATAAGTTCATTTGTGTCATTAGATTAACATTTAGGTCATTTTCGTCCTCCTTAGGCATATTCTTGTTCAATTAGGGTTTTTAACCAATCTTGTGCATCCAATAGGTGTGTTTGTGTCATTGGATGATCAATTATGTCATTTTCATCCTCCCTAGGCTTATTCTTGTTCAATTAGGGTTTTTAACCAATCTTGTGCATCCAATAAGTTCATTTGTGTCATTGGATGATCAATTTGGTCATTTACGTCCTCCCTGGGCTTATTCTTGTCCAATTAGGGTTTTTAACCAATCTTGTGCATCCAATAGGTGTGTTTGTGTCATTGGATGATCAATTACGTCATTTTGATCCTCACTAGGCTTATTCTTGTCCAATTAGAGTTTTTAACCAATCTTGTGCATCCAATAGGTTTGTTTGTGTCATTGGATGATCAATTTGGTCATTTTCGTCCTCCCTGGGCTTATTCTTGTCCAATTAGGGTTTTGAACCAATCTTGTGCATCCAATAGGTGTGTTTGTGTCATTGGATGATCAATTACGTCATTTTGATCCTCCCTAGGCTTATTCTTGTCCAATTAGGGTTTTTAACCAATCTTGTGCATCCAATACGTGTGTTTGTGTCATTGGATGATCAATTACGTCATTTTGATCCTCCCTAGGCTTATTCTTGTCCAATTAGGGTTTTTAACCAATCTTGTGCATCCAATAGGTGTGTTTGTGTCATTGGATGATCAATTAGGTCATTTTTGTTCCCCCTAGGTTTATTCTTGTTCAATTAGGGTTTTTAACCAATCTTGTGCATCCAATAGGTTTGTTTGTGTCATTGGATTAACATTTAGGTCATTTTCGTCCTCCCTAGGCTTATTCTTGTCCAATTAAGGTTTTTAACCAATCTTGTGCATCCAATAGGTGTGTTTGTGTCATTGGATGATCAATTAGGTCATTTTCGTCCTCCCTAGGCTTATTCTTGTCCACTTAGGGTTTTTAACCAATCTTGTGCATCCAATAAGTTCATTTGTGTCATTAGATTAACATTTAGGTCATTTTCGTCCTCCTTAGGCATATTCTTGTTCAATTAGGGTTTTTAACCAATCTTGTGCATCCAATAGGTGTGTTTGTGTCATTGGATGATCAATTAGGTCATTTTCGTCCTCCAGAAGCTTATTCTCGACCAATTAGGGTTTTTAACCAATCTTGTGCTTACAATAGGTTCATTTGTGTCATTGGATTAACATTTAGGTCATTTTCGTCCTCCCTAGTCGTATTCTTATCCAATTAGGGTTTTTAACCAATCTTGTGCATCCAATAGGTGTGTTTGTGTCATTGGATGATCAATAAGGTCATTTTAATCCTCCCTAGGCTTATTCTTGTCGAATTTGGGTTTTTAACCAATCTTGTGCATCCAATAAGTTCATTTGTGTCATTGGATTAACATTTAGGTCATTTTCGTCCTCCCTAGGCATATTCTTGTCCAATTAAGGTTTTTAACCAATCTTGAGCATCCAATAGGTGTGTTTGTGTCATTAGATGATCAATTAGGTCATTTTCGTCCTCCCTAGGCTTATTCTTGTTCAATTAGGGTTTTTAACCAATCTTGTGCATCCAATAGGTTTGTTTGTGTCATTGGATGATCAATTTGGTCATTTTCGTCCTCCTTGGGCCTATTCTTGTCCAATTAGGGTTTTTAACCAATCTTGTGCATCCGATAGGTGTGTTTGTGTCATTGGATGATCAATTACGTCATTTTGATCCTCCCTAGGCTTATTCTTGTCCAATTAGGGTATTTAACCAATCTTGTGCATCCAATAGGTGTGTTTGTGTCATTGGATGATCAATTAGGTAATTTTCGTCCTCCCTAAGCTTATTCTTGTTCAATTAGGGTTTTTAACCAATCTTGTGCATCCAATAGGTTTGTTTGTGTCATTGGGTGATCAATTTGGTCATTTTCGTCCTCCCTAGGCTTATTCTTGTCCAATTAGGGTTTTTAACCAATCTTGTGCATCCAATAGTTGTGTTTATGTCATTGGATGATCAATTAGGTCATTTTCGTCCTCCCTAGGCTTATTCTTGTTCAATTAGGGTTTTTAACCAATCTTGTGCATCCAATAAGTTCATTTGTGTCATTGGATGATTAATTTGGTCATTTTCGTCCTCGCTGGGCTTATTCTTGTCCAATTAGGGTTTTTAACCAATCTTGTGCATCCAATAAGTTCATTTGTGTCATTGAATTAACATTTAGGTCATTTTCGTCCTCCCTAGTCATATTCTTATCCAATTAGGGTTTTTAACCAATCTAGTGCATCCAATAGGTGTGTTTGTGTCATTGGATGATCAATTACGTCATTTTGATCCTCCCTAGGCTTATTCTTGTCCAATTAGGGTTTTTAACCAATCTTGTGCCTCCAATAGGTGTGTTTCTGTCATTGGATGATCTATTAGGTCATTTTCGTCCCCCCTAGGCTTATTCTTGTTCAATTAGGGTTTTTAACCAATCTTGTGCATCCAATAGGTTTGTTTGTGTCATTGGATTAACATTTAGGTCATTTTCGTCCTCCCTAGGCTTATTCTTGTCCAATTAAGGTTTTTAACCAATCTTGTGCATCCAATAGGTGTGTTTGTGTCATTGGATGATCAATTAGGTCATTTTCGTCCTCCCTAGGCTTATTCTTGTCCACTTAGGGTTTTTAACCAATCTTGTGCATCCAATAAGTTCATTTGTGTCATTAGATTAACATTTAGGTCATTTTCGTCCTCCTTAGGCATATTCTTGTTCAATTAGGGTTTTTAACCAATCTTGTGCATCCAATAGGTGTGTTTGTGTCATTGGATGATCAATTAGGTCATTTTCGTCCTCCAGAAGCTTATTCTCGACCAATTAGGGTTTTTAACCAATCTTGTGCTTACAATAGGTTCATTTGTGTCATTGGATTAACATTTAGGTCATTTTCGTCCTCCCTAGTCGTATTCTTATCCAATTAGGGTTTTTAACCAATCTTGTGCATCCAATAGGTGTGTTTGTGTCATTGGATGATCAATAAGGTCATTTTAATCCTCCCTAGGCTTATTCTTGTCGAATTTGGGTTTTTAACCAATCTTGTGCATCCAATAAGTTCATTTGTGTCATTGGATTAACATTTAGGTCATTTTCGTCCTCCCTAGGCATATTCTTGTCCAATTAAGGTTTTTAACCAATCTTGAGCATCCAATAGGTGTGTTTGTGTCATTAGATGATCAATTAGGTCATTTTCGTCCTCCCTAGGCTTATTCTTGTCCAATTAGGGTTTTTAACCAATCTTGTGCATCCAATAGGTGTGTTTGTGTCATTGGATGATCAATTAAGTCATTTTGATCCTTACTAGGCTTATTCTTGTCCAATTAGGGTTTTTAACCAATCTTGTGCATCCAATAAGTTCATTTGTGTCATTGGATTAACATTTAGGTCATTTTCGTTCTCCCTAGGCATATTCTTGTCCAATTAGGGTTTTTAACCAATCTTGAGCATCCAATAGGTGTGTTTGTGTCATTGGATGATCAATTAGGTCATTTTCGTCCTCCTTAAGCATATTCTTGTTCAATTAGGGTTTTTAACCAATCTTGTGCATCCAATATGTTTGTTTGTGTCATTGGATGATCCATTAGGTCATTTTCTTCCTCCCTAGACTTATTCTTGTCCAATTAGGGTTTTTAACCAATCTTGTGCATCCAATAGGTGTGTTTGTGTCATTGGATGATCAATTATGTCATTTTCGTCCTCCCTAGGCTTATTCTTGTTCAATTAGGGTTTTTAACCAATCTTGTGCATCCAATAGGTTTGTTTGTGTCATTGGATGATCAATTTGGTCATTTTCGTCCTCCCTGGGCTTATTCTTGTCCAATTAGGGTTTTTAACCAATCTTGTGCATCCAATAGGTGTGTTTGTGTCATTGGATGATCAATTACGTCATTTTGATCCTCCCTAGGCTTATTCTTGTCCAATTAGGGTTTTTAACCAATCTTGTGCATCCAATAGGTGTGTTTGTGTCATTGGATGATCAATTAGGTCATTTTTGTTCCCCCTAGGCTTATTCTTGTTCAATTAGGGTTTTTAACCAATCTTGTGCATCCAATAGGTTTGTTTGTGTCATTGGATTAACATTTAGGTCATTTTCGTCCTCCCTAGGCTTATTCTTGTCCAATTAAGGTTTTTAACCAATCTTGTGCATCCAATAGGTGTGTTTGTGTCATTGGATGATCAATTAGGTCATTTTCATCCTCCCTAGGCTTATTCTTGTCCAATTAGGGTTTTTAACCAATCTTGTGCATCCAATAAGTTCATTTGTGTCATTAGATTAACATTTAGGTCATTTTCGTCCTCCTTAGGCATATTCTTGTTCAATTAGGGTTTTTAACCAATCTTGTGCATCCAATAGGTGTGTTTGTGTCATTGGATGATCAATTATGTCATTTTCATCCTCCCTAGGCTTATTCTTGTTCAATTAGGGTTTTTAACCAATCTTGTGCATCCAATAAGTTCATTTGTGTCATTGGATGATCAATTTGGTCATTTACGTCCTCCCTGGGCTTATTCTTGTCCAATTAGGGTTTTTAACCAATCTTGTGCATCCAATAGGTGTGTTTGTGTCATTGGATGATCAATTACGTCATTTTGATCCTCACTAGGCTTATTCTTGTCCAATTAGAGTTTTTAACCAATCTTGTGCATCCAATAGGTTTGTTTGTGTCATTGGATGATCAATTTGGTCATTTTCGTCCTCCCTGGGCTTATTCTTGTCCAATTAGGGTTTTTAACCAATCTTGTGCATCCAATAGGTGTGTTTGTGTCATTGGATGATCAATTACGTCATTTTGATCCTCCCTAGGCTTATTCTTGTCCAATTAAGGTTTTTAACCAATCTTGTGCATCCAATAGGTGTGTTTGTGTCATTGGATGATCAATTAGGTCATTTTCGTCCTCCCTAGGCTTATTCTTGTCCAATTAGGGTTTTTAACCAATCTTGTGCATCCAATAGGTGTGTTTGTGTTATTGGATGATCAATTAGGTCATTTTCATCCTCCCTAGGCTTATTCTTGTCCAATTAGGGTTTTTAACCAATCTTGTACATCCAATAGGTGTGTTTGTGTCATTGGATGATCAATTAGGTCATTTTCGTCCTCCCTAGGCATATTCTTGTCCAATTAGGGTTTTTAACCAATCTTGTGCATCCAATAGGTGTGTTTGTGTCATTGGATGATCAATTAGGTCATTTTCGTCCTCCCTAGGCTTATTCTTGTCCAATTAGGGTTTTTAACCAATCTTGTGCATCCAATACGTTCATTTGTGTCATTGGATTAACATTTTGGTCATTTTCGTCCTCCCTAGGCATATTCTTGCTCATTTAGAGTTTTAGACCAATCTTGTGCATCCAATAGGTGTGTTTGTGTCATTGGATGATCAATTAGGTAATTTTCGTCCTCCCAAAGCTTATTCTTGTCCAATTAGGGTTTTTAACTAATCTTGTGCATCCAATAAGTTCATTTGTGTCATTGGATGATCAATTAGGTCATTTTCGTCCTCCCTAGGCATATTCTTGTCCAATTAGGGTTTTTAACCAATCTTGTGCATCCAATAGGTGTGTTTGTGTCATTGGATGATCAATTAGGTCATTTTCGTCCTCCCTAGGCTTATTCTTGTCCAATTAGGGTTTTTAACCAAAGTTGTGCTTCCAATAAGTTCATTTGTGTCATTGGATGATCAATTAGGTCATTTTCGTCCTCCCTAGGCTTATTCTTGTCCAATTAGGGTTTTTAACCAATCTTGTGCATCCAATAGGTGTGTTTGTGTCATTGGATGATCAATTACGTCATTTTGATCCTCCCTAGGCTTATTCTTGTCCAATTAGGGTATTTAACCAATCTTGTGCATCCAATAGGTGTGTTTGTGTCATTGGATGATCAATTAGGTCATTTTCGTCCTCCCTAGGCTTATTCTTGTTCAATTAGGGTTTTTAACCAATCTTGTGCATCCAATAAGTTCATTTGTGTCATTGGATGATCAATTTGGTCATTTTCCTCCTCCCTGGGCTTATTCTTGTCCAATTAGGGTATTTAACCAATCTTGTGCATCCAATAGGTGTGTTTATGTCATTGGATGATCAATTAGGTCATTTTCGTCCTCCCGAAGCTTATTCTCGACCAATTAGGGTTTTTAACCAATCTTGTGCTTCCAATAGGTTCATTTGTGTCATTGGATTAACATTTAGGTCATTTTCGTCCTCCCTAGTCGTATTCTTATCCAATTAGGGTTTTTAACCAATCTTGTGCATCCAATAGGTGTGTTTGTGTCATTGGATGATCAATAAGGTCATTTTAATCCTCCCTAGGCTTATTCTTGTCGAATTAGGGTTTTTAACCAATCTTGTGCATCCAATAAGTTCATTTGTGTCATTGGATTAACATTTAGGTCATTTTCGTCCTCCCTAGGCATATTCTTGTCCAATTAAGGTTTTTAACCAATCTTGAGCATCCAATAGGTGTGTTTGTGTCATTAGATGATCAATTAGGTCATTTTCGTCCTCCCTAGGCTTATTCTTGTCCAATTAGGGTTTTTAACCAATCTTGTGCATCCAATAGGTGTGTTTGTGTCATTGGATGATCAATTAAGTCATTTTGATCCTTACTAGGCTTATTCTTGTCCAATTAGGGTTTTTAACCAATCTTGTGCATCCAATAAGTTCATTTGTGTCATTGGATTAACATTTAGGTCATTTTCGTTCTCCCTAGGCATATTCTTGTCCAATTAGGGTTTTTAACCAATCTTGAGCATCCAATAGGTGTGTTTGTGTCATTGGATGATCAATTAGGTCATTTTCGTCCTCCTTAAGCATATTCTTTTTCAATTAGGGTTTTTAACCAATCTTGTGCATCCAATATGTTTGTTTGTGTCATTGGATGATCCATTAGGTCATTTTCTTCCTCCCTAGACTTATTCTTGTCCAATTAGGGTTTTTAACCAATCTTGTGCATCCAATAGGTGTGTTTGTGTCATTGGATGATCTATTAGGTCATTTTCGTCCCCCCCTAGGCTTATTCTTGTTCAATTAGGGTTTTTAACCAATCTTGTGCATCCAATAGGTTTGTTTGTGTCATTTGATTAACATTTAGGTCATTTTCGTCCTCCTTAGGAATATTCTTGTTCAATTAGGGTTTTTAACCAATCTTGTGCATCCAATAGGTGTGTTTGTGTCATTGGATGATCAATTAGGTCATTTTCGTCCTCCCTAGGTTTATTTTTGTCCAATTAGGGTTTTTAACCAATCTTGTGCATCCAATAAGTTCATTTGTGTCATTGGAATTAACATTTAGGTCATTTTCGTCCTCCTTAGGCATATTCTTGTTCAATTAGGGTTTTTAAGCAATCTTGTGCATCCAATTGGTGTGTTTGTGTCATTGGAAGATCAATTAGGTCATTTTCGTCCTCCCTAGGCATATTCTTGTTCAATTAGGGTTTTTAACCAATCTTGTGCATCCAATAGGTTTGTTTGTGTCATTGGATGATCAATTTGGTCATTTTCGTCCTCCCTAGGCTTATTCTTGTCCAATTAGGGTTTTTAACCAATCTTGTGCATCCAATAGGTGTGTTTGTGTCATTGGATGATCAATAAGGTCATTTTCGTCCTCCCTAGGCTTATTCTTGTCCTATTAGGGTTTTTAACCAATCTTGTGTATCCAATAGGTGTGTTTGTGTCATTGGATTATCAATTAGGTCCTTTTCGTCCTCCCTAGGCTTATTCTTGTCCAAATAGGGTTTTTAACCAATCTTGTGCATCCAATAAGTTCATTTGTGTCAATGGATGATCAATTAGGTCATTTTTGTCCTCCCTAGGCATATTCTTGTCGAACTAGGGTTTTAAACCAATCTTGTGCATCCAATAGGTGTGTTTGTGTCATTGGATGATCAATTATGTCATTTTCGTCCTCCCTAGGCATATTCTTGTCCAACTAGGGTTTTTAACCAATCTTGTGCATCCAATAGGTGTGTTTGTGTCATTGGATGATCAATTAGGTCATTTTCGTCCTCACTAGGCTTATTCTTGTCCTATTAGGGTTTTTAACCAATCTTGTGTATCCAATAGGTGTGTTTGTGTCATTGGATTATCAATTAGGTCCTTTTCGTCCTCCCTAGGCTTATTCTTGTCCAAATAGGGTTTTTAACCAATCTTGTGCATCCAATAAGTTCATTTGTGTCAATGGATGATCAATTAGGTCATTTTCGTCCTCCCTAGGCATATTCTTGTCGAACTAGGTTTTTAAACCAATCTTGTGCATCCAATAGGTGTGTTTGTGTCATTGGATGATCAATTAGGTCATTTTCGTCCTCCCTAGGCATATTCTTGTCCAACTAGGGTTTTTAACCAATCTTGTGCATCCAATAGGTGTGTTTGTGTCATTGGATGATCAATTAGGTCATTTTCGTCCTCACTAGGCTTATTCTTGTCCAATTAGGGTTTTTAACCAATCTTGTGCATCCAATAACTTTGTTTGTGTCATTGAATTAATATTTAGGTCATTTTCATCCTCCCTAGGCATATTCTTGTCCAATTAGGGTTTTTAACCAATCTTGTGCATCCAATAGGTGTGTTTGTGTCATTGGATGATCAATTAGGTCATTTTCGTCCTCCCTAGGCATATTCTTGTCCAATTAGGGTTTTTAACCAATCTTGTGCATCCAATAGGTGTGTTTGTGTCATTGGATGATCAATTAGGTCATTTTCGTCCTCCCTAGGCTTATTCTTGTCCAATTAGGGTTTTTAAACAATCTTGTGCATCCAATAAGTTCATTAGTTTTCATTGGATGATCAATTAAGTCATTTTCGTCCTCCCTAGGCATGTTCTTGTCCAACTAGGGTTTTTAACCAATCTTGTGCATCCAATAGGTGTGTTTGTGTCATTGGATGATCAATTAGATCATATTCGTCCTCCCTAGGCATATTCTTGTCCAATTAGGGTTTTTAACCAATCTTGTGCATCCAATAACTTTGTGTGTGTCATAGAATTAATATTTAGGTCATTTTCGTCCACCCTTGGCATATTCTTGTCCAATTAGGGTTTTTAACCAATCTTGTGCATCCAATAGGTGTGTTTGTGTCATTGGATGATCAATTAGGTCATTTTCGTCCTCCCTAGGCTTATTCTTGTCCAATTAGGGTTTCTAACATATCTTGTGCATGCAATAACTTTGTTTGTGTCATTGAATTAATATTTAGGTCATTTTCGTCCTCCCTAGGCATATTCTTGTCCAATTAGGGTTTTTAACCAATCTTGTGCATCCAATAGGTGTGTTTGTGTCATTGGATGATCAATTAGGTCATTTTCGTCCTCCCTAGGCTTATTCTTGTCCAATTAGGGTTTTTAACCAATCTTGTGCATCCAATAAGTTGAGTTGTGTCATTGGATTAACATTTAGGTCATTTTCGTTCTCCCTAGGATTATTCTTGTCCAATTTGGGTTTTTAACAAATCTTGTGCATCCAATAAGTTCATTTGAGTTATTGGATTAACATTTAGGTCATATTCGTCCTCCCTAGGCATATTCTTGTCAAATTAGGGTTTTTAACCAATCTTGTGCATCCAATAGGTGTGTTTGTGTCATTGGATGATCAATTAGGTCATTTTCGTCCTCCCTAGGCATATTCTTGTCAAGTTAGGGTTTTTAACCAATCTTGTGCATCCAATAGGTGTGTTTGTGTCATTGGATGATCAATTAGGTCATTTTCGTCCTCCCTAGGCATATTCTTGTCCAATTAGGGTTTTTAACCAATCTTGTGCATCCAATAGGTGTGTTTGTGTCATTGGATGATCAATTAGGTCATTTTCGTCATTCCTAGGCTTATTCTTGTCCAATTAGGGTTTTTAACCAATCTTGTGCATCCAATAAGTTCATTTGTGTCATTGGATGATCAATTAGGTCATTTTCGTCCTCCCTAGGCATATTCTTGTCCAACTAGGGTTTTAAACCAATCTTGTGCATCCGATAGGTGTGTTTGTGTCATTGGATGATCAATTAGGTCGTTTTCGTCCTCCCTAAGCTAATTCTTGTCCAATTAGGGTTTTTAACCAATCTTGTGCATCCAGTAGGTGTGTTTGTGTCATTGGATGATCAATTAGGTCATTTTCGTCCTCCCTAGGCTTATTCTTGTCCAATTGGGGTTTTTAACCAATCTTGTGAATCCAATAACTTTGTTTGTGTGATTGAATTAATATTTAGGTCATTTTCATCCTCCCTAGGCATATTCTTGTCCAATTAGGGTTTTTAACCAATCTTGTGCGTCCAATAGGTGTGATTGTGTCATTGGATGATCAATAAGGTCATTTTCATCCTCCCTAGGCTTATTCTTGTACAATTAGGGTTTATAACCAATCTTGTGCATCCAATAACTTTGTTTGTGTCATTGAATTAATATTTAGGTCATTTTCGTCCTCCCTAGGCATATTCTTGTCCAATTAGGGTTTTTAACCAATCTTGTGCATCCAATAGGTGTGTTTGTGTCATTGGATGATCAATTAGGTCATTTTCGTCCTCCCTAGGCTTATTCTTGTCCAATTAGGGTTTTTAACCAATCTTGTGCATCCAATAAGTTGAGTTGTGTCATTGGATTAACATTTAGGTCATTTTCATTCTCCCTAGGCTTATTATTGTCGAATTAGGTTTTTAACCATTCTTGTGCATCCAATAAGTTTATTTGTGTCATAGGATGATCAATCAGGTCATTTTCCTCCTCCCTAGGCTTATTCTTGTCCAATTAGGGTCTTTAACCAATCTTGTGCATCCAATAACTTTGTTTGTGTCATTGAATTAATATTTAGGTCATTTTCGTCCTCCCTAGGCATATTCTTGTCCAATTAGGGTTTTTAACCAATCTTGTGCATCCAATAGGTGTGTTTGTGTCATTGGATGATCAATTAGGTCATTTTCGTCCTCCCTAGGCTTATTCTTGTCCAATTAGGGTTTTTAACCAATCTTGTGCATCCAATAAGTTCATTTGTGTCATTGGATTAACATTTAGGTCATTTTCGTCCTCCCTAGGCATATTCTTGTCCAATTAGGGTTTTTTATCAATCTTGTGCTTCCAATAGGTGTGTCTGTGTCATTGGATGATCAATTAGGTCATTTTCGTCCTCCCTAGGCTTATTCTTCTCCAATTAGGGTTTTTAACCAATCTTGTGCATCCAATAAGTTTGTTTGTTTCATTGAATTAATATTTAGGTCATTTTCGTCCTCCCTAGGCATATTCTTGTCCAATTAGGGTTTTTAACCAATCTTGTGCATCCAATAGGTGTGTTTGTGTCATTGGATGATCAATTAGGTCATTTTCGTCCTCCCTAGGCTTATTCTTGTCCAATTAGGGTTTTTAACCAAAGTTGTGCTTCCAATAAGTTCATTTGTGTCATTGGATGATCAATTAGGTCATTTTCGTCCTCCCTAGGCTTATTCTTGTCCAATTAGGGTTTTTAACCAATCTTGTGCATCCAATAGGTGTGTTTGTGTCATTGGATGATCAATTACGTCATTTTGATCCTCCCTAGGCTTATTCTTGTCCAATTAGGGTATTTAACCAATCTTGTGCATCCAATAGGTGTGTTTGTGTCATTGGATGATCAATTAGGTAATTTTCGTCCTCCCTAAGCTTATTCTTGTTCAATTAGGGTTTTTAACCAATCTTGTGCATCCAATAGGTTTGTTTGTGTCATTGGGTGATCAATTTGGTCATTTTCGTCCTCCCTAGGCTTATTCTTGTCCAATTAGGGTTTTTAACCAATCTTGTGCATCCAATAGTTGTGTTTATGTCATTGGATGATCAATTAGGTCATTTTCGTCCTCCCTAGGCTTATTCTTGTTCAATTAGGGTTTTTAACCAATCTTGTGCATCCAATAAGTTCATTTGTGTCATTGGATGATCAATTTGGTCATTTTCGTCCTCCCTGGGCTTATTCTTGTCCAATTAGGGTATTTAACCAATCTTGTGCATCCAATAGGTGTGTTTGTGTCATTGGATAATCAATTAGGTCATTTTCGTCCTCCCTAGGCTTATTCTTGTTCAATTAGGGTTTTTAACCAATCTTGTGCATCCAATAGGTTTGTTTGTGTCATTGGATGATCAATTTGGTCATTTTCGTCCTCCCTGGGCTTATTCTTGTCCAATTAAGGTTTTTAACCAATCTTGTGCATCCAATAGGTGTGTTTGTGTCATTGGATGATCAATTACGTCATTTTGATCCTCCCTAGGCTTATTCTTGTCCAATTAGGGTTTTTAACCAATCTTGTGCATCCAATACGTGTGTTTGTGTCATTGGATGATCAATTACGTCATTTTGATCCTCCCTAGGCTTATTCTTGTCCAATTAGGGTTTTTAACCAATCTTGTGCATCCAATAGGTGTGTTTGTGTCATTGGATGATCAATTAGGTCATTTTTGTTCCCCCTAGGTTTATTCTTGTTCAATTAGGGTTTTTAACCAATCTTGTGCATCCAATAGGTTTGTTTGTGTCATTGGATTAACATTTAGGTCATTTTCGTCCTCCCTAGGCTTATTCTTGTCCAATTAAGGTTTTTAACCAATCTTGTGCATCCAATAGGTGTGTTTGTGTCATTGGATGATCAATTAGGTCATTTTCGTCCTCCCTAGGCTTATTCTTGTCCACTTAGGGTTTTTAACCAATCTTGTGCATCCAATAAGTTCATTTGTGTCATTAGATTAACATTTAGGTCATTTTCGTCCTCCTTAGGCATATTCTTGTTCAATTAGGGTTTTTAACCAATCTTGTGCATCCAATAGGTGTGTTTGTGTCATTGGATGATCAATTAGGTCATTTTCGTCCTCCAGAAGCTTATTCTCGACCAATTAGGGTTTTTAACCAATCTTGTGCTTCCAATAGGTTCATTTGTGTCATTGGATTAACATTTAGGTCATTTTCGTCCTCCCTAGTCGTATTCTTATCCAATTAGGGTTTTTAACCAATCTTGTGCATCCAATAGGTGTGTTTGTGTCATTGGATGATCAATAAGGTCATTTTAATCCTCCCTAGGCATATTCTTGTCGAATTAGGGTTTTTAACCAATCTTGTGCATCCAATAAGTTCATTTGTGTCATTGGATTAACATTTAGGTCATTTTCGTCCTCCCTAGGCATATTCTTGTCCAATTAAGGTTTTTAACCAATCTTGAGCATCCAATAGGTGTGTTTGTGTCATTAGATGATCAATTAGGGTCATTTTCGTCCTCCCTAGGCTTATTCTTGTCCAATTAGGGTTTTTAACCAATCTTGTGCATCCAATAGGTGTGTTTGTGTCATTGGATGATCAATTACGTCATTTTGATCCTCCATAGGCTTATTGTTGTCCAATTAGGGTATTTAACCAATCTTGTGCATCCAATAGGTGTGTTTGTGTCATTGGATGATCAATTAGGTCATTTTCGTCCTCCCTAGGCTTATTCTTGTTCAATTAGGGTTTTTAACCAATCTTGTGCATCCAATAAGTTCATTTGTGTCATTGGATGATCAATTTGGTCATTTTCGTCCTCCCTGGGCTTATTCTTGTCCAATTAGGGTATTTAACCAATCTTGTGCATCCAATAGGTGTGTTTGTGTCATTGGATAATCAATTAGGTCATTTTCGTCCTCCCTAGGCTTATTCTTGTTCAATTAGGGTTTTTAACCAATCTTGTGCATCCAATAGGTTTGTTTGTGTCATTGGGTGATCAATTTGGTCATTTTCGTCCTCCCTAGGCTTATTCTTGTCCAATTAGGGTTTTTAACCAATCTTGTGCATCCAATAGTTGTGTTTATGTCATTGGATGATCAATTAGGTCATTTTCGTCCTCCCTAGGCTTATTCTTGTTCAATTAGGGTTTTTAACCAATCTTGTGCATCCAATAAGTTCATTTGTGTCATTGGATGATCAATTTGGTCATTTTCGTCCTCCCTGGGCTTATTCTTGTCCAATTAGGGTTTTTAACCAATCTTGTGCATCCAATAGGTGTGTTTGTGTCATTGGATGATCAATTACGTCATTTTGATCCTCCCTAGGCTTATTCTTGTCCAATTAGAGTTTTTAACCAATCTTGTGCATCCAATAGGTTTGTTTGTGTCATTGGATGATCAATTTGGTCATTTTCGTCCTCCCTGGGCTTATTCTTGTCCAATTAGGGTTTTTAACCAATCTTGTGCATCCAATAGGTGTGTTTGTGTCATTGGATGATCAATTACGTCATTTTGATCCTCCCTAGGCTTATTCTTGTCCAATTAAGGTTTTTAACCAATCTTGTGCATCCAATAGGTGTGTTTGTGTCATTGGATGATCAATTAGGTCATTTTCGTCCTCCCTAGGCTTATTCTTGTCCAATTAGGGTTTTTAACCAATCTTGTGCATCCAATAGGTGTGTTTGTGTCATTGGATGATCAATTAGGTCATTTTCGTCCTCCCGAGGCTTATTCTTGTCCACTAGGGTTTTTAACCAATCTTGTGCATCCAATAAGTTTGTTTGTTTCATTGAATTAATATTTAGGTCATTTTCGTCCTCCCTAGGCATATTCTTGTCCAATTAGGGTTTTTAACCAATCTTGTGCATCCAATAGGTGTGTTTGTGTCATTGGATGATCAATTAGGTCATTTTCGTCCTCCCTAGGCATATTCTTGTCCAATTAGGGTTTTTAACCAATCTTGTGCATCCAATAGGTGTGTTTGTGGCAATGGATGATCAATTTGGTCGTTTTCGTCCTCCCTAGGCTTATTCTTGTCCAATTAGGGTTTTTAACCAATCTTGTGCATCCAACAAGTTTGTTTATGTCATTGAATTAATATTTAGGTCATTTTCGTCCTCCCTAGGCATATTCTTGTCCAATTAGGGTTTTTAACCAATCTTGTGCATCCAATAGGTGTGTTTGTGTCATTGGATGATCAATTAGGTCATTTTCGTCCTCCCTAGGCACATTCTTGTCCAATTAGGGTTTTTAACCAATTTTGTGCATCCAATAAGTTTGTTTATGTCATTGAATTAATATTTAGGTCATTTTCGTCCTCCCTAGGAATATTCTTGTCCAATTAGGGTTTTTATCCAATCTTGTGCATCCAATAGGTGTGTTTGTGTCATTGGATGATCAATTAGGTCATTTTCGTCCTCCCTAGGCTTATTCTTGTCCAATTAGGGTTTTTAACCAATCTTGTGCATCCAATAAGTTTGTTTATGTCATTGAATTAATATTTAGGTCATTTTCGTCCTCCCTAGGCATATTCTTGTCCAATTAGGGTTTTTAACCAATCTTGTGCATCCAATAGGTGTGTTTGTGTCATTGGATGATCAATTAGGTCATTTTCGTCCTCCCTATGCATATTCTTGTCTAGTTAGGGTTTTTAACCAATCTTGTGCATCCAATAGGTGTGTTTGTGTCATTGGATGATCAATTAGGTCATTTTCGTCCTCCCTAGGCATATTCTTGTCCAATTAGGGTTTTTAACCAATCTTGTGCATCCAATAGGTGTGTTTGTGTCATTGGATGATCAATTAGGTCATTTTCGTCCTCCCTAGGCTTATTCTTGTCCAATTAGGGTTTTTAACCAATCTTGTGCATCCAATAGGTGTGTTTGTGTCATTGGATGATCAATTAGGTCGTTTTTGTCGTCCCTAGGCTTATTCTTGTCCAATTAGGGTTTTTAACCAATCTTGTGCATCCAATAGGTGTGTTTGTGTCATTGGATGATCAATTAGGTCAATTTCGTCCTACCTAGAATTATTCTTGTCAAATTAGGGTTTTTAATCAATCTTGTGCATCCAATAACTTTGTTTGTGTCATTGAATTAATATTTAGGTCATTTTCGTCCTCCCTAGGCATATTCTTGTCCAATTAGGGTTTTTAACCAATCTTGTGCATCCAATAGGTGTGTTTGTGTCATTGGATGATCAATTAGGTCATTTTCGTCCTACCTAGACTTATTCTTGTCAGATTAGGGTTTTTAATCAATCTTGTTCATCCAATAACTTTGTTTGTGTCATTGAATTAATATTTAGGTCATTTTCGTCCTCCCTAGGCATATTCTTGTCCAATTAGGGTTTTTAACCAATCTTGTGCATCCAATAGGTGTGTTTGTGTCATTGGATGATCAATTAGGTTATTTTCGTCCTTCCTAGGCTTACTCTTGTCCAATTAGGGTTTTTAACCAATGTTGTGCATCCAATAAGTTCATTTGTGTCATTGGATTAACATTTAGGTCATTTTCGTCCTCCCTAGGCATATTCTTGTCCAATTAGGGTTTTTAACCAATCTTGTGCATCCAATAGGTGTGTTTGTGTCATTGGATGATCAGTTAGGTCATTTTCGTCCTCCCTAGACTTATTCTTGTCAAATTAGGGTTTTTAATCAATCTTGTGCATCCAATAACTTTGTTTGTGTCATTGAATTAATATTTAGGTCATTTTCGTCCTCCCTAGGCATATTCTTGTCCAATTAGGGTTTTTAACCAATCTTGTGCATCCAATAGGTGTGTTTGTGTCATTGGATGATCAATTAGGTCATTTTCGTCCTCCCTAGGTTTATTCTTGTCCAATTAGGGTTTTTAACCAATCTTGTGCATCCAATAGGTGTGTTTGCGTCATTGGATGATCAATTAGGTCATTTTCGTCCTCCCTAGGTTTATTCTTGTCCAATTAGGGTTTTTAACCAATCTTGTGCATCCAATAGGTGTGTTTGAGTCATTGGATGATCAATTAGGTCATTTTCGTCCTCCCTAGGCTTATTCTTGCCCAATTAGGGTTTTTAACCAATCTTGTGCATCCAATAGGTGTGTTTGTGTCATTGGATGATCAATTAGGTCATTTTCGTCCTCCCTAGGCTTATTCTTGTCCAATTAGGGTTTTTAACCAATCTTGTGCATCCAATAACTTTGTTTGTGTCATTGAATTAATATTTAGGTCATTTTCGTCCTCCCTAGGCATATTCTTGTCCAATTAGGGTTTTTAACCAATCTTGTGCATCCAATAGGTGTGTTTGTGTCATTGGATGATCAATTAGGTCATTTTCGTTCCCCCTAGGCTTATTCTTGTCCAATTAGGGTTTTTCACCAATCTTGTGCATCCAATAACTTTGTTTGTGTCATTGAATTAATATTTAGGTCATTTTCGTCCTCCCTAGGCATATTCTTGTCCAATTAGGGTTTTTAACCAATCTTGTGCATCCAATAGGTGTGTTTGTGTCATTGGATGATCAATTAGGTCATTTTCGTCCTCCCTAGGCTTATTCTTGTCCAATTAGGGTTTTTAACCAATCTTGTGCATCCAATAACTTTGTTTGTGTCATTGAATTAATATTTAGGTCATTTTCGTCCTCCCTAGGCATATTCTTGTCCAATTAGGGTTTTTAACCAATCTTGTGCATCCAATAGGTGTGTTTGTGTCATTGGATGATCAATTAGGTCATTTTCGTCCTCCCTAGGCTTATTCTTGTCCAATTAGGGTTTTTAACCAATCTTGTTCATCCAATAGGTGTGTTTGTGTCAATGGATGATCAATTAGGTCGTTTTCGTCGTCCCTAGGCTTATTCATGTCCAATTAGGGTTTTTAACCAATCTTGTGCATCCAATAGGTGTGTTTGTGTCATTGGATGATCAATTAGGTCATTTTCGTCCTACCTAGACTTATTCTTGTCAAATTAGGGTTTTTAATCAATCTTGTGCATCCAATAACTTTGTTTGTGTCATTGAATTAATATTTAGGTCATTTTCGTCCTCCCTAGGCATATTCTTGTCCAATTAGGGTTTTTAACCAATCTTGTGCATCCAATAGGTGTGTTTGTGTCATTGGATGATCAATTAGGTCATTTTCGTCCTCCCTAGGCTTATTCTTGTCCAATTAGGGTTTTTAACCAATCCTTTGCATCCAATAGGTGTGTTTGTGTCATTGGATGATCAATTAGGTCATTTTCGTCCTCCCAAGGCTTATTCTTGTCCAATTAGGGTTTTTAACCAATCTTGTGCATCCAATAAGATCATTTGTGTCATTGGATTAACATTTAGGTCATTTTCGTCCTCCCTAGGCATATTCTTGTCCAATTAGGGTTTTTAACCAATCTTGTGCATCCAATAGGTGTGTTTGTGTCATTGGATGATCAATTTAGGTCATTTTCGTCCTCCCTAGGCTTATTCTTGTCCAATTAGGGTTTTTAACCAATCTTGTGCATCCAATAGGTGTGTTTGTGTCATTGGATGATCAATTAGGTCATTTTCGTCCTCCCTGGGCTTATTCTTGTCCAATTAGGGTTTTTAACCAATCTTGTGCATCCAATAGGTGTGTTTGTGTCATTGGATGATCAATTACGTCATTTTGATCCTCCCTAGGCTTATTCTTGTCCAATTAGGGTTTTTAACCAATCTTGTGCATCCAATAGGTGTGTTTGTGTCATTGGATGATCAATTAGGTCATTTTCGTCCCCCCTAGGCTTATTCTTGTTCAATTAAGGTTTTTAACCAATCTTGTGCATCCAATAGGTTTGTTTGTGTCATTGGATGAACATTTAGGTCATTTTCGTCCTCCCTAGGCTTATTCTTGTCCAATTAAGGTTTTTAACCAATCTTGTGCATCCAATAGGTGTATTTGTGTCATTGGATGATCAATTAGGTCATTTTCGTCCTCCCTAGGCTTATTCTTGTCCACTTAGGGTTTTTAACCAATCCTGTGCATCCAATAAGTTCATTTGTGTCATTAGATTAACATTTAGGTCATTTTCGTCCTCCTTAGGCATATTCTTGTTCAATTAGGGTTTTTAACCAATCTTGTGCATCCAATAGGTGTGTTTGTGTCATTGGATGATCAATTAGGTCATTTTCGTCCTCCCGAAGCTTATTCTCGACCAATTAGGGTTTTTAACCAATCTTGTGCTTCCAATAGGTTCATTTGTGTCATTGGATTAACATTTAGGTCATTTTCGTCCTCCCTAGTCGTATTCTTATCCAATTAGGGTTTTTAACCAATCTTGTGCATCCAATAGGTGTGTTTGTGTCATTGGATGATCAATAAGGTCATTTTAATCCTCCCTAGGCTTATTCTTGTCGAATTAGGGTTTTTAACCAATCTTGTGCATCCAATAAGTTCATTTGTGTCATTGGATTAACATTTAGGTCATTTTCGTCCTCCCTAGGCATATTCTTGTCCAATTAAGGTTTTTAACCAATCTTGAGCATCCAATAGGTGTGTTTGTGTCATTAGATGATCAATTAGGTCATTTTCGTCCTCCCTAGGCTTATTCTTGTCCAATTAGGGTTTTTAACCAATCTTGTGCATCCAATAGGTGTGTTTGTGTCATTGGATGATCAATTAAGTCATTTTGATCCTTACTAGGCTTATTCTTGTCCAATTAGGGTTTTTAACCAATCTTGTGCATCCAATAAGTTCATTTGTGTCATTGGATTAACATTTAGGTCATTTTCGTTCTCCCTAGGCATATTCTTGTCCAATTAGGGTTTTTAACCAATCTTGAGCATCCAATAGGTGTGTTTGTGTCATTGGATGATCAATTAGGTCATTTTCGTCCTCCTTAAGCATATTCTTTTTCAATTAGGGTTTTTAACCAATCTTGTGCATCCAATATGTTTGTTTGTGTCATTGGATGATCCATTAGGTCATTTTCTTCCTCCCTAGACTTATTCTTGTCCAATTAGGGTTTTTAACCAATCTTGTGCATCCAATAGGTGTGTTTGTGTCATTGGATGATCTATTAGGTCATTTTCGTCCCCCCCTAGGCTTATTCTTGTTCAATTAGGGTTTTTAACCAATCTTGTGCATCCAATAGGTTTGTTTGTGTCATTTGATTAACATTTAGGTCATTTTCGTCCTCCTTAGGAATATTCTTGTTCAATTAGGGTTTTTAACCAATCTTGTGCATCCAATAGGTGTGTTTGTGTCATTGGATGATCAATTAGGTCATTTTCGTCCTCCAGAAGCTTATTCTCGACCAATTAGGGTTTTTAACCAATCTTGTGCTTCCAATAGGTTCATTTGTGTCATTGGATTAACATTTAGGCCATTTTCGTCCTCCCTAGTCGTATTCTTATCCAATTAGGGTTTTTAACCAATCTTGTGCATCCAATAGGTGTGTTTGTGTCATTGGATGATCAATAAGGTCATTTTAATCATCCCTAGGCTTATTCTTGTCGAATTAGGGTTTTTAACCAATCTTGTGCATCCAATAAGTTCATTTGTGTCATTGGATTAACATTTAGGTCATTTTCGTCCTCCCTAGGCATATTCTTGTCCAATTAAGGTTTTTAACCAATCTTGAGCATCCAATAGGTGTGTTTGTGTCATTAGATGATCAATTAGGGTCATTTTCGTCCTCCCTAGGCTTATTCTTGTCCAATTAGGGTTTTTAACCAATCTTGTGCATCCAATAGGTGTGCTTGTGTCATTGGATGATCAATTACGTCATTTTGATCCTCCCTAGGCATATTCTTGTCCAATTAGGGTTTTTAACCAATCTTGAGCATCCAATAGGTGTGTTTGTGTCATTGGATGATCAATTAGGTCATTTTCGTCCTCCTTAAGCATATTCTTGTTCAATTAGGGTTTTTAACCAATCTTGTGCATCCAATATGTTTGTTTGTGTCATTGGATGATCCATTAGGTCATTTTTTTCCTCCCTAGACTTATTCTTGTCCAATTAGGGTTTTTAACCAATCTTGTGCATCCAATAGGTGTGTTTGTGTCATTGGATGATCTATTAGGTCATTTCCGTCCCCCCCTAGGCTTATTCTTGTTCAATTAGGGTTTTTAACCAATCTTGTGCATCCAATAGGTTTGTTTGTGTCATTGGATTAACATTTAGGTCATTTTCGTCCTCCCTAGGCTTATTCTTGTCCAATTAAGGTTTTTAACCAATCTTGTGCATCCAATAGGTGTGTTTGTGTCATTGGATGATCAATTAGGTCATTTTCGTCCTCCCTAGGCTTATTCTTGTCCACTTAGGGTTTTTAACCAATCTTGTGCATCCAATAAGTTCATTTGTGTCATTAGATTAACATTTAGGTCATTTTCGTCCTCCTTAGGCATATTCTTGTTCAATTAGGGTTTTTAACCAATCTTGTGCATCCAATAGGTGTGTTTGTGTCATTGGATGATCAATTAGGTCATTTTCGTCCTCCAGAAGCTTATTCTCGACCAATTAGGGTTTTTAACCAATCTTGTGCTTACAATAGGTTCATTTGTGTCATTGGATTAACATTTAGGTCATTTTCGTCCTCCCTAGTCGTATTCTTATCCAATTAGGGTTTTTAACCAATCTTGTGCATCCAATAGGTGTGTTTGTGTCATTGGATGATCAATAAGGTCATTTTAATCCTCCCTAGGCTTATTCTTGTCGAATTAGGGTTTTTAACCAATCTTGTGCATCCAATAAGTTCATTTGTGTCATTGGATTAACATTTAGGTCATTTTCGTCCTCCCTAGGCATATTCTTGTCCAATTAAGGTTTTTAACCAATCTTGAGCATCCAATAGGTGTGTTTGTGTCATTGGATGATCAATTAGGTCATTTTCGTCCTCCCTAGGCTTATTCTTGTTCAATTAAGGTTTTTAACAAATCTTGTGCATCCAATAGGTGTGTTTGTGTCATTGGATGATCAATTAGGTCATTTTCGTCCTCCCTAGGCTTATTCTTGTTCAATTATGGTTTTTAACCAAACTTGTGCATCCAATAGGTTTGTTTTTGTCATTGGATGATCAATTTGGTCATTTTCGTCCTCCCTGGGCTTATTCTTGTCCAATTAGGGTTTTTAACCAATCTTGTGCATCCAATAGGTGTGTTTGTGTCATTGGATGATCAATTACGTTATTTTGATCCTCCCTAGGCTTATTCTTGTCCAATAAGGGTTTTTAACCAATCTTGTGCATCCAATAGGTGTGTTTGTGTCATTGGATGATCAATAAGGTCATTTTAATCCTCCCTAGGCTTATTCTTGTCGAATTAGGGTTTTTAACCAATCTTGTGCATCCAATAAGTTCATTTGTGTCATTGGATTAACATTTAGGTCATTTTCGTCCTCCCTAGGCATATTCTTGTCCAATTAAGGTTTTTAACCAATCTTGAGCATCCAATAGGTGTGTTTGTGTCATTAGATGATCAATTAGGTCATTTTCGTCCTCCCTAGGCTTATTCTTGTCCAATTAGGGTTTTTAACCAATCTTGTGCATCCAATAGGTGTGTTTGTGTCATTGGATGATCAATTAAGTCATTTTGATCCTTACTAGGCTTATTCTTGTCCAATTAGGGTTTTTAACCAATCTTGTGCATCCAATAAGTTCATTTGTGTCATTGGATTAACATTTAGGTCATTTTCGTTCTCCCTAGGCATATTCTTGTCCAATTAGGGTTTTTAACCAATCTTGAGCATCCAATAGGTGTGTTTGTGTCATTGGATGATCAATTAGGTCATTTTCGTCCTCCTTAAGCATATTCTTTTTCAATTAGGGTTTTTAACCAATCTTGTGCATCCAATATGTTTGTTTGTGTCATTGGATGATCCATTAGGTCATTTTCTTCCTCCCTAGACTTATTCTTGTCCAATTAGGGTTTTTAACCAATCTTGTGCATCCAATAGGTGTGTTTGTGTCATTGGATGATCTATTAGGTCATTTTCGTCCCCCCCTAGGCTTATTCTTGTTCAATTAGGGTTTTTAACCAATCTTGTGCATCCAATAGGTTTGTTTGTGTCATTTGATTAACATTTAGGTCATTTTCGTCCTCCTTAGGAATATTCTTGTTCAATTAGGGTTTTTAACCAATCTTGTGCATCCAATAGGTGTGTTTGTGTCATTGGATGATCAATTAGGTCATTTTCGTCCTCCCTAGGTTTATTTTTGTCCAATTAGGGTTTTTAACCAATCTTGTGCATCCAATAAGTTCATTTGTGTCATTGGAATTAACATTTAGGTCATTTTCGTCCTCCTTAGGCATATTCTTGTTCAATTAGGGTTTTTAAGCAATCTTGTGCATCCAATTGGTGTGTTTGTGTCATTGGAAGATCAATTAGGTCATTTTCGTCCTCCCTAGGCATATTCTTGTTCAATTAGGGTTTTTAACCAATCTTGTGCATCCAATAGGTTTGTTTGTGTCATTGGAAGATCAATTTGGTCATTTTCGTCCTCCCTAGGCTTATTCTTGTCCAATTAGGGTTTTTAAGCAATCTTGTGCATCCAATAGGTGTATTTGTGTCGTTGGATGATCAATTACGTCATTTTGATCCTCCCTAGGCTTATTCTTGTCCAATTAGGGTTTTTAACCAATCTTGTGCATCCAATAGGTGTGTTTGTGTCATTGGATGATCAATTAGGTCATTTTCGTCCTCCCTAGGCTTATTCTTGTTCAATTAGGGTTTTTAACCAATCTTGTGCATCCAATAAGTTCATTTGTGTCATTGGATTCACATTTAGGTCATTTTCGTCCTCCCTAGGCATATTCTTGTCCAATTAGGGTTTTTAACCCATCTTGTGCATCCAATAGGTGTGTTTGTGTCCTTGGATGATCAATTAGGTCATTTTCGTCATCCCTAGGCTTATTCTTGTCCAATTAGGGTTTTTAACCAATCTTGTGCATCCAATAAGTTCATTTGTGTCATTGGATTAACATTTAGGTCATTTTCGTCCTCCCTAGGCATATTCTTGTCCAATTAGGGTTTTTAACCAATCTTGTGCATCCAATAGGTGTGTTTGTGTCATTGGATGATCAATTAGGTCATTTTCGTCCTCCCTAGGCTTATTCTTGTCCAATTAGGGTTTTTAACCAATCTTGTGCATCCAATAAGTTCATTTGTGTTATTGGATGATCAATTAGGTCATTTTCGTCCTCCCTAGGCATATTCTTGTCCAACTAGGGTTTTTAACCAATCTTGTTGATCCAATAGGTGTGTTTGTGTCATTGGATGATCAATTAGGTCATTTTCGTCCTCCCTAGGCTTATTCTTGTCCAATTAGGGTTTTTAACCAATCTTGAGCATCCAATAAGTTGAGTTGTGTCATTGGATTAACATTTAGGTCATTTTCGTTCTCCCTAGGCTTATTCTTGTCCAATTAGGGTTTTTAACCAATCTTGTGCATCCGATAAGTTTGTTTGTGTCATTGAATTAATATTTAGGTCATTTTCGTCCTCCCTAGGCATATTCTTGTCCAATTAGGGTTTTTAACCAATCTTGTGCATCCAATAGGTGTGTTTGTGTCATTGGATGATCAATTAGGTCATTTTCATCCTCCCTAGGCTTATTCTTCCAATTAGGGTTTTTAACCAATCTTGTGCATCCAATAGGTGTGTTTGTGTCATTGGATGATCAATTAGGTCATTTTCGTCCTCCCTAGGCTTATTCTTGTCCAATTAGGGTTTTTAACCAATCTTGTGCATCCAATAAGTTCATTTATGTCATTGGATTAACATTTAGGTCATTTTCGTCCTTCCTAGGCATATTCTTGTCCAATTAGGGTTTTTAACCAATCTTGTGCATCCAATAGGTGTGTTTGTGTCATTGGATGATCAATTAGGTCATTTTCGTCCTCCCTAGGCTTATTCTTGTCCAATTAGGGTTTTTAACCAATCTTGTGCATCCAATAGGTGTGTTTGTGTCATTGGATGATCAATTAGGTCGTTTTCGTCCTCCTTAGGCATATTCTTGTCCAATTAGGGTTTTTAACCAATCTTGTGCATCCAATAGGTGTGTTTGTGTCATTGGATGATCAATTAGGTCATTTTCGTCCTCCCTAGGCTTATTCTTGTCCAATTAGGGTTTTTAACAAATCTTGGGCACCCAATAAGATCATTTGTGTCATTGGATGATCAATTAGGTCATTTTCGTCCTCCATAGGCTTATTCTTGTCCAATTAGGGTTTTTAACCAATCTTGTGCATCCAATAGGTGTGTTTGTGTCATTGGATGATCAATTAGGTCATTTTCATCCTCCCTAGGCTTATTCTTGTCCAATTAGGGTTTTTAACCGATCATGTGCATCCAATAGGTGTGTTTGTGTCATTGGATGATCAATTAGGTCATTTACGTCCTCCCTAGGCTTATTCTTGTCCAATTAGCGTTTTTAACCAATCTTGTGCATCCAATAACTTTGTTTGTGTCATTGAATTAATATTTAGGTCATTTTCGTCCTACCTAGGCATATTCTTGTCCAATTAGGGTTTTTAACCAATCTTGTGCATCCAATAGGTGTGTTTGTGTCATTGGATGATCAATTAGGTCATTTTCATCCTCCCTAGGCATATTCTTGTCCAATTAGGGTTTTTAACCAATCTTGTGCATCCAATAGGTGTGTTTGTGTCATTGGATGATCAATTAGGTCATTTTCGTCCTCCCTAGGCTTATTCTTGTCCAATTAGGGTTTTTAACCGATCTTGTGCATCCAATAGGTGTGTTTGTGTCATTGGATGATCAATTAGGTCATTTTCGTCCTCCCTAGGCATATTCTTGTCCAATTAGGGTTTTTAACCAATCTTGTGCATCCAATAGGCGTGTTTGTTTCATTGGATGATCAATTAGGTTATTTTCGTCCTCCCTAGGCATATTCTTGTCCAATTAGGGTTTTTAACTAATCATGTGCATCCAATAAGTTCATTTTTGTCATTGGATTATCAATTAGGTCATTTTCGTCCTCCCTAGGCATATTCTTGTCCAATTAGGGTTTTTAACCAATCTTGTGCATCCAATAGGTGTGTTTGTGTCATTGGATGATCAATTAGGTCATTTTCGTCCTCCCTAGGCTTATTCTTGTCCAATTAGGGTTTTTAACCAATCTTGTGCCTCCAATAAGTTCATTTGTGTCATTGGATTAACATTTAGGTCATTTTCGTCCTCCTTAGGCATATTCTTGTCCAATTAGGGTTTTTAACCAATCTTGTGCATCCAATAGGTGTGTTTGTGTCATTGGATGATCAATTAGGTCATTTTCGTCCTCCCTAGGCTTATTCTTGTCCAATTAGGGTTTTTAACCAATCTTGTGCTTCCAATAGTTGTGTTTGTGTCATTGGATGATACATTAGGTCATTTTCGTCCTCCCTAGGCATATTCTTGTCCAATTAGGGTTTTTAACCAATCTTGTGCATCCAATAGGTGTGTTTGTGTCATTGGATGATCAATCAGGTCATTTTCGTCCTCCCTAGGCTTATTCTTGTCCAATTAGGGTTTTTAACCAATCTTGTGCATCCAATAACTTTGATTGTGTCATTGAATTATTATTTAGGTCATTTTCGTCCTCCCTAGGCATATTCTCGTCCAATTAGGGTTTTTAACCAATCTTGTGCATCCAATAGGTGTGTTTGTGTCATTGGATGATCAATTAGGTCATTTTCGTCCTCCCTAGACTTATTCTTGTCCAATTAGGGTTTTTAACCAATCTTGTGCATCGAATAGGTGTGTTTGTGTCATTGGATGATCAATTAGGTCATTTTCGTCCTCCCTAGGCTTATTCTTGTCCAATTAGGTTTTTTAACCAATCTTGTGCATCCAATAAGTTGAGTTGTGTCATTGGATTATCATTTAGGTCATTTTCGTCCTCCCTAGGCATATTCTTGTCCAATTAGGGTTTTTAACCAATCTTGTGCATCCAATAGGTGTCTTTGTGTCATTGGAAGATCAATTAGGTCATTTTCGTCCTCCCTAGGCATATTCTTGTCCAATTAGGGTTTTTAACCAATCTTGTGCATCCAATAGGTGTGTTTGTGTCATTGGATGATCAATTAGGTCATTTTCGTCCTCCCTAGACTTATTCTTGTCCAATTAGGGTTTTTAACCAATCTTGTACATCCAATAAGTTGAGTTGTGTCATTGGATTAACATTGAGGTCATTTTCGTCCTCCGTAGGCTTATTCTTGTCCAATTAGGGTTTTTAACCAATCTTGTGCATCCAATAGGTGTGTTTGTGTCATTGGATGACCAATTAGGTCATTTTCGTCCTCCCTAGGCTTATTCTTGTCCAATTAGGGTTTTTAACAATTCTTGTGCATCCAATAGGTGTGTTTGTGGCAATGGATGATCAATTAGGTCATTTTCGTCCTCCCTAGGCATATTCTTGTCCAATTAGGGTTTTTAACCAATCTTGTGCATCCAATAGGTGTGTTTGTGTCATTGGATGATCAATTAGGTCATTTTCGTCCTCCCTAGGCTTATTCTTGTCCAATTAGGGTTTTTAACCAATCTTGTGCATCCAATAGGTGTGTTTGTGTCATTGGATGATCAATTGGGTCATTTTCTTCCTCCCTAGGAATATTTTTATCCAATTAGGGTTTTTAACAAATCTTGTGCATCCAATAGGTTTGTTTGTTTCATTGAATTAATATTTAGGTCATTTTTGTCCTCTCTAGGCATATTCTTGTCCAATTAGGGTTTTTAACCAATCTTGTGCATCCAATAAGTTTGTTTGTGTCAATGAATTAATATTTAGGTCATTTTTGTCCTCCCTAGGCATATTCTTGTCCAATTAGGGTTTTTAACCAATCTTGTGCATCCAATAGGTGTGTTTGTGTCATTGGATGATCAATTAGGTCATTTTCGTCCTCCCTAGGCTTATTCTTGTCCAATTAGGGTTTTTAACCAATCTTGTGCATCCAATAAGTTTAGTTGTGTCATTGGATGATCAATTAGGTCATTTTCGTCCTCCCTAGGCATATTCTTGTCCAATTAGGGTTTTTAACCAATCTTGTGCATCCAATAGGTGTGTTTGTGTCATTGGATGATCAATTAGGTCATTTTCGTCCTCCCTAGGCTTATTCTTGTCCAATTAGGGTTTTTAACCAATCTTGTGCATCCAATACGTTCATTTGTGTCATTGGATTAACATTTTGGTCATTTTCGTCCTCCCTAGGCATATTCTTGCTCATTTAGAGTTTTAGACCAATCTTGTGCATCCAATAGGTGTGTTTGTGTCATTGGATGATCAATTAGGTAATTTTCGTCCTCCCAAAGCTTATTCTTGTCCAATTAGGGTTTTTAACTAATCTTGTGCATCCAATAAGTTCATTTGTGTCATTGGATGATCAATTAGGTCATTTTCGTCCTCCCTAGGCATATTCTTGTCCAATTAGGGTTTTTAACCAATCTTGTGCATCCAATAGGTGTGTTTGTGTCATTGGATGATCAATTAGGTCATTTTCGTCCTCCCTAGGCTTATTCTTGTCCAATTAGGGTTTTTAACCAATCTTGTGCATCCAATAAGTTTGTTTGTGTCATTGAATTAATATTTAGGTCATTTTCGTCCTCCCTAGTTATATTCTTGTCCAATTAGGGTTTTTAACCAATCTTGTGCATCCAATAAGTTCATTTGTGTCATTGGATTAACATTTAGGTCATTTTCGTCCTCCCTAGGCATATTCTTGTCCAATTAGGGTTTTTAACCAATCTTGTGCATCCAATAGGTTTGTTTGTGTCATTGGATGATCAATTTGGTCATTTTCGTCCTCCCTGGGCTTATTCTTGTCCAATTAGGGTTTTTAACCAATCTTGTGCATCCAATAGGTGTGTTTGTGTCATTGGATGATCAATTAAGTCATTTTGATCCTTACTAGGCTTATTCTTGTCCAATTAGGGTTTTTAACCAATCTTGTGCATCCAATAAGTTCATTTGTGTCATTGGATAAACATTTAGGTCATTTTCGTTCTCCCTAGGCATATTCTTGTCCAATTTGGGTTTTTAACCAATCTTGAGCATCCAATAGGTGTGTTTGTGTCATTGGATGATCAATTAGGTCATTTTCGTCCTCCTTAAGCATATTCTTGTTCAATTAGGGTTTTTAACCAATCTTGTGCATCCAATATGTTTGTTTGTGTCATTGGATGATCCATTAGGTCATTTTCTTCCTCCCTAGACTTATTTTTGTCCAATTAGGGTTTTTAACCAATCTTGTGCATCCAATAGGTGTGTTTGTGTCATTGGATGATCAATTATGTCATTTTCGTCCTCCCTAGGCTTATTCTTGTTCAATTAGGGTTTTTAACCAATCTTGTGCATCCAATAGGTTTGTTTGTGTCATTGGATGATCAATTTAGTCATTTTCGTCCTCCCTGGGCTTATTCTTGTCCAATTAGGGTTTTTAACCAATCTTGTGCATCCAATAGGTGTGTTTGTGTCATTGGATGATCAATTACGTCATTTTGATCCTCCCTAGGCTTATTCTTGTCCAATTAGGGTTTTTAACCAATCTTGTGCATCCAATACGTGTGTTTGTGTCGTTGGATGATCAATTAGGTCATTTTCGTCCTCCCTAGGCTTATTCTTCTTCAATTAGGGTTTTTAACCAATCTTGTGCATCCAATAGGTTTGTTTGTGTCATTGGATTAACATTTAGGTCATTTTCGTCCTCCCTAGGCTTATTCTTGTCCAATTAAGGTTTTTAACCAATCTTGTGTATCCAATAGGTATGTTTGTGTCATCGGATGATCAATTAGGTCATTTTCGTCCTCCCTAGGCTTATTCTTGTCCAATTAGGGTTTTTAACCAATCTTGTGCATCCAATAAGTTCATTTGTGTCATTAGATTAACATTTAGGTCATTTTCGTCCTCCTTAAGCATATTCTTGTTCAATTAGGGTTTTTAACCAATCTTGTGCATCCAATAGGTGTGTTTGTGTCATTAGATGATCAATTAGGTCATTTTCTTCCTCCCTTGGCTTATTCTTGTCCATTTAGGGTTTTTAACCAATCTTGTGCATCCAATAGGTTCATTTGTGTCATTGGATTAACATTTAGGTCATTTTCGTCATCCCTAGTCATATTTTTATCCAATTAGGGTTTTTAACCAATCTTGTGCATCCAATAGGTGTGTTTGTGTCATTGGATGATCAATTAGGTCATTTTCGTCCTCCCTAGGCTTATTCTTGTTCAATTAGGGTTTTTAACAAATCTTGTGCATCCAATAGGTGTGTTTGTGTCATTGGATGATCAATTAGGTCATTTTCGTCCTCCCTAGGCTTATTCGTGTTCAATTATGGTTTTTAACCAAACTTGTGCATCCAATAGGTTTGTTTTTGTCATTGGATGATCAATTTGCTCATTTTCGTCCTCCCTAGGCTTATTCTTGTCCAATTAAGGTTTTTAACCAATCTTGTGCATCCAATAGGTGTGTTTGTGTCATTGGATGATCAATTAGGTCATTTTCATCCTCCCGAAGCTTATTCTCGACCAATTAGGGTTTTAAACCAATCTTGTGCATCCAATAGGTTCATTTGTGTCATTGGATTAACATTTAGGTCGTTTTCGTCCTCCCTAGTCATATTCTTATCCAATTAGGGTTTTTAACCAATCTTGTGCATCCAATAGGTGTGTTTGTGTAATTGGATGATCAATTAGGTCATTTTGATCGTCACTAGGCTTATTCAGATCTAATTAGGGGTTTTAACCAATCTTGTGCATCCAATAAGTTCATTTGTGTCATTGGATTAACATTTAGGTCATTTTTGTTCTCCCTAGGCATATTCTTATCCAATTAGGGTTTTTAACCAATCTTGAGCATCCAATAGGTGTGTTTGTGTCATTGGATGATCAATTAGGTCATTTTCGTCCTCCTTAGGCATATTCTTGTTCAATTAGGGTTTTTAACCAATCTTGTGCATCCAATAGGTTTGTTTGTGTCATTGGATGATCAATTAGGTCATTTCCTTCCTCCCTAGGCTTATTCTTGTCCAATTAGGGTTTTTAACCAATCTTGTGCATCCAATAGGTGTGTTTGTGTCATTGGATGATCAATTAGGTCATTTTCGTCCTCCCTATGCTTATTCTTGTTCAATTAGGGTTTTTAACGAATCTTGTGCATCCAATAGGTTTGTTTGTGTCATTGGATGATCAATGTGGTCATTTACGTCCTCCCTGGGCTTATTCTTGTCCAATTAGGGTTTTTAACCAATCTTGTGCATCCAATAGGTGTGTTTGTGTCATTGGATGATCAATTACGTTATTTTGATCCTCCCTAGGCTTATTCTTGTCCAATAAGGGTTTTTAACCAATCTTGTGCATCCAATAGGTGTGTTTGTGTCATTGGATGATCAATTAGGTCATTTTCGTCCTCCTTAGGCATATTCTTGTTCAATTAGGGTTTTTAACCAATCTTGTGCATCCAATAGGTGTGTTTGTGTCATTGGATGATCAATTAGGTCATTTTCGTCCTCCCTAGGCTTATTCTTGTCCAATTATGGTTTTTAACCAATCTTGTGCATCCAATAAGTTCATTTGTGTCATTGGATTAACATTTAGGTCATTTTCATCCTCCCTAGGCATATTCTTGTCGAATTAGGGTTTTTAACCAATCTTGTGCTTCCAATAGGTGTGTTTGTGTCATTAGGTCATCAATAAGGTCCTTTTCTTCCTCCCTAGGCTTATTTTTGTACAATTAGGGATTTTAACCAATCTTGTGCATCCAATAACTTTGTTTGTGTCATTGAATTAATATTTAGGTCATTTTCGTCCTCCCTAGGCATATTCTTGTCCAATTTGGGTTTTTAACCAATCTTGTGCATCCAATAGGTGTGTTTGTGTCATTGGATGATCAATTAGGTCATTTTCGTCCTCCCTAGGCATATTCTTGTCCAATTAGGGTTTTTAACCAATCTTGTGCATCCAATAGGTGTGTTTGTGTCATTGGATGATCAATTAGGTCATTTTCGTCCTCCCTAGGCTTATTCTTGTCCAATTAGGGTTTTTAACCAATCTTGTGCTACCAATAAGTTCATTTGTGTCATTGGATTAACATTTAGGTCATTTTCGTCCTCCCTAGGCATATTCTTGTCCAATTAGGGTATTTAACCAATCTTGTGCATCCAATAGGTGTGTTTGTGTCATTGGATGATCAATTAGGTCATTTTCGTCCTCCCTAGGCATATTCTTGTCCAATTAGGGTTTTTAACCAATCTTGTGCATCCAATAGGTGTGTTTGTGTCATTGGATGATCAATTAGGTCATTTTCGTCCTCCCTAGGCATATTCTTGTCTAGTTATGGTTTTTAACCAATCTTGTGCATCCAATAGGTGTGTTTGTGTCATTGGTTGATCAATTAGGTCATTTTCGTCCTCCCTAGGCTTATTCTTGTCCAATTAGGGTTTTTAACCAATCTTGTGCATCCAATAGGTGTGTTTGTTTCATTGGATGATCAATTAGGTCATTTTCGTCCTCCCTAGGCTTATTCTTGTCCAATTAGGGTTTTCAACCAATCTTGTGCATCCAATAAGTTTGTTTGTGTCATTGAATTAATATTTAGGTCATTTTCGTCCTCCCTAGGCATATTCTTGTCCAATTAGGGTTTTTAACCAATCTTGTGCATCCAATAGGTGTGTTTGTGTCATTGGATGATCAATTAGGTCATTTTCGTCCTCCCTAGGCTTATTCTTGTCCAATTAGGGTTTTTAACCAATCTTGTGCTTCCAATAGGTGTATTTGTGTCATTGGATGATCAATTAGGTCATTCTCGTCCTCCCTAGGCTTATTAATGTCCAATTAGGGTTTTTAACCAATTTTGTGCATCCAATGAGTTTGTTTGTGTCACTGAATTAATATTTAGATCATTTTCGTCCTCCCTAGGCATATTCTTGTCCAATTAGGGTTCTTAACCAATCTTGTGCATCCAATAGGTGTGTTTGTTTCACTGGATGATCAATTAGGTCATTTTCGTCCTCCCTAGGCATATTCTTGTCCAATTAGGGTTTTTAACCAATCTTGTGCATCCAATAGGTGTGTTTGTGTCATTGGATGATCAATTAGGTCATTTTCGTCCTCCCTAGGCTTATTCTTGTCCAATTAGGGTTTTTAACCAATCTTGTGCTTCCAATAGGTGTGTTTGTGTCATTGGATGATCAATTAGGTAATTTTCGTTCTCCCTAGGCTTATTCTTGTCCAATTAGGGTTTTTAACCAATCTTGTGCATCCAATAAGTTCATTTGTGTCATTGGATTAACATTTAGGTCATTTTCGTCCTCCCTAGGCATATTCTTGTCCAATTAGAGTTTTTAACCAATCTTGTGCATCCAATAGGTGTGTTTGTGTCATTGGATGATCATTTAGGTCATTTTCGTCCTCCCTAGGCTTATTCTTGTCCAATTAGGGTTTTTAACCAATCTTGTGCATCCAATAGGTGTGTTTGTGTCATTGGAAGATCAATTAGGTCATTTTCGTCCTCCCTAGGCTTATTCTTGTCCAATTAGGGTTTTAAACCAATCTTGTGCATCCAATAGGTGTGTTTGTGTCATTGGATGATCAATTAGGTCATTTTCGTCCTCCCTAGGCTTATTCTTGTCCAATTAGGGTTTTTAACCAATCTTGTGCATCCAATAGGTGTGTTTGTGTCATTGGATGATCAATTAGGTCATTTTCGTCCTCCCTTGACTTATTCTTGTCAAATTAGGGTTTTTAACCAATCTTGTGCATCCAATAACTTTGTTTGTGTCATTGAAATAATATTTAGGTCATTTTCGTCCTCCCTAGGCATATTCTTGTCCAATTAGGGTTTTTAACCAATCTTGTGCATCCAATAGGTGTGTTTGTGTCATTGGATGATCAATTAGGTCATTTTCGTCCTCCCTAGGCTTATTCTTGTCCAATTAGGGTTTTTAACCAGTCTTGTGCATCCAATAGGTGCGTTTGTGTCATTGGATGATCAATTAGGTCATTTTCGTCCTCACTAGGCTTATTCTTGTCCAATTAGGGTTTTTAACCAATCTTGTGCATCCAATAAGTTCATTTGTGTCATTGGATGATCAATTAGGTCATTTTCGTCCTCCCTAGGCTTATTCTTGTCCAATTAAGGTTTTTAACCAATCTTGTGCATCCAATAACTTTGTTTGTGTCATTGAATTAATATTTACGTCATTTTCGTCCTCCCTAGGCATATTCTTGTCCAATTAGGGTTTTTAACCAATCTTGTGCATCCAATAGGTGTGTTTGTGTCATTGGATGATCAATTAGGTCATTTTCGTCCTCCCTAGGCTTATTCTTGTCCAATTAGGGTTTTTAACCGATCTTGTGCATCCAATAGGTGTGTTTGTGTCATTTGATGATCAATTAGGTCATTTTCGTCCTCCCTAGGCATATTCTTGTCCAATTAGGGTTTTTAACCAATCTTGTGCATCCAATAGGTGTGTTTGTGTCATTGGATGATCAATTAGGTCATTTTCGTCCTCCCTAGGCTTATTCTTGTCCAATTAGGGTTTTTAACCAATCTTGTGCATCCAATAGGTGTGTTTGTGTCATTGGATGATCAATTAGGTCATTTTCGTCCTCCCTAGGCTTATTCTTGTCCAATTAGGGTTTTTAACCAATCTTGTGCATCCAATAGGTGTGTTTGTGTCATTGGATGATCAATTTGCTCATTTTCGTCCTCCCTAGGCTTATTCTTGTCCAATTAGGGTTTTTAACCAATCTTGTGCATCCAATAAGTTTGTTTGTGTCATTGAATTAATATTTAGTTCATTTTCGTCCTCCCTAGGCATCATCTTGTCCAATTAGGGTTTTTAACCAATCTTGTGCATCCAATAGGTGTGTTTGTGTCATTGGATGATCAATTAGGTCATTTTCGTCCTCCCTAGGCTTATTCTTGTCCAATTAGGGTTTTTAACCAATCTTGTGCATCCAATAAGGTTGTTTGTGTCATTGAATTAATATTTAGGTCATTTTCGTCCTCCCTAGGCATATTCTTGTCCAATTAGGGTTTTTAACCAATCTTGTGCATCCAATAGGTGTGTTTGTGTCATTGGATGATCAATTAGGTCATTTTCGTCCTCCCTAGGCTTATTCTTGTCCAATTAGGGTTTTTAACCAATCTTGTGCATCCAATAGGTGTGTTTGTGTCATTGGATGATCAATTAGGTCATTTTCGTCCTCCCTAGGCTTATTCATGTCCAATTAGGTTTTTTAACCAATCTTGTGCATCCAATAAGTTGAGTTGTGTCATTGGATTAACATTTAGGTCATTTTCATTCTCCCTAGGCTTATTCTTGTCGTATTAGGTTTTTAACCAATCTTGTGCATCCAATAGGTGTGTTTGTGTCATTGGATGATCAATTAGGTCATTTTCGTCCTCCCTAGGCTTATTCTTGTCCAATTAGGGTTTTTAACCAATCTTGTGCATCCAATAGGTGTGTTTGTGTCATTGAATTAATATTTAGGTCATTATCGTCCTCGCTAGGCATATTCTTGTCCAATTAGGGTTTTTAACCAATCTTGTGCATCCAATAGGTGTGTTTGTGTCATTGGATGATCAATTAGGTTATTTTCGTCCTCCCTAGGCTTATTCTTGTCCAATTAGGGTTTTTAACTAATCTTGTACATCCAATAAGTTCATTTGTGTCATTGGATGATCAATTAGGTCATTTTCGTCCCCCCTAGGCATATTCTTGTCCAATTTGGGTTTTTAACCAATCTTGTGCATCCAATAGGTGTGTTTGTGTCATTGGATGATCAATTAGGTCATTTTCGTCCTCCCTAGGCTTATTCTTGTCCAATTAGGGTTTTTAACCGATCTTGTGAAATAAATAGGTGTGTTTGTGTCGTTGGATGATCAAATAGGTCATTTTCGTCCTCCCTAGGAATATTCTTGTCCAATTAGGGTTTTTAACCAATCTTGTGCATCCAATAGGTGTGTTTGTGTCATTGGATGATCAATTAGGTCATTTTCGTCCTCCCTAGGAATATTCTTGTCCAATTAGGGTTTTTAACCAATCTTGTGCATCCAATAGGTGTGTTTGTGTCATTGGATGATCAATTAGGTCATTTTCGTCCTCCCTAGGCTTATTCTTGTCCAATTAGGGTTTTTAACCAATCTTCTGCATCCGAAAAGTTTGTTTGTGTCATTGAATTAATATTTAGGTCATTTTCGTCCTCCCTAGGAATATTCTTGTCCAATTAGTGTTTTTAACCAATCTTGTGCATCCAATAGGTGTGTTTGTGTCATTGGATGATCAATTAGGTCATTTTCGTCCTCCCTAGGCTTATTCTTGTCCAATTAGGGTTTTTAACCAATCTTATGCATCCAATAAGTTTGTTTGTGTCATTGAATTAATATTTAGGTCATTTTCGTCCTCCCTAGGCATATTCTTGTCCAATTAGGGTTTGTAACCAATCTTGTGCATCCAATAGGTGTGTTTGTGTCATTGGATGATCAATTAGGTCATTTTCGTCCTCCCTAGGCATATTCTTGTCCAATTAGGGTTTTTAACCAATCTTGTGCATCCAATAGGTGTGTTTGTGTCATTGGATGATCAATTAGGTCATTTTCGTCCTCCCTAGGCATATTATTGTCCAATTAGGGTTTTTAACCAATCTTCTGCATCCAACAGGTGTGTTTGTGTCATTGGATGATCAATTAGGTCATTTTCGTCCTCCCTAGGCATATTCTTGTCCAATTAGGGTTTTTAACCAATCTTGTGCATCCAATAGG
This sequence comes from Cicer pinnatifidum, assembly GCA_037974775.1. NCBI lineage: Eukaryota > Viridiplantae > Streptophyta > Magnoliopsida > Fabales > Fabaceae > Cicer > Cicer pinnatifidum. Next base: position 232,006 of record JBBPBR010001861.1, on the reverse strand, counting down.
TGTGTTTGTGTCATTGGATGATCAATTAGGTCATTTTCGTCCTCCCTAGGCATATTCTTGTCCAATTAGGGTTTTTAACCAATCTTGTGCATCCAATAAGTCCGTTTGTGTCATTGGATTAACATTTAGGTCATTTTCGTCCTCCCTAGGCATATTCTTGTCCAATTAGGGTTTTTAACCAATCTTGTGCATCCAATAGGTGTGTTTGTGTCATTGGATGATCAATTAGGTCATTTTCGTCCTCCCTAGGCTTATTCTTGTCCAATTAGGGTTTTTAACCAATCTTGTGCATCCAATAAGTCCGTTTGTGTCATTGGATTAACATTTAGGTCATTTTCGTCCTCCCTATGCATATTCTTGTCCAATTAGAGTTTTAGACCAATCTTGTGCATCCTATAGGGGTGTTTGTGTCATTGGATGATCAATTAGGTTATTTTCGTCCTCCCTAGGCTTATTCTTGTCCAATTAGGGTTTTTAACTAATCTTGTGCATCCAATAATTTCATTTGTGTCATTGGATGATCAATTAGGTCATTTTCGTCCTCCCTAGGCATATTCTTGTCCAATTAGGGTTTTTAACCAATCTTGTGCATCCAATAGGTGTGTTTGTGTCATTGGATGATCAATTAGGTCATTTTCGTCCTCCCTAGGCTTATTCTTGTCCAATTAGGGTTTTTAACCAATCTTGTGCATCCAATACGTTCATTTGTGTCATTGGATTAACATTTTGGTCATTTTCGTCCTCCCTAGGCATATTCTTGCTCATTTAGAGTTTTAGACCAATCTTGTGCATCCAATAGGTGTGTTTGTGTCATTGGATGATCAATTAGGTAATTTTCGTCCTCCCAAAGCTTATTCTTGTCCAATTAGGGTTTTTAACTAATCTTGTGCATCCAATAAGTTCATTTGTGTCATTGGATGATCAATTAGGTCATTTTCGTCCTCCCTAGGCATATTCTTGTCCAATTAGGGTTTTTAACCAATCTTGTGCATCCAATAGGTGTGTTTGTGTCATTGGATGATCAATTAGGTCATTTTCGTCCTCCCTAGGCTTATTCTTGTCCAATTAGGGTTTTTAACCAATCTTGTGCATCCAATAGGTGTGTTTGTGTCATTGGATGATCAATTAGGTCATTTTCGTCCTCCCTAGGCCTATTCTTGCCCAATTAGGGTTTTTAACCAATCTTGTGAATCCAATAAGTTTGTTTGTGTCATTGAATTAATATTTAGGTCATTTTCGTCCTCCCTACGCATATTATTGTCCAATTAGGGTTTTTAACCAATCTTCTGCATCCAATAGGTGTGTTTGTGTCATTGGATGATCAATTAGGTCATTTTCGTCCTCCCTAGGCATATTCTTGTCCAATTAGGGTTTTTAACCAATCTTGTGCATCCAATAGGTGTGTTTGTGTCATTGGATGATCAATTAGGTCATTTTCGTCCTCCCTAGGCTTATTCTTGTCCAATTAGGGTTTTTAACCAATCTTGTGCATCCAATAGGTATGTTTGTGTCATTGGATAATCAATTAGGTCATTTTCGTCCTCCATAGGCTTATTCTTGTCCAATTAGGGTTTTTAACCAATCTTGTGCATCCAATAAGTTGAGTTGTGTCATTGGATTAACATTTAGGTCATTTTCGTCCTCCCTAGGCTTATTCTTGTCCAATTAGGGTTTTTAACCAATCTTGTGCATCCGATAAGTTTGTTTGGGTCATTGAATTAATATTTAGGTCATTTTCGTCCTCCCTAAGCATATTCTTGTCCAATTAGGGTTTTTAACCAATCTTGTGCATCCAATAGGTGTGTTTGTGTCATTGGATGATCAATTAGGTCATTTTCGTCCTCCCTAGGCTTATTCTTGTCAAATTAGGGTTTTTAACCAATCTTGTGCATCCAATAGGTGTGTTTGTGTCATTGGATGATCAATTAGGTCATTTTGATCCTCACTAGGCTTATTCTTGTCCAATTAGGGTTTTTAACCAATGTTGTGCATCCAATAAGTTCATTTGTGTCATTGGATTAACATTTAGGTCATTTTTGTTCTCCCTAGGCATATTCTTGTCCAATTAGGGTTTTTAACCGATCTTGAGCATCCAATAGGTGTGTTTGTGTCATTGGATGATCAATTAGGTCATTTTCGTCCTCCTTAGGCATATTCTTGTTCAATTAGGGTTTTTAACCAATCTTGTGCATCCAATAGGTTTGTTTGTGTCATTGGATGATCAATTAGGTCATTTTCTTCCTCCCTAGGCTTATTCTTGTCCAATTAGGGTTTTTAACCAATCTTGTGCATCCAATAGGTGTGTTTCTGTCATTGGATGATCAATTAGGTCATTTTCGTCCTCCCTAGGCTTATTCTTGTTCAATTAGGGTTTTTAACCAATCTTGTGCATCCAATAGGTTTGTTTGTGTCATTGGATGATCAATTTGGTCATTTTCGTCTTCCCTGGGCTTATTCTTGTCCAATTAGGGTTTTTAACCAATCTTGTGCATCCAATAGGTGTGTTTGTGTCATTGGATGATCAATTACGTTATTTTGATCCTCCCTAGGCTTATTCTTGTCCAATAAGGGTTTTTAACCAATCTTGAGCATCCAATAGGTGTGTTTGTGTCATTGGATGATCAATTAGGTCATTTTCGTCCTCCTTAGGCATATTCTTGTTCAATTAGGGTTTTTAACCAATCTTGTGCATCCAATAGGTTTGTTTGTGTCATTGGATGATCAATTAGGTCATTTCCTTCCTCCCTAGGCTTATTCTTGTCCAATTAGGGTTTTTAACCAATCTTGTGCATCCAATAGGTGTGTTTGTGTCATTGGATGATCAATTAGGTCATTTTCGTCCTCCCTATGCTTATTCTTGTTCAATTAGGGTTTTTAACAAATCTTGTGCATCCAATAGGTTTGTTTGTGTCATTGGATGATCAATTAGGTCAATTCCTTCCTCCCTAGGCTTATTCTTGTCCAATTAGGGTTTTTAACCAATCTTGTGCATCCAATAGGTGTGTTTGTGTCATTGGATGATCAATTAGGTCATTTTCGTCCTCCCTATGCTTATTCTTGTTCAATTAGGGTTTTTAACGAATCTTGTGCATCCAATAGGTTTGTTTGTGTCATTGGATGATCAATTTGGTCATTTACGTCCTCCCTGGGCTTATTCTTGTCCAATTAGGGTTTTTAACCAATCTTGTGCATCCAATAGGTGTGTTTGTGTCATTGGATGATCAATTACGTTATTTTGATCCTCCCTAGGCTTATTCTTGTCCAATAAGGGTTTTTAACCAATCTTGTGCATCCAATAGGTGTGTTTGTGTCATTGGATGATCAATTAGGTCATTTTCGTCCTCCCTAGGCTTATTCTTGTTCAATTAGGGTTTTTAACCAATCTTGTGCATCCAATAGGTTTGTTTGTGTCATTGGATTAACATTTAGGTCATTTTCGTCCTCCCTAGGCTTATTCTTGTCCAATTAATTTTTTTAACCAATCTTGTGCATCCAATATGTGTGTTTGTGTCATTGGATGATCAATTAGGTCATTTTCGTCCTCCCTAGGCTTATTCTTGTCTAATTAGGGTTTTTAACCAATCTTGTGCATCCAATAAGTTCATTTGTGTCATTAGATTAACATTTAGGTCATTTTCGTCATCCCTAGTCATATTCTTATCCAATTAGGGTTTTTAACCAATCTTGTGCATCCAATAGGTGTGTTTGTGTCATTGGATGATCAATTAGGTCATTTTCGTCCTCCCTAGGCTTATTCTTGTTCAATTAGGGTTTTTAACAAATCTTGTGCAACCAATAGGTGTGTTTGTGTCATTTGATGATCAATTAGGTCATTTTTGTCCTCCCTAGGCTTATTCTTGTTCAATTATGGTTTTTAACCAATCTTGTGCATCCAATAGGTTTGTTTTTGTCATTGGATGATCAATTTGCTCATTTTCGTCCTCCCTATGTTTATTCTTGTCCAATTCAGGTTTTTAACCAATCTTGTGCATCCAATAGGTTTGTTTGTGTCATTGGATGATCAATTAGGTCATTTTCGTCCTACCGAAGCTTATTCTCGACCAATTAGGGTTTTTAACCAATCTAGTGCATCCAATAAGTTCATTTGTGTCATTGGATTAACATTTAGGTCATTTTCGTTCTCCCTAGGC